>OZ010660.1:2939418-3314418 GCA_963932335.1 Andrena marginata
AGGGTTCCCTCTATTGTCAGAGCGTGCGCGAATGCTCGCTGTGCAGAGAAACGAAGGAGGGATCTCTTGCCGCGAGCCGAAAAGCAAGAGGACAACGGAGCATGAAGCCCCTGCGGGGATTACACGCACTCTGCGGTGCACCCTGGTGCAGCTACCGTCGTACTCGCGGTGCATAACGCGTATCCGGTCCGTTTTGCATCAACTCCGCGCGAACTTCTTCCTTCCACCGGGGTTTTCCAGGGAAAGAGCTACGGGACCATTACTCTTGGCATTGTCTCGCGTAAATGGCAGAGCCCCGTGGAACGGCCACGCGACAAGCAAACGCGCACACATACTTTCATCGCGCGCCGTCGCGCTTCTCCTACGCGCCACGCTGGCAGAACAAGGACCACGGGACGGTCCTTTCAGCCTCAATCAGAGGAAACAGACTCCTCCCCCGGCCTGAGTGGTCCCACTTTTCTCTCCGTGAACGCCGCGCGGTAATCGCGGAAGTTTACAGGGGAACAAAGAAAGGCTTTCCGCGACGTTGGGTCTGTTGCAATCCCTTCCGAAGGTCTCGCAGATCGATAGGTCGAAGCGTAGGGATGAATTAGTAGGCAGCCCGGCCATTTGCACTCGCGAAAGCGTGAAGCAAGACGAGCGTTCCCCCATTATCGGCTAGAAACTTCCGTCGGTGGCTGGTTCAGGTGTACCGCACGCGAGAAGGTCGTTGCATCTAATAACGGGCTATTATGTGGTAATTAAACGCTTCTTTCGCTACTTACTGGGACGCCCGTCTCTCCCGGCAGTCCGGCGCACGTGACAGTCGCGTGATCGCCGCCGGTTACATTAAAAATCATCGACAACTCGCCGGGCAGGCGATCGGCGAGCGTGCGAGTTCCAACGGGTTTCTACAAAAATTTCGCACGAATCTACGCCCCGATTCCGCTTATCCGAATAATCGAGAAACTTCCGCGAGACTCGCCAGATTTCAAAGCGCTGACGCTGTTTCGCAGTCTTTCGCCCTGCGAAAAAGAACAACGGCACTCCCTTACAGAGGTTTTCTTTCACGCCAGCGGAATCCCTGCTTAATGATTTCAACAGAGGGAATGGAGAATCGGGGAACGTCCAATTTTTAAGATTTTAAAAGACGTGACAACGAACGCGACTCAGGGATTTCGTCTTATTCCGTCTTTTTCCGTAGACGCGAACGGTGGACAGCACGTTTCCAGGGCTCTCCCGCGGCATTAATATTAAACAGGCCCTCCGTAGCTGCTGGCTCCGGCGCCGGAACCGTGTCCAGCCAATCTACATCAAGGTGTCCCCACGACGTGCCCGATGCCGGCAGGCATTAAACTTTCAGCCCCGGAGATATGACAGACAGGCAGGCTTCTCTGCCAATTTAATGCCAATAAATAATCGGTTCAACGGTATTCAATAAGCGTAACGAAGCTCGGCGTCGAGGAGGACAACGAGGATACTTTTTCCTCGAAGCGATGTAGGTACGTACAGAATGAAACCCTTAAGGGGGGACACCACTGTGACGGCCGGGAAGCTAAGCCATTTTTAAGAATTTTATTCAGTACAAATTTACAGTTTTCGTAGAAAATTTTTATTACCTAACTTTAGTACGCTGTCTTAAGAGGTTATACAAAAAAAATAAATAGAAAAACATCCATAAATTTGAATATATTAATTAATTTTCTAGATCCCTCCACGCGAGCTGGTCGAATCTGTAACTATGGACCGAGTCGGTCCGAAATCAAATTTCATTTTTGTTTTATAAACTATATGGGTGTAGTTTCCGTTGTGCGTACGGATTTTTTGATTAAAAACAAACTTTTTGAAATAAGCTCGACGAACTGTCCATCTTATTCGCGGATTTTCGAAACTTTTCTTCTAAGGCGCACCATTTTTACAAAAATAATTTGTTTAATAAATCGGTAGGCATAACGGAAACTACACTCGCATAGTTTATAAAAAAAAAATTAAATTTGATTTCGGACCTGCTGTTCCATAGTTACAGATTCGACCAGCTCGCGTGAAGGGGTATGGAAGATTAATTAATACGTTCAAATTTATGTATGTTTTTCTATTGATTTTTTTGTATAGTCTCTTAAGTCAGCGTACTAAAGGTAGGTAATAAAAATTTTCTATGAAAACTGTAATTATTTCTGAAAAAAGTTCTTAAAAATGGCTTACTTTTCCAGCTTTTCCATGGTGTTCCCCTTAAGTCCTTGGAGCACCCAGGATAATTCTGAAGCATGCCACGGCTGGTAAACGAGAAAACTGATCCACTGCCCGAAGAGGAATAAAAAACCAGCCACTGGCTGATTCATCGCGCCCCGTTTCTCCCACCCTTCCCTTTCAAATCTCTTCTCGCCAATTTGTCCTTTACCCACGCTTCGCGTCGCGTCCGATTTCCGCGGGTTACCGAACCGATGAGCTAATTAGCGGAAGCTGACAAATGAACTTTCCGCTGGCCATTAACAAGCGTCCACGAGCTTATAACGACGCGACGGGTCTCCGGCGCTCGCCCCTTTGTCCTCGTTTTTCAGCCAGTTCGCGAGTGCTTCGTAAACGGCGACGAGTCCCGTCATCCAGCCGCATTGTCTTTGCTTTAGTTCGAGCGTCGACGCGCGTATTTATTAATCCCGCGGTGCGTTTAATTACGAAGTAACCGAGGGGGGCCGCGCACGCCGTGCCGCATCGACCCGCCGAGCGAATCTCAGGGTAGATGGAACGGAAGCTGGATGATCAGGAGCGCAAGTAAGAGGGTAACAATCGGCAGGGTGATAAGCTCGCGATTCACCGCGGGAAAAACGCCACTGTCGGCATGCGAATGACGCGTGAAAGCGCATCCGTAGCTTCCGTCGGTGATCCCAAGGGGCTGCGGCGGAAACGTCGGCGAGAGCAAGCGCGGGCCGATTCCCCGCGAGATACCGAGTCGTAAGCGCGGAACGAAGCTTCCCGGCACGCGGCCCCGTTTTCGAGGAAAGAGCGATATCGGAGATGCTGAAGATCCGGCCAGCGATAGGCCGCGTCCCGCTCGGTTTCCCCCGAGAAGGAAGGATCTTACAAAAGAGAGGGGATCGAGCTTCTTGCCAGGGGAATCAGCCCGGCTTCCGCTAGCGCCCCAGCTTCCCCCGCGTGAGATCGTTCGCGGACGATTATTCGGCGCGCGGGCCGCCGTTGAATTTCGAGGGAGCCCGGGTTTTTCGCGAACGGACCGTGGGGCGGCGCGGGTATACCTAGATTGCCGACAGTCACGCGATGCTAGGAGCGAAACAGTCGAGCGTCACGAGACGGCGTCCGACCTGTCCCGGAAGCGCGCGGCCTCTCCCCTCTTCGAAGTTTTACTAGATAATGGGTTTAATCAACGGGGGCAGGCAGACAGGGCCCCGAAGTAGAGGCAGCCAGCCGTTAATTACAGATACGTCTTCTTTCCCTTTCACCCTGCTTGCCCGCTCCCATCCGCGCGCTTAACGGCGAACAGTTTACCTGCAACTTCAGGGTCCTCCGCCAGGCGAGCATCTGATGCGCCTGTGCCCTCTGCCTCGCTCGGAGAGCAGCTATCACCGACTTCGCCTCCTCCAGCGACGTCACCTCCACCTCGCTGCCATCCTTCGACAGGTCGCACCCTCGCCCCTCCAGCACCAGCGGGCAGCTGTCCATCGACGTCTCGTCGAAGCTGCAAGCAGAAAGTTCTCATAAGCTAGTCTATATTTTTCGGCCGTCCCTCCCCCCCCCCCTCCCCCGGGAGGATAGCCCGCGAGGGTCGATGAACGGTAAAACGTCCATCACTCGCGGGAACCTGCCAAGACCGATCGATATTCGCCTGATAAATTGAAGAAAAAGAGGGCTGGCAAAGGTCGTCGGATATCGCGGGTGGAACTCGACGCGGTTTGCAGAAGCAATATGAAATGCATCTCATTTTTATAATCTTCTTCCCGATGCTATCCGATCACTCCCCACTCTTTACGCTTTCAAAAATGCTACCAAAGCTTTCCTCCTTAATCATCCACTTATGACATAGCCCTGACCGGGATGATATGATCTACCGCTGATTCGTTCATTTAATTGTTTTATTTTGATACTCCGCCCCCCTCTTATTCTTGTTCTCTCTTCTTTTCCGATTCTATTTTGGGTTAGGCATAATAACAGCTGCGCTGAGCCTCGCCCATTCTGGACTTTGCGTTTCTAATTCAACTGCGTTGTAACTTATATTTAAAAAGAATAAAGACGACTTATTATTATTATTATTATAAATTGAAGACTCGGGCTCGTTCTGCATAGACTTTATGCAAGCCGGCGTATGTGGGTATCGCAAGAAGCACGACTGACCCGTACACTTTATACTCGTATATTTATATTCTTTCCGCGGACGAAAATAGGTGGCAGCAACGCTGCGGCTGGTAAAGACCGTTTCGCGTGCTCGAGCAGCTTCTCGCGATCGATCGGCCGAGCAATGGTCGCGGCGAATCGGGATCGCGATAGAAGCGTTCTGGTAGCGGGTGTGCAGGGCACGGTAGCTGGTTTCTCCCAGGCGACGAGTTCTCTCGAAAATCGAGCCGCTCGCAAACAGGGGCGAACGGAAACGAGGCTGTCGCGGTCGCTGGAAAGCAGGCAGCGCACGTAGGACTAGTTCTGTCCGGCGACGAGGAGGAGCGCCAGTGAAACGTAATAAGAACCGCAAGGATCCACCGCGACCGCTCGCAGCAAACCGAGCGTATTGAATGTCTGGGAGAAGCGATTCGAGCGGCGAGACTCGGAAACTTCCGTGGCTTTCGAGATCCTCGACTATCGTCTCTGCGGGTCCTCCAGTCGCCTCGTAAACTCCCATCCGCCAACCTCCTTGTCGCTCTACTTTACCCTTTTATCGTCACTTCTCCCCGGTGATTTATGCCCCTGTTCAATCGCGGTGTCTGCGGCGCTTCTCTTTCGTCCCCTCACCGGGCATATTAATTGTCCACTATCGACCTCGTCGGGAGCCGTTACTCGCGTGGGATTTAAAGCTAGAGCTCCGACACTTGTCCCCAGGTACCGAAGGATCGCCCAATAAAACTCACTGCCCAGCCGGTTGGGAGCTAAGTTCTCGCGCGGAATCGGTAACCGGGGTCAGTGAGCCACGAATCTCTTTCGATTTCCTCAACTCTTACACAGATTGACGACGCGCAGCTCCTGGTCTACAGCGATACGCGAGGGAGCACTGAATCCTTGGCAGTTTTATCCCATCAGCCGGCCTAATAACTTTCGTCCACGTCGGTTTGCCGAATGCAAATTCCAGCGGCCCACTCGCGTCCAGGGAAATTCGTTCTCGCCGAGGCAGAAAATGCGGCTTAATGGTCCCCGGGCAAATTTAAATGAAGCGTATCGAATGCGCGCACGAGGCCGTCGGGCGCTCGTGGGTCTTCTTATGCATACACTTTATTCGCCGATTCATGCTCGAGATTTACGCGCGTAAAGTGCACGCGGCTCCGAGGCGACGAAATCGATACGGCCGGCGACGATGTCGGCGACGGCCGGGACACCGCGCGAAATCCCGTGTCTACGGCGTGGATACAGTTTCATTTACAATTTCGTGGCCCGAATTTGCATAAGACAGCTGGCGCACGGGTATTCGCGGGCAGCGTCGCTTTTTCTGCACGCGATCGCCCGGCCGCTCGGTAATCAAGTCCGAGTGAATTATGCACGAGTCACCGGCTGACTCACCCACTAGCCGCGACTGATGTTCCCCTTTCGCTCCAGACGATCGGTATCGCTAGCGCGAACCTCGCCGTCGCCGAGTTTCGCACGTTACCCGAGTCCCACAGCTCTCCGGCTAAGGTGCATCGATCGATCCAGAAAGCCACCACCCCCCCGCCGCGACCACCGTGTTTATTTACTAAGCGCCCTCTTCATCCAACCCTTTATTTCCATATTTACGAGGCGATTGCCAGGCAATATCGAGCAACTTCCAGCCATTTCCCGATCGATCTATCAACCACCCCGTGGCCGCGAGCGGCGAAGTGAACTCCGACGGTATGAAATTTGAAATGCTGCCGAACGCCACCGCGGATCCCTTCCGCAGGCCGTAAATTAATTATTAACGGTGCCTCGCGCGTCCGCTCTGCGAGCGAACTCGCCTCGACGCCCGCTCGGGATCGAATCTGGTTACTTGCAATTCGATTAGCGGAATCAAAGTTTACGGGGTGTCCCTCAATTGTCGTAACCGCGAGGAAACGGCCCGATTCTGATGGCAAAAATTCTTTCAAATAGGTGTACGCCAGGGGAAGTTCCTTCGAACGGGGACACTTTATTCCACGATTTCTGACTCGTTCCTCCGCGCGGGAATCGTCACAGTGCCCCCATCGCGCCAGCAGCTGCGCCCGGTAGAGTCGCTCAGTTTCTATACTCGCCGCTTTTTGCACGGACAGCGTGCATTCTGTTCGCGATGAAAGTTGTCCGCCAGCTAGATACATAAGTAAGCCGACAGTTGGACAAGCGGGCCAGCGTTGACCACCGTTAAGAGGGGCGGCAAGCGGGCGAACAAAGTCGTTCCTCAACCCCTTGCCCTCGGCGACTCCATAATTCCCCGTCGAAGCTGAGTGGTCGCGTGTATCGCGCGAATTTCCGCCAGCCGGTACGACTCCTGCAAATCCCTCGCAATTATTCGCTGACAATCCCTTGAAACGGACGGCTTCTTGCGCGTAGGTAGCTCTCCGTAGCAAAGGGCGGCCTGCGACGCGGCGCCGTTCTGCATAGCTCGTTACCGGACGCACGCACCTTTCCAACTGCCAGTTATAGACTAAAGGCAGGTATATGGAACATCTGATTTCGAAAGCTTGTCAGAAGTAGGGGAATTTGCTTCTTTTTTTTGTAATAAAACTGACATGAGGGGACGAAGGAACTAATGCATAATCATATTTACCTAGTCAAATGTAAAACAATTCAATTGTTTTGCAATTATAATAAAAAAACTGAAAAGAGTGAAACTCGGAAGTTCGAAAAAAAGGGTCCTAGTATGGAACACCTGGGAAATTTGTAAAGAAAACTGAAAAATCTTTACTGTTTTTTACTAAAAATAAAGATTTATTAAGTAGAAGATAAAAATAAATAAATATACGCGATTTTTTGGAATTTATTCCTGCTTTCTACGTCGAGGAACGCGTTGAGCACGCGAATAATACTTCGGAAGCCCCGCGTTCTTCGCGTGCCCACTGAAAGCAACGAATACATTGGGTCTACTTTTCATTGTCATTATTTTTATAATTACCATCGCGAAATAAGCATTCCGCATCATCGTCGTCATCGTCGTTATCAACTTCATCTATGTTCCGACAGGAGATCAAGAATTATACTAAGAAGAAAGTAACTTTATTGGGAAGCTATTGTTGAATAATCAAGAACACACATATTTAATGATAAATTATATGAAAATAATACTTTGCAACACACCTTCGCTACAATATTTAACTGTTTGATGCGCTTTTAAGAAAATTTTACAGCCCACGAAGAATAAAAACGTTTCTCTTTCAATGATGGACGCCCGACTGATAGCTCAATTGTCAGTATCATCGCCTATTGTGTCTAGAGATCTAGTATACACGATTGCCCGAGGAGTTCATTATTTCTTTACCGAAATTTCACGAAGTTCCATATGACCTGCCTTTAGCCTACACGCGGACTCTGGCGGAACCGCGAATAACGTGCGAGAGGAATTACGGTCAGATGCAAAGGATTGGAGGGTTCGCCGAGCCACAGTCACCTACTATCTTGATAAGTATATTTCTCGCTCTCTCGCCTGGCCCCCTTTCTGTGTCGCCAAAGAATGTTTGCTCCAAGTACTCCACTCCGCCGCCGAAGATGGTAAACAGGCCGCTTCCGAAGTGAGGATTCCCCGAGTATGATTAAATTTCCGGGAGAAGATGTAAGTGGATATTTGTTACACTTGCTTTTACTTGTTAGGAAGTAGAGTATTCTCCCCTCTGGATTTCTAAAGCGCATCATCCATACCGGCGATCGATCAAGGATGCTCAGCGAAAGACGTACAAGAAAAAGGCAGTAAAATTCGACCTTACCCCTCGATACCCCGCAGTGCATTACCTGGCCATAATTTAATACTCCGGATCTCCGAGCAAACCCCGAGAAAAAGGGGCTTCGCAGACTGGTACGATTCATCAGCGGATATCTGCCGATAACGCCGGCGTCGCTGCACCGCACCGCCGGGCAAGGGGAGATATATTAGACAGACAGGTGGTGGCAATAAAGGTGGTAGAGTGGCGTGTTCCGTAACCGCGAATGGCTTTAGGCCGTTGTCTCGACCGCCGTATTCTCGCGGTTTAAAAACAATTCGACGGATGGAATCGGCTCCAATCACCGGGCGAAAATTCCTCCCCGTTAATTGGCGTGCGGGAAAACACGTATTAGCGACGGTAGGGCAAAGCGGATTTTCAGAAGAAACTAGAAAAGTGTCCTCCTCTCTACGGAGGATTTTCGCGGAATTAACCGTACCTATATTAGGAACGAAATACCCTGCCCAGGAAGACTAAGGCCACCCGCGGTGGATAATGAATTAGTTCTCGGGTTTTTCGTTTAGCTAGATTATTCCACTGCGCCACAACTCCGCTGGCAATTAAATCTCGACGAAAGGCGGATTGCAAGCGCAGCTTTGAAAACGTTGGCCACTCGTGCGGCAGCTTTTGGTCACAGGAGATTTCTCGTGTTCTCCTAGAACGTTCCGCGTTAGCGAGACGATGTCACGCGCACGCCTGCAACTTTGAACGGCTCGCAAAACGGTAAAAAAAAAAAAAGAAGCGTATCGCGAAGTGGCGTATAGTAAATGACTTTCTGCGCTTTGTAATTGCAGCACCCATGGACGCGGTGGCGGGCAATAAAACGAGCGGAACTTTTCAGCGTGCATACTCGATGCGAGCTTTGTTCCGCGGAGAGAAAAAGTTGTTTGAAACGCATGCGAGGAGCTTTCCGAGCTTCCTGGGGCAATGGAACCGCCAACTCCCACGGTTAGGACGAGAATGAGAGACGACCGGCGGGAATTACGTTTTGCCCTGGATAGTCAAAAATTATAACGTCCTTCGTCGTCAGCGCTGGGAATGCAATTTCTCAGGGAGGTGCACGGCAGCTGTTGGCCCAATAAATCCTGACATCGGGGCCGGTCGACCACCTCCAGCTTGCCATAACTCTGGCTACAGAGCTCTTATTTATTTTATTTTCTTTTATAAAATTACACGGAAAATTTTATTTTACGCGCAAAAGTTTACCAATTATTCCGGAGAAATAAGTATGACGTTAACGGAGGCTGTGTTAGCGGTTACGGTTCTTTGTGACTGCTCTACAAAGGAACTCGACTGTGCTTGCAAAGGTATTTTAAACAATTTAAAAATAAAAATCGAGCCCGACATTTTCCTTCCGTCCTCCAAGAAAATTCATCCCTAATAACCTAGTGTTGAACAGAGACAAGAACGCCAGGCGTGATCTCTGCCTTCTCGCCTGGATACGTTAACGAGCCTTACCTTTGTCCCGCGATTTTAATCACCATGGCGAGTTACCCGGCCACGGGGCGTGTAATTAAAATGAATAAATCGGTGTCGTGCCGCGTAGCGGAGGCAGAGCGAAACGAAATTGAACAACAGAAATCGCGAGCAGCCGCGGCGACTGCCTGGTGCTGCGTGTAAATTGCAGTCCCTCAAGGGTGCGATAGCGAAGGGAGTCCGAGAAAGCTGCACGCACCAGCGTATCGCTAAAATACCCAGCCGCTGGGCCAATAAATTGCCCTGGCCACCTTGAGCTTCGCGTAATTCACCTGGCCGCGGTATTAGCGGCCCGGGGCCCGTTATAATGGGCATTGTTCCCCATTAGGCAAGCCGCCCCGAGGGGGGGGGGGGGCAGCTTTTAATCCGACGAACGTGCAACGGTGGAAATTAGAAAGTCGATCAGGCTGCGCGCGTCGAGGTGCTCCCCGTTTATGGGCAAACGAACGGACGAATTAACCAGGTGCGAGCTGGTTGTCCGAACGGAAGGGAACGGAGCGGAACGGTACCGCGGCGTCCCGCCGACACCGCAGCTGGCTTCCCTCAGCCTTCGATCGCAGCCTTAACTTTTAATATCCTCGACGAATCGGCCGATCGACGAAGGTAACAGCGCCAACTCGCGTAATAACAGGACGCGGGCAGATTGAAAGGCCTCGCCCGTTCCCGAAATTGCGTCCAGCAAACGTAATCGAGGGGCCTCGATCGGCCGGGCGGGTATGCAGTTGCCGGATCCAGGCTTCCCAGAACAGCTGGCTGGCGGAAAGGAGGTGGTTGCGGCGCGTAACCGCCGTTGACCATCGTCGAAAACGTCTTCAACAACCGGTAATTTCCAATGGCCACAATGTTGCCGCTCGCAAAGGGCACCGACCGGAGGAATGCGGTCTGCTCGATCGTCGATCGTCAATGAATTACCTGGATGCCGCGCGCGGCCTGCCTTGTGCATGCGCATCTCCCGTCAATTTTGCATAATTTCGTGCGCGATGGGCAGGGCTGCGTGCCGGAAACGGCTCGCGTCGTTCGTTATTCCCGCCAACTGCCGTTTAAAAAAAACGGCCCCAGCTACGATTCCGATTATAGTGATTACAGTGGTCGACCGAGAACGCTCGGCGACGCGTCGCGAAAGAAACGATCGGCCGGCGGTTAATTTATCGCCCCGATTGACCTCTTCACCAATCACCATCTCGCTTGGCGACACTTCCTGCCGCGTCGATCGGCTGCGTCGGTCAAACTCCCTTGGACGACAGACTTACGGCTCCTCGATGTCCCAAGTTGCTCTTACTAAGCAACTACTTACAGTACACAGATACCCTTCCCTCGCGACCGAATGGACACGATCAGTACCGTTGCGTTCACGCACTCGAGACTCGAGTGCAGGGATTGTCGGATAAACTAGGAAAAAGCAATACAGCCATTTCCGTTGACAAGGGTGCCGTTCGAGGAACAGTCGCCGGATTACGAGCTACCCTGTCCTCGGACTACTTTCAAGTCGAACGGGAGGAGTGACGTACCGATCGACCGAAAGGGCTTCTATCCGCAGAGCTCCTCTTTTCGTTTTCGGCAACGAGGACACGATTCGAGGTCGGAGTTGCCGGAATAAATCACTTTCTGGGTCGATCCTCGAAATCTCGCTCCGCGGCGTACAGCCACGCGTGCTTCTCTTAATAGAACATCGTATTTGCGGAACTCGAGCGCGTCCTACTTGGAGATTTCGAGCATCGGATTGATCGTCAGGCACGATAACGGCGATATCATTTGGCAGATTTCGAAAGGGACAATCCGCTGGACCTGTGAAGAGGGTACTCGCTGTCAAGTGCGCGTTACCATTAGGCGCTGGCGACAAACGTGCGGAAAGGGTGATCTCGAGTGTCGCGAACGAATATTTCCTGGCCCGTTCGATACGCGATCGTATCCCGTCCTCGATGGCTAATATTCGTTACCGCCCTTGTACACCGTGTGCCGCGGATATTCGATCGAACGACTAGTCTCCCTCGAACAAAAGCCAATAACATTCCATTGTGACACGACGGAGTCTCAGGGTATACCGCGAGGGGGGAAACGAACGTTTATCGATTCCGAGCGAATCTTTGCCCCCGTTGTACCCGGGGTTCGTGCGAGGAATTAAAGAATTTGGCTTCGGCGAGAATTTAGTTATTACCGAAATAGGTACGGAATGGAATCTCCTGTAGGCGCTGGGCGCGCTCGGAGAAGGGAGACGGCCTATGGTGCGAGTGTGGCCCATAGGTGGCGTCGTTTAAGTAGGGAGTTCGGGACTGTGGAATCGGGGGAGTCGGCGGTAGCCGAGGTAGCTAAGGCGGCTGGCCAGCGCGCTACGGTTCGAGAGATCGCGGGTTCGAGTCCCGTTGAGGCGACTTCCCTTTTCCCTTTTTCCGGCTCCTACACTCCTTTGGCGAGACAAGATCGCTTTAAGACGCCCAGGGATACCGTGCGCTCGAGATGCCTGTCTTAAAGTATGATTTCAGAGGAGTTCCGGGGCTGGATAAAAAGGTATAATAAACTGCAAATGCGAGGGGCAGGGTCGATACGACGGTATCTCGAGGTAAAAGTTACCGAGGCTAGCCCGATGCAACGGCACCGTTATATTTCCCGAATTCCGAGCTTTCCTAAGTCCTTGCTCCGCGCGGGATGCTTCCAAAAGATTGGCTAGAAGTTCGTGCGCGAGATTTGCTGCATAATATCTGCGAACGTCGCCCCGTGTCCAAAGTTTTGATCGAACTTCTCCAAACACTCTGTAAATACCGCGACGCTCAGTCGCAAGTTTGTGATCAATTTAACGTAAAAAGCGAGTGGTGAACCCATCCGACGAATCTGCCCCAAAAGGGGGGCCCGTTTGACGTTAACCCTGCCCGCGATGGGAATCGGGTATGTTTATTAATTTAGCGAATCAATTTGGCAAATTAGCCGGTGCGCGGAGCTCGGCGGTGTTGTGGAGCAGGAAAACGGTCGATAGGGGAGTACGAGCACCGCTAAAACCATTTTTATTACTGTAATTTCTGTGCCTGCGACGAGGAACGTTATACCCGCGCTTTGTCGACTCCGCTCGCACCGCCGTCAGCCTTCGAAGCGCCGCGAAAGTATCGATCACCGTCCCTCTGTATCATTTCGAACAGAATTCCCCGATTATTCTATCGGCGAAGCCGCGTTAATTATAATTCAATCATTTTCGATTGGCACGTAACAGGAAGCGGAATAACGGCCGCTCGGTTCGCGCAGGGAAATTGGTTTACAAGAAATTATCAGTGGGAAATATATTTCCCGGGGGTCCGTTCAGATCCCTTGGTTCAATCACGGGAATCCGTTCCTCGATGATAATTTGCCGGGCAAGTAGCTGAAGTAAATGTCTCCGTTAACGTTCTATATCCCTTTATCGACCAGTCGCTTTTATCTCCTCCCCCATTAAAAGTAACAAACGATCGGTTGCATTCGGAAGAACCATTGCGAATTGAGAGGCGGACTACTCGCCCACTGTTTACTCGACGATTCGTCGCATTGCCAGGTGCATCGGCAATTTTAATGAATATAAAGTCACGAGGTTATTCATCGCCTGTATTTATTAATTACAACGCGAGCTCGCGTACACGGGAAATCAATAACGCTCGTTCATAATGGCCATGCACCGAATGCACGGGAAAAAGCAGCTCCCCCCGAAATATTCCCGGCGTCTGAATTTCCCAGTCGCTGTTAAATTAATGGTGCTCGATACAAAACGCTATGTTTTATTAAAATGAATAGCGGATCGTCGAGAGATGCCGTTTGGTTTTTTTGGGGGGCTAGCTGGAAAATACGCCGAAAATCGCGTATCGAATTGGTGGCATTAAAAAGGGAGGCGGCCGGGGCCAATTAAAATTGCTCACCGAAAATTGAAACATCCGTTGAGTGCAGCTTCATGCGCGTCAGAGACCTCTTTCACCCCGCCTGGCCATTTAACCAGCTAACCGAATCACCTCCCCGGCAGAAACAGCCCCTGCGTATTTAAGAACCGTTAAAAGCAAGCTAATTCATCTTGCCCACAACGCGGCCGGTATTTATCCCATTTGCGGCATCTCCGCAGCCGCAATTATTAAACATCTCGGCCAGTTACCTAAAATTTTTCCAAGGAGGAAGCGTCCCCCCCCTGCGAAGAGTTAACTAGCTTTCGCCTATTCAAGGAGTTAGAGCCTCGCTTTTCTTAGGGATTTTTCTTCCCCCGATCTCCGTTTACCGCCTTCGGGCCAGCTGGAAAATATTTGCCTTTCTTAGTCAAAGCCCGCCGCCGGCTTCCTTCGACACCTCCTCGAGAACCCTCTCGGCGCTACACCACCCTTCGCTGGCTAATGTCATCAGACTCTTAGGCTTCTCTCTTAATCGGCCCCTTTCCGCCACTGCGAAATGCGAACGTGGCTACTTTCCTCCGGTCGTTAGAAAACGCCTCTCGCCTTTGCCTTTCCCCTGCAATTCTGCATACGACCTGGTGCGCGATAGGAATGCCCGAAATCGCCCAGCTCCGACGTTTCAAAGGTTGCGTCCAGGAGCCGAGAGACCTCGAAAGCGCACCTGGCGGTCGAGGAAGAGCAGCTTTTTCTCGAAGACACGGGGTCGGTGAACTTTACCAACTTTTGTTTGCCACCAGCCTTTGGATTCCCTTTCATCTCGAGAAAGGGGAAAAATCGATTGGCAGTAAATACTCGAGCCCCTCTGTTCCACAGGGAAAACAAAGCTTAGGCACGGAGAAAATTGGAGGCTGAAGGCGGAATGCACCGGTGCCTGCGACAACAGACATTCCAAACATCAATTCGATCCGTGTCCCAGCTCCAGCGGCTACGTGCTCGAGCGCATCTCGCGTACGTGTCGTTTGACTCGCATTAGGTACACCTTCCTCTTCGAACTCGTCGCGGCGAACGCTTCGCTTCCCGCCGCGCATCGTTTGCGAGAATTCGCGCAAACATTTGCGTAGGCAAACCCGCAAATTGGAGGGGCTCAAAGGGCACTTTTACCACTTACGTCCCTCGGCCGATTCACGGACCTGTAACTGATCATTAGCGTTGCTCGTAACTTTAACAGGACGATTTCTCCGAAGAGCAATCGCGCGAGAAAGATCATCGAGATTAATGGAAAGCGACTGTGCGTAGAGTTAGCCGTAAAACGAGCGGCCGGGGGCCGTTTATCCTCTGACGTACAGGGTTTCGCAATTATCCTCGAGGAGTAGGTGGTTGCTGGTCAAACGCGGGGGGATAAAGGAGCCTGGCGTAAGTCGGAAACAGCGGCTACGAGTTATCTTCGTTTCGCCGACTCGACGACAGCCTTTGCTCGCCGTCCATACGTTGGCAAATCGATAGAGAAACTCGGAGGATTACCTTTTCTAGAAGCCGCGTCCCAGCAGCGGGATCCGGAGCAGAACCAGCTCGCATCCTGCGCGAACAAAACAGGAGAATGTGACGCGTTTTCCGTGCCCGCTCGACCGTCCCAAGCGACGAGAGGGATCCTGATTGAGGCTCGATCCGGCGTGGAAGAAGTCGGACGGTAAGGACGCCTAGCCAGGATCAACAGCTAACGAGGAACGAGAATGCAGAAGGGTAAGGGTGCCGATTGTGCTCCAGCGAGCGAAATAGCCAGGGAGAAGATGTAGGAAGAGGCGAGGGCACAAAGAACCGCGCGCGCGGCAGGCAATGTCGCGCACAAAAGCGGGGGAATGCGGAAAGCTGGCCGTGGATGCGCGGCGGTGGTTGCGATGGGACGAGGGAACTCGTGTGGACTGTGTTGCCGGAGATGAAAACGAGGCGTGCGCGACCGCGTGCGACCTAGCCCGAAGAGACCAACAGAATAGCAGAATAGCGAAGCGCATCGAAGGGCTTCCGTGCCAAGGGCCATCGACAATTTTTACGAGGCTCGATCGATGCTAGTTTCGAGACGGGGCTGGTGCAGATAAGTGGCGAAACGAAGCTCGCGATCGTGCTAACTCTCTCTCTCTCTCTCTCTCTCTCTCTCTCTCGAGACAGTCCGTGAGGATTCGGCTTCGTGCCAATAGCTCTATTCTACGGCCGATTGTTCTCTCTCGTCTGCGCTCTGGTCCCGGTCAGCTGCGGCTTTAGGGAACGGATGTCTCGCGACGATAAGCCGCGCCGCGATGATCTCGCGCGGCTCGATCCTTGCATTCCGCGGTTTCAGTCCCGTTCCATGCGCAACTCTGTTACGGCCTGAACGCGCTCACTCCCCTGCGCTCGTGTTTACAAACACCCTTCATTCGCTCCGTCGACGTGCTGCGGCGCTCGTGCACGCGAATAGATCGCGATCTCTGTCGATCTGTCAAGAGGATACTCATCTGATCTGGCGACACGGCCCCTCCGGGACGATCCGCTGGAAGCCACATAGAGATAGCACTAATCACACTGTCCACCAAACCGGTAGCATCCAAAGACTCTCGCGATAGACCTGGACACCGCGTTCAGCTCGGCGGCAGAGCAAAGCAGTTGGCTTTCACCGCGACGCGAATGGCCTTCTCTCCGTGGCACGAGCAAGGGTGCACTTCACTAAACGCACAGACCCCTCGATGACCGAATCACACTTGAAACCGCGGAAGGGACCGCGGTCCAGCGCGTCCCGAGCGCGCTTCGCCGCGTTTCGAAGTTCGCGTGGCGAGGTACCGGGGAACACCAAGGCACCGAGGAAACGAGGAGCTGCGCAGACGCTCGACGGCGAACTAAGTCCAAGGAAGAGGCGACGGGCGATTAAACGACCGGGCTGGCTGGGAGGAAGGGTTTTCCGCCGAGCTTCCAGCAGCCGGCGCAGATGGAAACGCGAGCGGACCCACGGACGCGCGAAATGCCACTGCGGCCAAAGCCTCTCGAAGCCCTCTCCCCTTGCACCGTGCAACACGGCCCTCCCCCCCCCCCACAGTCGCGGCCACGTGTTGTAAAGAGGGGTGGTAGTACGATGCTGCGGCCGCGGTAAAATCGACCTCTGCTTGTAAACACGATTACTTGACTAAAGGAGTCAGCTCAATAGGTAAAGAGTAGAACTAGCCACTCTGCGGGAAGTTCGATCGTTTCCCTAAATCTCCCCGAGCAATCTGCTTAATTGCCAGCCATTTAGCCGAGGCTTGTACCGTCGATAATAAATTTCACGCGGCGGTGGTTTGTTCCTTGGATCCACTCACGGTCCTTCCGACCGTTCGACAATGGAATTTATGCGAAATTGCTCTGCCTCGCGATTATTCCTGTTTCGCGCAGCAAAGCGTTCGCTTGCGTATTTCGAGAGAAAGCCCAGTGAAATCTGCGTTTCGTCGTAACGAATTCTTGCTTCGAAACCTCGCGACGCCTGGGGGGATCACTGTTATCCATCAAAATTCTGAATGTACACCCCCGGCTCGTAAACGGGCCAGGCTCGCGGAAATTCGTGGTCAATAACTGGCGGGTGAAAATCGCAGTGGCGGTCGGTGGACTCGCGGGATCGGAGGAAAATTGCTGGTCGATTACGCGCGCCATAAATACCGGCTATGCGATCAGAGATTAAGCTGCGCCATTGGCGACCACGAGGCTGCTACGATGCGCGCCAGCGTGTATCGGGGAAGACGCCTCAAGAGCGGTGACAAGTGGGGGAAGCGCTCCGTGAATTTAAGGGCAAGCCAGTTCTAATGGAAGCTGGCTGTGTTTACGAGGGCAAGAAGCGCGGGGAAAGAGAGACGGACGAAGACTAACGGCGAAAGACAAACTCCACCGCCGACAATTAGTCGCGGCAGCCATGTTTCTCTTCAGCAGTGGGTGAATACCAACCGCTTGTACACACTTTCGATTCCCTCCCCCCGTTAATCGGCTACGCTCAGGACCATAACTCACGTTCGATCCCTCCCCCGTTTTAATCAAATAATCACTCCGACGGCATACCATGGTCTAATTACGAGGCCGTCGCGATTCAACTGTCGTCGGGATTGACGGTTAACAGAGGACTGAGTAGCTGTGTCCGCGTTTTCCAGCCCTACGCCATTCGAGGAACCGCTTTGAAACGCTCGGATTTCGCGCGAAAGCATCGCGCTGATGAATTCTGGGGAGCTCCAATGCTCGCCTACCTATACGGAGGATCACTTCGATTTCGTAATTAGAGGATACTTGAGCGCGAACTTCCAGCGGAGTAGGGTCGCGGTTGTTTCTTGCGTGCGCCCAGCGAATCACATTAACGAGGAACGCGGCCCACTCGATTGGCGAATTAACAGCAGCACGCGGGCGGCGAGGACGCAATTAAATTTACCGCAGTGCGCGGTAACTCCGGGCCGTTGCCTAGACTCGATCGCGGCGGCGTGACGCCGGGCGGGTGGCGTGGGACGATGGTGAAATTGAGAATCTAGCAAATGGAGAAGCACTTTGGGCGAAGTCGAAGAGGCCTGACTAAGAAATGTCACTGGATAAAAGGGGGTATTGTGGGACCTTGACACGATAGGGGGTAGGGTCCTGGTGACGAGGCAAGAATACCTTGGTAAGCTACTATAGGAGCTCGCAGCAGTCGCGATGCATGGAGCTGACACCAGAGTTCACTTCGGTTTAGTAACTTTAGTTACATTACGGACAGACGCGGCCCGAGTCTCGATTCCCAGGCAACGACTCGGCGGTGACGGGAATGGCGGATAGTCGAATCTCAGACCGCCAGAAGCTTTCGGGGGGATGACGTGACGTTTCGTCGGTGAATTTTTTAGAAACCCGTGGAATCGCGGCGAGCCTGTTGCGACTAGAGCGTCGCAAAAGGTACACGACCCGCGGACGTGACGTCAATTTCAATCGAAATGGGCAACCGTGCTCTCGGCTGCGAGCACGCGCGCGCCTCGATCTTGCGAAGAAGAGGTGCAAAATCGAGGCGCTGGGGACCAGGGGAGGGGAGGGAAATTGAACGGGGCAGCTGCGTTTCTTGCCCAGAGTGGCTTGCGATAAGATTACCAACTACTGTATCAGGAGTCCTACGGAGGACGTGACGAACTGCGGCAAGAAAATGGAAGGGAACTCGGAGCACACACGGTATCATCGCAACCGTCGGTGGCCCGACGGAGCTCCGCTACCCGCGGCACAATGGGGAACTCGTTTCATTTTAGAGAAACACGGCTAGGATCTCCGAGACCCGCAACGATTCGCACGTAACCAGCGCAAATATAATCAATGAACGTTCCTCGGCCAGCCCCGATATGTTGGTTCACGCGAACCTGCGTCTTCGGTTCTCATCGAGCGAGTTAGCGGTTTCGCGAGGCATTTCTCACGTCCGCGAAAACGGCCCGATATCAGAGCCGCGTAATACGATCGACGCGAGGTGGTTCCTTTCCGAGCGAATATTTTACGCGAGGAAATGTTTTGAGACCCGATATTCTCCGTTGCTCTCGGTTCATCTTACCGCCGTTCCTTAGAACGTCTGGCCAGGATGTGCGCGCGATTTTATTCACGGTTCCCCTTCGGTATCTAAATTTAAGCACTTCTATCAGTTGCGCCCGCCTGCCTCGTTCCGCGAACTTATACCTTCGACGGGGTCGTTTTCACCGGAGCACGCAGACTAAACAATCGCGGAAAGGGGAGCTCGAGGCGGAGCGGGTTTCGCAGCCGCTTCCGTGGACGATCGACGCGCGACTGCCGCTGCCGAATATTCGCTAACGGTGCCAGCACGCGTTCCTCGTATTTGCAAGCCGTGGGCCGGCTACCAGCTGCACGGTCCCTCCCACTCGACCATCCCCTTAACCGCCGCCGATTTCCCAGATAACATCAACAGCGGGCTAGGTAGTCTTCGCGGCACCGAGCGAATGGAGATGAGCTTAAACTGCAACGTGGGATGACGCGCATCCCCGCATCAACTACCCGTGGTCTATGTCTCTCAACCCTTACCTGCCAGGCAAGCCGTGTGGCTGTTTTGTGGAGTCTCCCACCCCCGTACTGCGGATATCGACTTCTCTGCTCCAGGCCCAGGATGAATAACGAATCGTAACGGCTGGTAACGAGTAGTCGGCGTCAGCTTCGGTCTGCTAAACTCATAGCAGCCAAGGAGTTTCGAAATGCGATGAAGGGGGCATTAATGCGAGGGTGATTGAAGTACCTAGGTGGATTTCGGAATAGCGCACCCCTTAGATTCGCTGTTCGACACAGCCAATAATTAGGAGGCGAGCTAACAGTTCGCGAGTTGAAGTCAACAAACGCAGACTAGAGGGTGCCCAAGAGGTTTCCGCCGCTAAAGAAGGAACCCCCTGCACTACTCTGCGAGTCCCTCTGTTCTCTCTTCAAACTAACTAGCTTCTGGTTGGTAAACTCTCGATTCGCCGCTCTGCTCGCGTCCGTTGTATCATTAGCGCGATCCGAGAGTCCTGAAACTAGGACTCCTCGCGACCGGAGAACGATATCTCGCGAGCAATATTCCTCGTCGATGTCTCGGCTTTCAGCTAAGTGAAATGCGATGTTAGCTGAAGCCTGGGACATTGTTATCCTCCAGGCTGAGAAGGTGCGAACGGATCTTTTCGCTCCCACTCCGCGCCGAGATAGGGACACCGAGGCAGAATTCTTCCTTCGATACACAACGAAACCCAGTTTCCGCGGCAAGTTCAATGGCCAGCCTCCGTGAACTCAGCTCGGCTGGGTACACTTTACCGATCAGCCGGCTTCATTTTCCTCCCCGAATTAACCGGCTATCAGCGAGGTCCAGAACGGGAGCCGTTTTAATCCGTGAGGAGGAAATTAATCTTCTCCGGCCCGTAAATTCGCCGTAGCTCCCCTCGGGAAATCGCCGAATTCCGTGATACTTTCGTGGAACCTCCCCCCAGCGTTTCCGGGCTCCAACGAAGATCCCGTAAAAGAGCACGTCAGACCGAGCTGGCTAGTCTCGGACGGCCGAGATTCGCGCCGAAGGCAGAGCTGGCGCGTTATTCGAATCGCAATATCGGGGACGTCGATCACGCTTGACGTGCGTCGGGTGCGCGTGCAACTCGTCGCGCCTCGTAGACACGTCGAGGAGGACGAACGCGAATGCGGGAATGGCAGCTGATCGATAAGCTTCCTTTAGCTCTCCTTATCCTCCCCCGGTTGCTTTAACCCCTTGCATCTTAACGAAGCCCGGTACACTTCGCTGATTATGTACAGTACCCGAAGTGATGCTCGGCTCCGAGTCGCCGCCCAGCTCGAGGTGCTGAATAATCTTTCACCGAAGAATCGTTAAGGAGGAATCCGATTAAAACGCGTTAACGTTAGATCGTCATTCGCGACGTTCGGGGATGAGGGGGAGCGTGGACGCAGCGGCCCAAGGAGCCTTGATTACGGGCAGCCGCCGTTAATTATCGTCGCCGAGGATCCAGCCCCGTTCGACGGGACAAACGAGGGCGATGGTCGCGGGGTAATCGTGGTCGGGACACGTAAAGCTCCTCGTAAAGCGACGGTTTTATTTCCTTTTTACACCAGACACCACCTTATCTGTCGCTGGTGTTCCCTCCCACGAAACGGGCTCGAAATATTTATTCGAAACGACGCCGCTGGATGCTCCGGGGGGAGGAGGAATACCAAAGGGCGGTGCATTCATGCACGGTAGGAAGCAGAGAGAGCTGAGATTTTCTCGCGCTAGCAAATTGACGGGGAAAACGGCGCTGGGCTTGCTCTCATGGTGATCCATAGCCGGTGCCATTTATCCTACGAAGCCAGGAGAGGGGAGCCGAACTAAAGGGAACGTAAAATCTCTTCGACCAGCCGAAAAAACCATTGCGTCGAAGCGTCGGCTCCCAGGGAGAGGGCGTCGTCTTCGGATTTTATTAGAGAGCATCGTAAGGGAAACCGGGGGCTGTGGTCGTGGAACTTCTTCTGGCGGAAGAAGTTCGGGCGAGAACGGGGTCTGAGTCGATGGGACGAATAAAACAAAGAGCCCATAGACGGCATCCAGTGGTTCGAGTCAACATGTCTCGCGGCGCGCGCCGATTTATACGTAGCCGGCGTGGCTCCGCGGGAATAGAGCCCGCTGGAAACTTTGAATAGACGCCAAGTAGAATGAGTGGATTAATCGCGACAGCCCTGGCAAATAGAGATCTCCCATTCTTATCGCCGAGTAGCTCGAAGCTCGGCAGCAACGATCCCAATTATAAGCAGCTGAGTGCTCGATCGATGGCGAATGTCGCTACTGAACGCCGTCGCCGATCGCTTCGCGGAGAGCAGTGAACCGGCCTGACGGACGAGCACGTCGATACTCGAGTGCCCTCCCAACTCGACGTCCCGCGAATTCCGCTGGATTAAACGAGCGATTCGGAGCGTTCAACGGTTTCACCGTGCGTTATCAATCAGCAAGCTGTCCCACCGTCGCTGCCACTTCGATTCGTCCACGCAGGGACGCGTCTTTGTTGCGAATCGTCGATCGAAATTTTCACGCAGAATCGGCGCTGCTTTCCGAATGGAGCTCTCCCGTCTGTGATTTATGGATACTTCGGTGTCGAGCTCGTAAATCATAGGAAGCTTTTCTGAGCGCACGCACGAAGGGTCGAGCAACCTGTATATACACAGGGGATAAAGGATCGGCAGACGTCGGTGAACACGGGAGTCAGTAAGACGGAACAGCTAGCGCGTCAGCATTGCCAGCAAACCGCTGTTGTACGGAGTCGACGAAGGATCGTTTCTCCGAAAGGAAGTTGCAGATAGTTGGTGCGCGCGTATAAAGCGCGCCCCAGAAAGTGTCGGCAGATTTAATTTTCACAGTTCCGAGCAGGGATTGGAGGGGAAGGAACGGGGCAATCGCCGTGGCAAAATGGAATCCTTTGTGAAAATATTTGCGAGGCAGGAAAAGGCGGAAAAATAAGCGAGCGATGTACAACGGTAATCTCCAGCTGCACGTGTATACGCGAAAGCAACGGTTACCGTGTCCGTGACCGGAATTAATCTCGCGGTAGGTTATCATCCGTCGCGTATCCTTGGGCTTTTCAATACTTTCGTGTTCCTCGCTAATCCCCCCCGCGAGAACCCTGCGAGTCGCTCTCCTAACGGTGGACGCGATGCCCGTTGCAATCCAGAACGCGTTGAAGTAGGCTACGGTAACGGCGTTGCGAAAGAATTATCAAAAAGTGTATCACCGTGCGACGCGGCGAGTCGAGAGAACACTCGCGTGATCGGTATCAGTCGTAAAGCGAGGAATAACTTGGGCGATGAATTTCAAAGGGTTTGAAACGCGAGTCGCTCGGTTACACTCTGTGTAATTGCAAGAGGGCAAACTGCATTAAACCGTTGAAATAGAGAACGGAGGTGAGGGGGAACAAATTAGGACTTTCCGAATTAAATGTCTGCATTTGTATGCCGTGGACACGGCGGCAGTGTCGATATCGGTAATATATTGTTGGCAAATGCGAAACAATGGAATTAATGCCGTTTCCAATTACAGATACTACTGGATTTTATTCGACGTCCCTTCGATTATACGCCGCGAGCAGGGACAGGTATGTGGTGGATGGCATAAACACCGAGGATGGTGTTTCGATTTTCGCCTGTAATTAAAATTAGCCGCGTGCACAGCCGGTGTTTTTCTCGGCGGACGTCGAGGGAAAGAGAGAAAAACTAGGGACCACTTCCCGTCGGCTATCGGCGGATCGTTTAGTCTTTGTGTGCGATGGCCAGCGGAAAGAGGAATGGCTCGCGTTCAGGAAACGGATGGAGGTATATTAATTAACGGAGTATTTCCAGTAATTAATATTTCGCTGTGTGCATCGACCAGCCCCGTCCCAGTCCTCGTCTGTGGAGAATCAGTGGGATTCTGCTTTGCCAGTCTCTACATTTCGCGAGGAGCCTTCGAGGACTCCCAAGGTTCGAGTGAAAAATGAGAAAACCTGTAGCAACCGCGAGTTGAAAGTTCTTGCGAGCTTGACTGAAGAGGCAATCGATAATTGCGCGCGCTCTAATTTCGAATACCTACAGATCGCGCGCTGCGTTGAACTACAGTTCGCATCGTGTAGCATCGTAGGGTAGTAAGGGGCTGTCCTTAAATTACATAAGCGTAATTTTGGCGATTTCTCACCCCTCCCTCCCCCAGTATAAGAACTCATAAGATTCGATATTGCAACCCCCTTCTTACGTAATATTTTTTCAGTTATTAAAATGTTTTTAAAGGTTTATATAATTCATTTAACTCGCTTTCGGGAAATTTAAACTAAAACAACTTTTCTCGTACATTAATGATAGAATTTGTATTTATTGAAAATTAGGTTAAAAAATATTACGTAAGACGCTACCTGACTCCTCCCTCCCCCCTTGTAAGAAAACGTAAGAAATTCGTGGCCCCCTCCGCCTCCCAAAAAGGCCTTACGTAATTTAAGGACGACCCCTAAACAGAGAGGATCGGGTAAACGGCACGGCTTGCAAATTCTCGCCGTGGTTTCGCGTAGTTATCGTCCGAATGTTTCAACTGTTGTCCGCGGGTCACGGGATCCGATTCGCTGGGTTAAATGAAATTAGCCAAGTGGAGGGCAGGTACATTACGCCGATGAAGTCTGCCCTAATTCCCCCAGCACTCGGGATTACAGGCACGGAAATCGTAAACCGTATTCCTTTTTACTTCCGCCCGGCCTTCACTCCCTCCTCTATTTCACTTCAATCCACTCAGCCATTTCTGACGGTCTGCTCGACGCTTGTCCCGTGGAAAGTGGACATTTTATTTTCCAACGGCCATCAACTGGCCTCGGGCAGTAAACGAAACATAGCGAGTCTCCATCCTCTCGCGACTAGATACAGCATTGAATTACTCAAAGATCGTTTACTCGATTCGAGACTCCCACCCTTGGAAGTCAAAAAGTGGGACGCTAAAGCTTCGAGTCGATTACGGTGCCGTATCGAAAGAATTTGTCGAAACGTTGGCGATCCACTTAGGACGCGAAGAAATCTGACCATACGATTGTTCGTAAGGTAAAGGAGGGGGGGTGGAAGGTTTGCTCGTTCACCGACGACTAACGCCATCTCCATAACGGAGAGAAAGGCAGGTGGTACCGACGACGCCCGGCGTCGTCGAAGTCGGCGTCGTTTTGTTTCTGCCCACCACCGCGGACGCCGCGACGTCGACGGCGCGGCGCACTGCCGGAAGGGAGGCATTGAGCGCGTCAAAGCTTCCGGGCGTCCACGCTCTCCGCGGTTTCCTGTCCGCCGTGCGCGCCAAGTTGTAGAGCGGAAAAAGCTAGTCCCTGGTGCACGAGTGTGCGAGTAGACAATTGACGACTGCCGCATGCTTTTTACGCGTACGATTTAAACGGGGACTAAATGGTCCCTGGGCTTCCGCCAACCTGCCTGTTGATGCGGGGCGCTCTTTTTGCGAGGATCATGAGCCACTACGCGATAAAAGGTCACAGACACACTCTAGTTTCTTTTTTTTTTTTTAAAAGTGGACAACGCGGAGGTGGCCCCAACATTTCTAGAGAAAATTTAAACGGGAGCCCTGCGACGAACCAGTCCGAGTTTAATTTAGTAAACCAGCAGAAGGTCGTCCCCAAAATCACGAAGCTTCCCCGAGGACTACTTACAGCTTCCGAGCCAACAGCCAAAGATTCATCGTCGCGGTCCGACTCACCTGGAACAAAAAAAAGAAACGCATCGAGTTGTCATCACAAAGGCAGAACGAATGGAAGGAGGGAGCGGTGACGCGGTAATAAATGTGGGAAGAGAAATGAGCGTTGGCCAGAGAAGACCGAGAGGAGAGCGGTGAAACGAGTCCGAGGTCCGCCTCGGGACGAGTTATTACGCGATCGGTCGTGGATCGCGGGCCATTTTCTCGAGGGTCGCGAAACCGGCGGGCTAAAAATTGCCGGACGAGTTTCTCCGGGATTATCAAGATCGTAGAGGCGGGAGGCCGTGGAACGACCCTGACACGCTTCTAGATCTCATCTAGCTCGTGCTAGCCGCGCGTTACACGGGGCCCCAAAGTCGTTAACACGCTGGTGCCATAAACAACTCTGCTCCTTCCTTAATTACACGGCGTTGCCGCGCTCGCGAACGGCGTCCGCTATCGTCGATACCGTCCCGTCTCGATTTCCTACGGGAAAATCCAGCCTCCCTTCCCTCCCTCCGAAAGCTCGGAGGGAAAGAAGAGCGAGGACAGGGCTTCGCGACACCGCCGAACTCCGCTGGATCGCGGTCGAATCGGAATAATAAAGCCGTCCGCTCCGTGTCGCCAAGTGGACGCGAGGCTCGGATCGTTCGCGCGGACTTTATACGATCGGGGAAAACCCATCAACGTCACGCGATATCGCCGATAGTCCCAGCGATCCAATTAAATCGACGAACGTAACGAGACGCTCGGCCCAGCGAGTTAGTTTCAATTGCGCCGGCGAGTTCTCTGTATGTTAGATAGAGATCGGAAGGGACGATAGAGCTCTCGTCACCACGCGGCTATCTCGAAATCGAGGGAAAAACCTGCGCGGTTATCTCCATTGCAATTCCGTATACAATGTCCGGAGGCAATCGTCGTAGATAATGGGAACGAATGGTAATCGAAATGGCACCTATACTCGTCGAATTCTTCCAAGTAGCTATACCTCGGACGCGTCGGTTCGTTAATTCCGTCCTAAACCTCGTAAAACGTTGGAAGGAGCCCAAACGGCCATTTAACGTGCCGGGCAAAAAGCTGGAATACGCGTAGCTTCCTCGCGGAGTGGATAAAAGCTTGGACGGCCGTGGGTCGATGGGGAATCGGCTAGGTAATCGGCGACGTGGCAAAAAGTTTGTTTGCATCGTATATCATTGTTCAAGGTGGGAAAGTTGCGAGAAGGTGGCGGCATGATGGATGTCGGTGCGCGTTAATCTCTTCGGCAAATGGAGGGGAAAATACCGCGGACCGGACAGGAGGCGGCAAGTAGCCGTTCCCGAGGAGTTATCGTCGACTGGTCGCCGTCCCGACGTCAGCCGCGCGTCCTCGCGATCCGCCGATCGCGAACAACGGGGCCCGGGGGGGGGGCTCCGGGTTACGCAACAGCGTTACCATTTTCCCCGTCCACCGTAACAAACGACCCGCGCCGCGATTAATCATTCCGCCGGGGCACACGCTGTCCATTTTATTTTAACGGTATAACGACACTTGGCCAATGAAGATTTATGAACTGCCGCCTCCTTCTGCTCCGGGTTATCTTCGCCGAGAGGAGGGCGGGCCGATTTGCCCCGGGGAACTTTTCCGATTTATTAGAATCTGCTATTGGGGCAGAGAGAGGAGACGTCGGTCGAAAGGCACAGCAGAGATAAATGGGAACGCAGCAACGTTCCGATAAACCGACGCGAGGAAAGCTCGTAACAAAACGAGCACGCTGCTCGTCCGATCGATCGGGAACGCGTTTCAGGCTCGCGGACGATTGAAACGCGATCTGCAACTCGTATTTCCCCGGCCAGATGGAACTCGTCGGTACCACACTGCAAACACAGAGGGAACGTCGTACCGAGCCGTCTTTAATTTCCTTCGTTTCCTCCGCGGCTCGATCCCTCGCTAATTATCCAGAGCTTTCTTCTTCAAATAGGTCATCAGATCCTGACAGCTCTCCGCGGCTATCTCCCTTCCAGCGCGGGTGTAAATTCAATGGCGAGATCTCGCTCGGGATACCGTGGACTCAGGGCACCGTGACTCGTTTCATATTTAAACGAGAATTAACGCAATCTTGGGGAACGCCTCGATGATAAGCAAGGAGTCCACAAAGGCCCCTTTTTCCCCGTTTTACCTCTATTTCAAATCAACGACACGCCGCGAAACGTTTAGACGAGAAGTTTCTTACGAAAGCGTCCAGCGCGGCGGAAAGGTTCGAGTTTTGAAACTGTCGAAATTCGCGGCGCGGAGCGATAACGAGCCGAAAGTTGCCGGTCGGAGCAGGTAACCCTACCCTCGAGTCGAACGCAGCTGTGCGGTCTGCTACGCGATTGCGGCGCACCTGGCGATCGAGCTGCGATTTCGCTAAGTAACGACACACCCGTTAGAGGGCAGAGATCGGTGGAAAGTGGAAGCGGGGAACGGACGCGGTTCGAGCGGTCGATCTCGCCGCGGCTGGATTAACAGCGAGGCCCGTCGATTCTTTCGTCGAATAATTAACAGCTTCGGTACCGTTTCGCGCTTGTCACGGATTAACGAGCCAATTCGATCCGAGGCACGATCCGCCGATCACCGCCCTCCGCCCCGACAGGTGCGGCCGAGAGCTATCGCGCGGAAAGCGACAGTTCAATCTACGCGACAAGAAAGCCGTGATTAAAACGCGTTACCGCTGGCTCGGTGAATGGGGTACAGATACCGTCGCTCGACAACTAGGCGGGGAATAAAACGGGGGAGGAACGGAGGGCTCGGGCGTCCCGATATTCAGAGAGGCCGGTCGTATTTTCGCTCGGATATTTCCCTCGCCGGATCGTTACCACCCGGTCGCAGAATGCCACTCGGCTACTTCCCCGGGCGTTATGTAAGATTATTGGAATGCACGTGGTAACCGGATAACGAAGCCGATCGGGGGAAACGTAGCGGCATTAAATCACGAGCCTGCGCCGCGACGCTGCTCTCTTCTTCATTCCGTCTCGTTTGCCGGCATTGTCTGTTTTCTTTTCACAGCCGTTCAAGTGCTCGTAGCGCCTAGCTTGTCAATCGTCGACGATTTTCCCAGGATTTCGCCGGGGGGTAAAATTGAGATCGACGGAGATTCGAGGCGACGATCATCTTCCTCGCGCGAGTGCACGCGGAAACAGAGGCGGATCGGAGCGCGGACGCGCGAGCGCTGCTTCTCACCGATACAGAGGCGAAAGAGTGCCATAGCCAGCGGCTAGGCCGTTTCCCGACCTTGCCAAGCGGGATTCCTTAGACGCCAACAACTTGGCCATTTTTATCGGTCGTTTCCTCTATCCCCCTTTTTGCCCCGCTTTTTCATCGCACCCGATCTAATCCCCGCCGCGCTCCGGTATAAATTATTCCCCGTAGAAATGTCGCGCTACCCGCAACGTTTAATCGCGCGACTCCTAGGCCTCGTTAACAGAATTAATTTCCCTCCGACGTTCCTTCCCTTTTCCTTTCCGCTCCGTCTGTCGACCCCACTCCTGCTTTCGCCCCGCGATTCATCGAGCCTGGCGGCAGACATCCGCGAAACCGTTCGAGACGGAGCCACGATTAACGACGTCGCCTTTCGCCGCTTTTGTTCCCAGAGCGAGTCTCGACAATTGCGATGTTCCGCCGGCCGAGTTTCGTGGGAAACTGTGTCATATCCAGAAGTAATTAAAACGAAGGCTCGAGAAGGGAATGGCGGGGCGGAGGGTTCGAACAGTTCCATACGCTGGCGAGAACAGAATTGAATCCGCCCCGTCCGCTCGGGTAACCGTTTCCGCGCGCGATGGCGCAAAAATCGATCTCGATCCTTGATTTTCCAGTTTTTCTCGTTTCCATGCGATTTTCTTGAACCGCGGAGAGAACGGCCAGACATTCCAGAAAGAAATTCGCCCGGACGCCAGCGGCCGGGGAAACAGGCCGGGAATAAAACCAGAGTTTCTAGACGCGCGATCCATTTCGCCCCGCTGCCATCGGCGTCTGTTCGCGACGCGATTCCGCCGAGGATTCAATTTCGCGGCTAGCCGACGTCCTTCTTTCTATCGGCGTCGCGCTCGGCTTCCCGCGGTCCGTCGTTCCCGAGTTCTTTTTACTGGCACGAGCAAAGTGGCTCCTCCCGCCGGTCGATCGAATACACGCGCGCAGACGAAGAAGAGTAGTGGCGCTCAGGATTTAATCTCCGGGGGAGTCGATTCGAAGGGATAAAAATAATTTTAATGCAAATCCATGGAAATTCATTGGCTGATTATAAACAGTTTTCTTTCCTCTTCACAGAGCAACCACTTCGTTTGCGCGCAGAGATTTCGAAGCAACGGAGCTGGGAATCGTGCTGCCGCGATCGGCAGAGCGCGTAAGTCGACCCAACTAGAAGAATGTCTCTAATAGAAGAAGATCCATAGATATCCCACGATGATCAGACTCGAAAGTGACGTTGCCGAGCGGCTCCATTAAGAAACCACTAAGCCTCTCTCGCGTCCCCTCGCCCGTGACGAAATAACGGGGCCCGTACTGGACGGGCAGAAACGGAGAACCGGTAACGCGCGAATACGCGTGTATCGGTGATAAGGTAGGGGGGTAGGCGCGCGAAACGAGCGGCAGAGTGAACGCCTATAAACTCGCGCAACCGAGCGGAGTCCGGGATTTTACGATTCTAATCACGCGCGCCGCGGCCCGCACCGCAGAGATATACGATCGCCGATCTGAAAGGGAAATCGAGCGTACGACACGCTTCCAACAGATTACCTGGACGATCGAGCAGCGGTTTTGCCCCGTCGTGAGCTGAAACCGCGACTAGACCCGAGGCCGGTACCCTACTCTGTCGTACAGGCTCTCGATGCCCCCTTCCTCAACCCCCCCCCCCCCTCGCCGCGGTGAATTTCTGCGTTATTTATGGCAACAAATTGAGCCCGATCCGCCGATGTCCGAGGAAAAAGCTGGCGCGAGCAAACATCGTTGGCTCGGTTGCGTCAACCGCATGTACGCGCAGGTACTATGTGTAATTGTATACCGAGCTTTCGCGGCCTCGAAAACGCCGGAGCAGGGCCCCGTGGCACCGATCGCCTCCATATGCTAGTCCAATTAGTCGATTCGGTGAATTCGATGGGAGCCGCGAGGCTTCCACGAATCGCGACTGTTGCCAAATCCGATTAGGCAACAGCTGACCCCTGCCGATCGAGGAAGGGGCGTGCGCCCTGCACCGGATACACCGGCCTGCACCCGCGCAAATTGCGAATGGACGTTTCGCGGGCCATGGTCGATCTTGTACCAATTTATGTAGGGGGAGTTTCTCCAGTACCGAGACGCTTAGGGTTATTCTCAAGTAAGAAGAAGTGATATTAACGTTTGGAGGGCCGGGCTTGGCCACCTGAGAATTTGGATACTTTGTCGGCCATTTTGGTGGCATGTATGCATAAATTTTTAGTAAATAAAGTTTAGAATTTCAATGAAAAAAATGCCGGACCTCTAAAGGTTAAGCCTATGTGATTCGCAACACCATTTTTGAGTTACCGTACTCGTATTTTTGAATCTTTTTAACTGTTGAGCGACAATTGTACATTCGTGCTTCTAGAAATGTAAATTTAGAAATTTGTAGCGTAAACCGACCAGTGAATGAGCGAATTGTTGAATTTATGGAACTTTGAGATTAATACTTGAATATATTTATGTATAACAACAAAACCACTGTTGAAATTGCATTTAAATTTATTTTCCTTGAAATTTCTATAAAAATAATTACTTATTCTTATCGTAATTTTTTGAAAAACGATCATAGAATTCAAAACGTGTAGAGGCCCAGTAAGTGACCGCATACTTTTAATAAGATTTTTAATGTTTGCACAATACGCGTAACTAAAAATATATTAAAAGTGCAACTACACTCCATTTATAAGCACGTAATATTTTTAAATTTATAATTGAAATTTCTTGGTATAAATTTGGTATAAATCGAAGGTTTTACATCGATGCTATCATATTTCTTCCTTGACATCGGGATTTCGAACCACTGTGCGGCGTGGCTTGCATTTCGGCCCGGAGCGATCTTCTTTTTTTTTTGTTTAAAAAACACTCCGGCCTGGCCGATATTACCGTTCCACGGAAATGCCACCGCACGTTCCGAGGACTGCGCGTTTCAACGCGAGCACGGGTCATCGGTTGACAAGCCGTTACTCGAGCCGCGGTGAACGGCGGACAAACGCAGAAGCGGCGATAAACCGCGGACATGGCGGAATCTCAAGCAGCCTACGAACTGCGAGGGAAGTGGCATTGTGGGTCAGGCGATTTCGAGGCTCGCTCGGCGAAAAGAAGTTCGATGAGTCTCTTGCTCAGCCGCCCATTGTAAAACTGTCGCGGTCTCCCACGAAATGATCTGCGCAGCATAGAGGGTCCCAGAAGACTTTCCATTGCTTTCTAATCCCCTAAAAAGAGGCCTTTAATAAAAGCAGGAAGCTCCGCGAAAGACTCGGCCCGGGAATCGTATTATTGTTTCGTTATTCGGCGGAAATTCAAGCCACGTATCGGTGCCCGAGAGTGCAGCTATTTATATAAAACCAGATCCCGGCACAATAGCAACTTTCTACTCCTACACGAGGAGCGGTGGGGCACGGTGCACGCGCGCGTTACCGCGCTTGCTGGACCGTACGATGCCCGGAGAGCTCGCTTCGATCTTCCAGGCAACGAGCGGGCCCTGCAATTCCCCCGAAACAATCCGCGAAATCCATTGGACGCCTGGCGTTCGCGCGGATATTTCCAAGTGCAACGAAAGCAGGGAGAAAGAGATCCGAGCGCTCGACGCAACTTTCCCGCCCGAAACGTTCCACGGTGTTTCGAATCGATAACCGAACTCCCGAAACTTCTTAAACAGTTCCCAACCGGCTTTCCAGCAGCCAGGCACGAGTCCCCTCGCGTTTCTCCAAGTTTCCACGACTTCTGGAGGGGAAAGAAAATCGTTTCCCCTGAGACGCTGGTTGCGTCCCGCACAAAGGGCATGCACGTTGAAAGGGCGACAGTCCCTGAGCGATGCAGAGGATTAAAGCCTGGACAAGGGACAAGAGAGAGAAAGAGCGAACATTGTCGCGGCGGCGAACAGAAAGCTGTCGGCTCTCAACCAGAAGGTTACTCTTTATTCTCCTCTTAGTACGTACCTCGAGTTGTCGAGCAAACAGCCAAGGAACTTTGAGCGGAGCAGGAGGGAAAGGCTGCACCCGCGCCGATTGAAATAAAGGACGAGTGGGAGGGTGAGGGTGGCGGATGGTAGAAAAACGCGGAGCAACGATGGGCGTAAATTGAAGGCGCGCGCGCGCGCGAGGGCGGTAAATCAGCGCGCTGAGCGCGCCGCTAGTTGCTGGCGAATGTCCAGGAGACGACGATGTGAAATGAAACTTCCTTCGCCTGAGAACGAGTCAGGGGAACGCGCCGTGCCCGTTCGACGGCAATTTGGCGTTTTCGGTGCTTTCGCGGCGCGGAACGAAGCGGAAATTCCTGGCTACGGTGATTGTAATCGCCGGATAAAGGAGATAATCCCGCCGAAATCGGGGTAAAATCGAGCGGGTGCCCGTAGATCGCACTGGGCGGCCACGGAACGGTATTGCGTCGGCTTGGCTCGAAGGCTGCATTAAGCTGAAATTACGCGCGGCTCTGGCTCCGGGCCGGGGAGACAGAGGAGGCGCGATCTGTGCGGGCCGAGACACGCGATTTCCAGCCGAAGGGCCGACACCAGCGTGAGAATCGCCGCGGGCTGAACGCGTCCCACGAATCGGCCGAGACGATCCCCCCTGTGTCTCTTGCATAATGCACCATTACGACCCATGGGAGGAAAGGAGCCGTGGACGAGCACAGAAAACGCGTCTCATCCTCGCGTAATGATAAACGAATGTCCATCGCGCCAATAACTCGCCAACCCTCCACCAGGGCTTCCTACTTCTACCGCTCCGTTTACACTTCCCTACGCTCGCCTCCTTATCGATGGATAAACATCCACGGGGGCATCCGCAGATTTCTCCCAGGGTGGGACAATTTCGGGACGATGGTAAAGATAAGTATACCCTTCTTGCTTCTTTCTAACCCATTGTTATAGTGCCAATTTAATTAAAAATTTAAAACCGAAATTTAAAAATTATTCCCCTTTTTAACAAACTTAATAAAGGTTTAAAACTTTAAAGAAACTTAATAAAGGTCAGTTTTGAAAATAAGCTATACAGAACACCCAGGTCTCCCCGGACCTTCTGGTAAATTTCTCGCAAACCCTGGGCTCGTTAACGCCTTGACCAAGCTTGTTGAATAAAATCCAAATGGGTCCAAGTAACCTCCAAGTAGAGAAGTCGTGGATCGAATTCATTTTTATTAGTCTGTGATGGCTGTCGCGATCATAGCAAAGCGTCATGGTGTCACCATCTCGAAAATTGCTGCCGAAACAGCTGCTCTCTTCCCCACTCTTTTCAGCGAGCTCCGTTTCCGCGATCGCGGAATCCTCGGACCAGTCGGTCTTCTGGAGTTCAAGAGAGAGAGAGAGAACAGCCGGGACTGAAATCAACAGGATTAGAGAATTATCACGCCCAGTTTCTAAGTGCTTGTTTATTATAATATAAAATTCGCTGTGAATAAACCTAAAAACCGGTTACGATTCTAGTACTGGTTAAAACTGGAACTCAGCTAACTATTAACTAAGCCGAGTTACAATTAATTAAACCTACTAATTCCGCACCTAGAACTACTTAAAGCTAGCTACTCTAGAATTAAAACAAAACCAAACAGAACAATTTTAACAACTAACAGTGTACGTAGGCGAATAAATCAGGAAACGAAGGGACGCTGGACAAAGGAGGCAAACCTTCTCCATCCTCCTCTATATCATCCGATGCGAACCACTGTATTCAATAGAAGCCCCTTCGGGATGCCAGTATATAGCTTCCAACGACTATAAACCAGCAGACGAGTGCGCCACGCATCTGCATAAGACACTGTATCATTCCTTACAGCCTGCGCGCATTATGATAGGACCCGAGAGCCCACAGTGGGCCCGGTCCCCCGCTCCCTAGGTATTTTAATTCAGCACGGTGAAAAGGATTTTAACGCGCGGACGGGGCGTACGCGTGGAGGCGACGCTTTACGTTCATTACCGCGTTCCGTGATCGGAATCGCGCAGAGTCTCGCCCCAGCCGGTGGCTACTAAATACCATCATTATCGACCATAGAGGCTGATCCTCGGTGGAGCGATCTGTGCTCGTCATTAACAGCTTCAGGCACGCCGAGTTTCCGCGGCGTGGATTCGCCGTCGTCGCGAAATTATCGTCCCAGCGAGTCCCCAAGATCGCCCGAAACTGCAAGGATCCCGTGGCGGGGAGTTCGAGCGACATCGTAGCCGGAGAAAAGAGGCTGCCGGGCGAAAAGTGGCGGGCTGGGTCAAGGCGCGTGCAATGATTCACGGCCAGTCGTGCCGACCCCGGTCACTTAGGCCGTTATCTAAGTAGGAAGAGCTAAGGGCGCCATTATGCGCCCGCATTATCAGCCCTGTCTCTGCGCCTCGCGTTTACGACCTCGCGTCAGGCTCCCTCCGCCGATCCTTTCCCGCGCCCTTTTTATTCCCCGTGTCTTCGACGTGCCCCAGGATTTACCGTAACGACCGGCCGGTAAGGTCGGCCCAGTGTCGGGGACCCTGACCCCGGATCGCCTCCACCTGGTCGAGTTCCGCGGATAATGGCGTAAATAATTTAGCGCGGCCGGAAAACCGGCGTGAAAGAATCGCGAACGCGCTGGCAAAAGCCTGGATTGGGTTCTGCTGTTGAAGTTCCGCGTATCGACGGACAGCCGAGCTTGTCTTTTTTTCAACCGATCATCCTTGGGTTGCGCGAGGACCCGCAGAGGAGACCGGCGAACGCGACGAAGTGACGCGGATCGACGCTAAAGGCGCCGATAAACTTGAATCCCCCATCCCCCTCGTTATCCGTCGATCGAGCTTTTCTATGTTCGCGTTAAAACCGTCGATGGGCATCGCATGCAAATTAATGGAGGCCGCCGCGACCGCGGAGCCCTGGAACCTCGATAGCGACGGTGGATTGGCTGGAAATTTACGGGCCACTTTAGAAAGCTCACGTCAATTTTACGACGCCGAGGCGCGCGCGCGCGCTCCATCCTCGCGACGAAGCCAGGCGAGCCTATAAACCGTTCGCGGTGCTTCGTTCGGGCAACTGCGCGCACGCTTAATGGCCCCGCTTATTAAAATTGAAGCAAACTTCACGGCAGACCCTATTCAATAATCTACGCGAACCGATCGCCACTGGGGAGCTTGAAAATCTCGCGGAAAAGCTGCTAGCTATCGAGCCCCTAACTGTCTCGGAAAGCATCGAGGACACTCGAGTGCCATACAGGGAACGGTTCAACGAACTGTTACACAAGGTCATTGAAGGTCAGCCGAGGTCACGAAGACAACGATGGCAGAGCGATCTCGAAGCTGCTGCTCCCTATCGAGAAATCTGTTCGAGGGGAATGTTCAGCTTCGGTAGAGATCGGACAATGTGCAGGATTGAAAGGGTTACTCCATCATCTGTAATGCGATTAGAGGTGACTCGTGTTCTTCGATCAGCGTCGCTGGCCCCTCGGAGGTCCAAGTAGCCTCCCTCGATTCACAGGCTGGCCAACGGTCGAGGCGTTTAATCAGCGGCTAATCGATCGGCCATTATCAGCTACGTATTAATCGATGGGGCTAATCGACCGTCAGTCATTCATTATCTCCTCTATCGAGGAGATTAATCGCGGCGCTGGACGAACGATCGAGAAGCTCCATCGGTTTTTCCCGTGCAGCGGACTTCGGCCGTTGGCTTCGTTTCCATTTACCGGACCTTATTTCCTCCCGTTCGCGACGCCCCGCTCTTTTCGCAGGGCCGCTGGAAGCCCAGTTAACGAAGCAATTAGAGGCTAGTTCCGGAGCATCGTTAGTTTCCCCGGGGGAAAAGAAAACAGAACAGGAGAGCAGAGATTCCCCGTATCGTTTGGCCGTTGCCCGGACCCGTGACTGCCGATTAACCCCCTCAAATCGGCAGCGATTTTTCGCCAACTACGTTCGCCGCGCGATGCAAACTCGCTCGGAAACTTCGCAGCGCCCGAGTTTCCCCGCACTGGCAGGATTAACGGAATCCCTGCCGCTCTTTCGCCGTGGAATCGGACGAAAATGCTTCTGTGCCAGTTTCCAGTTCGGCTGGATCCGCGCGTTTCCGCGCAATTAAAACCACGGCTGGCCACTTCGTAACGCGCAACGCTCCAGTTCCCCATTCTCCCGTAAAAAAAAGAAAGCTTCCCCGAGAGCATACGCTTTTCACGCGGCCGTATTATATCTTCGGTTGGCCCGGGAATCTCGAGGATCTCTGGGCTGAATGGGCGAGCGCCTTGATGGGAACGAGGGAGGAGAGATAGAGACAGGGAGATTCGCGGGGCTGTCAGGAATTATCGAGGCTAACCGCGGAGTAATTAAAACGTTACTCGGCGATGGGTGGCCGCAGCCCGAGTTCCTTTACCCCTCTGTAAATGGAAAACTCGTCACGGCGGTTTGATTTTCACCGAGAACCGACTGTTTCCGCTTTGGCGGCTCGCCGAGCAACCGCGCGCCACCTCCTGTCTTCCACGATCGTTCACGCTTCAAAGAAATTCGGTGGAACGTTTACGGACCCCGTTAATTATCCCCGGGGATTATTCGATGGCGAAAGCCGTCGGCCGAACTGGCGGCGGAATCACGGCGGAACTTAGGATATTACGAGACCGCTGTTGGGCAAGCTGGTGTGTAATTTCGATGCGGGTGCTAGCAGCCAGAAGCTCGCGTAATTGGATTCGCCTGGCATCGAACGGGCTTCTTTGATACTCTTCCCCATTCGCGGCTGCAACTTCAACAATGTTAGACCGTGCGTTTCGCGAGGGTGGAGGGACTCGATTGCTGCCGAGGGGCTCGCGAAAGTTCCGCTGGTGTGCGTTACGATGTTTAACGAAATCATAACGGGGCAGGAAGCTAATAATTTCGCCTGCCATTCAGGCCGACAGGCACCGAGGGAAACGAGCCCCGAGTGCCGGTGTACAGAGGAGCAACGCATATCTGCTTGCATGTCCACCGCTTAATTATGTTACCTACTCCTCTTTTTCCTCTGCACGTAGGTAACCCATCGTTTAATATCCGATAATATACAGCTCCGTTACGCGGACGTTCCCAGCTGTCGATAGCAGAGCCGCGAGTTGTTTCGTTTCGCTCGAACGTGCCCGATGACAATATTAATCAACGTGGCGTGCGGAGCTCCGCGAGGCGAGGCCCGCTGGGAAGGGACGCGAATTGAAACGCGGGAATCGTACTGGCTGTCGATACCGAATCACGCCACACCGCGCGCGCTATGGATTCAGCGGATGCTGGTATCGTTTGGTCCATTTAGAAACTACATACGGGAGCTGCGCGACAATCGGTCGAGCTTCTGCCTCGCGAGAAACGTTCTCGGTCCCTCCTCGCTGGACGCTCTAACCGAGAAGATTACGCGTACGGAGCCGCGGTTACACCGCCGGGAGGGCGACTGTTACGCTAATTAACCCAGCGAATGCGCGGCAAAACGGTGGCGGTTTGTTCGCAAGCGAGGGGAGAGGTGGGTCGCGTAGACGAGAGATGCCGCCGCGACAAAGGAAGAAGCGGTTGAAGCGCAATCGTCCTGAGAGAGAGATTGGAAAGCGGCAGCCACTGTCCCACGATCCCTGACGCCAGTAATTAAATGGGCCGGCGTAATTGAAATTACCCGCACGCCGAGCCGTTCCGTTCGCAGTTTCACGTGGCCAGAGACAATAAGCCACGGAGACACGAGGCGACACTGTTGTCCTGGTTTCCAGGATTAAACTTCCGTCCTGGAATCCGTCTCTTCTCACTCGCCGAACAGAAGAAACGAGTCCCTGTGGTTCTTTCCCCGCGCTATGGACGTCCGCTCGCTTCGAGTCATCGATACATCGGCCTCCGAATTTAAAAGTGATCCCACCAGCAACTACAAGGCTAACTTTTCGCTTTATTCTAACCAGGCACCTTCCACTTCTCCGTGAATTAGTTCAAGTGCCCTACAAGCCCCGAATCCTTTCCTCTGGACTCGACCGGGTGAACATTGCCTCGCGATTGTTTATGGAAATCGGGAGGCCGCCTACGCGGATGCGGATCTGCGACCTTAACCCACTGACACTATCTCCCTGTTCGGTCTTTCTTTCTGCCGTAAGGCTGCAACAGAGATTGGAGCGCGAGCGTATATTGGCCGGGGCAAAGGCAAGCTCGTGTAATAACTCGGACCGCTGCTTCCTTTCTCCCTCGGAAATCGGCCGCGCGAGGCTCCTCCTCGGCCACCGCTCCAGCTGTATTTCCTGCAATTTAGGGCGAGCCCCAGCGCTGCCGGTGGCGGTCCGCGGGCTCGCCCTCCACGATTTTCGAGCGGCACTGAAAGAAAAAAGTAACCGATGCGAGCGACTTTCGCGTGAGAGCAGCGCCGGTGACGGAAAAAGGCAAAGGGACACGCAACGCTCGGCTAATAGCGGGCTCCAGCCGCATCCACGATGAGCCGCCTGAAACAATACGGCGGCGAGCCACGTCTTCCGGCAACTTTTTCTCCTCCGCTGCTGCCTCAGAATTTAAAGCGACCCGCGGGCAAGCGGCTGCTGAAAAAAAAAACAGCGCCCGGGAGATATCTGCCGATTGTTTTCCGCTCTTCCTCGCTCGTCGACAGGAGTTATCGTGCCCTCCGATATCGCTCTGCGCGGACCTGCTCCAAAACCTCCCGAAAAGTCGTGAGAACGCGCGTTTTCGAGGAGAGAGAAAGAGAGAGAGGGGGAGGGAGGTGGCCTCGCTTGGGTAAAAAAACCCGATGGACTGGTTCTTCCGTTTGTTTTTATCCTCGTCGCATCTCCCTCGAGAGAGGCGGTCCGTTTGTTCGAATTTTAATAGGACCCCCTTTGTCCCTCCACCTCCCCCCTGTTCCTGGTAGACACCTTGCCAGGGACCTCTCCTGTACCCCGAGGACCTCGCACGTCCCGTGAAAACGCTTATGCACGGGGAGCATCTTAATCCAGCGACCGATTCTTTTAGGCGTTTTCCCTCGCATCGAAAGTTCACGACGACCCTCCTCGCGACGTTTCGTCGTCGAGGGGGATCCGAAAGTTCGCTCTGGCCGCGCCCCAACGATTCCAGAGCGACTTACCGAACCCCCCCCGGGACGCTCAGCTTCTCGAGATAACTGTGTCAGAGGATTCCAGGGCAATTAGGAGTCGCTCCTTGGTCTCCAGGCCGTTTCAAGGCTTCCCGAAGATCATCGGAGAGCGTCGGAAGTTGGACGACGTGCCGCGAAAAGCAACGACCGGCTCTGGGGGTTCGTGAGGCCGCTCGGTAAGTTGAACGGAGCGTGGCCAGGTTTTCCAATCCGGCGTGGGAGGGGATCGTCTCGACGAGGCGATCAACGTCCCGAAGAGATAACTTCCGCGGGGAAATTGGGGAATTACGCCCACGTCTGCCGGCTTTCGGAAACGGCGCTCGGATGAATTTAATCCCCCCGGTCGGTTGATCGTGACCACTCCACCTAGGAAGCCCCTTGGATCGTGCCACGTGGAAAGGCAAACATCGTTGAAGGAAGTCAAGCAGCGAGGACCGCGACGTCTGAAGCGCGGAGGTCGCAGCGTACCGATTCCTGTTAGCTGAGAGCAAATATTCCTAGACATTCGAGACACTTGCAGACGCGTTGTCGATCTATCCCTGGCGTCACCTTTCCGAGCGTCGCATCAATGAAGGTCTGCTAATCTCTAACCTTCGGAACGCTGTGCATTTTCTGAGCCAAGTCCGGATCACGAGCACAGCCGAGGCACATCCCAGGCGCAGCCCGAGGCACCTATGCTTCACTCCCGCGTGCGATCTTCGCGAAGCTCCGCCGCGTGTTACACAACCGTCGCAGAGGAGACGCATCGACGTCTCGTTAACTGCACTCGCGGCTGCGAGTCAGCGTTGCATAAATGCACGGTGGTTTTCCAGCGAGGCGCAAGGAGGTCGACCGCACAGTGGGCTCCGGCAGAAGGGGCCGAATAAAATCGCCGGTGGCCGAGGGGCGCATTAACGCGGCTCCAGGGTCCCCGGCGCGAGCAGCGAAAAGAGAGCAGAGCGCGAGAAGCGTTAGAGAAGCTAACGAAGCGCGATTCTATCGGTCGGAGAAAAAAAGAGCGACAGGTAGGCGAGAAGAAAGTCGAATGGAAGGTCGCTCGAGGAATATTCCCCTGCGAGAGGGACGCGCCGCGCTTTGTGTCTCGCTAATTGACTGGCTCCCGTCGCGATTTAATTACATCCGATTGTTGCTTTAACCTTCTGCACTCGACCCACTTTCGAGCATTGGAGACGCGTTCTGACGTTCAGCGAGCCGCACTCTCGTGGGCATTGTCTCCCTGGAACGAAGCGTTCGAACACTGCCAATTCTGATTCCAGCCCCCCGAGGCTTTTTACAGATATCTCTCGATAATCAAAGCTAATTGCGAGTCACCTAGAATATTCACCTATAGCGTCAGGCGCGATTCCCCCGAGGCGAGCGCTTCGTACGCAAGCCACTGCCGATTGCACTCTGTACGGCATCGGGAATACGTCCCTCGAGATGGCCCCGAGCGGCTCAGCCTCGGCTTCGCCGAGCTTCCTCTGCAGATCGAATATCAAGGTAGGTGGTTCCGGCTCTGTCGATCGGAAGGGAATGAACAAATAACAAAAAAAAAAAAGGGTAGAGCAGGAAGAGGCGAGGAGTACGGCGGATATCCGAGGAGACGGCAGGAAACGTCGAAGGGAGCCGCGTTTCCCGTTGGGATCGGTTGTTGGCTAGGGGGTTAGCGAGAGATACGGCGCGGCGGAAGGATGAAAAACGGGAGGAGGCTGAGCGTTATTGCGCTTCGAGAGGCCACGGGGCACGGAGTACATCGAGAAGAGAGCGAATTATGTTTACTACCCCGACTAGGCTCGTATAAAGTAGCGCCTCGTTGAGACCTGCGAGCAATAGAAATCCCCATATGGCAGACGGTGATACACGACTTCTCTATTGAATCACCTTTTGCCAGCCTCCCTCTGCACGCGTGCACGCCAGCGCGTATACACGTCGCGTTCTCTCATCCCGCAGTGGAATTATAAACACTTCGCTGGACGATTCTCAGACGAGAACAGACGGTTTATTCTATTCCCTATCATTTTCTCTCTATTTTTACCAAGCCGCGCCTGCTTTCGCGCGATCGAAACGCGACGCGACATTTTCCCGTGCCAGCTAACGGGGCAACGTTGGAAATGACACGCCAATGGTCGCAGGGCAGCGATACGATTTTTTGCTCCAATAACATCGCGGCAGCCCGGGATTAAATCCGCCGCCGGACAGATTTACAATTCAAAATCCCTTGGCCAGCTGCAGCGGTTCCACGATCTAACGGACCGTGTAATTTCACCGTCGGATTGGAGTTCGAACGGATCGCCAGCGCTCTCGCGTTCACCACTTTCTAGATCCTCTTTCCTCCGAGCAAGGCGTCTACAGAGGAAAGATAGAGAACTGGAAACACGACGACGGCCATTTAAGAACGATTAAGGCGAACGCTTCCGTTCTTGTCGATCGGTCGAGAGGAAGGAAGTGACTACTGAGAAGTGACTTCGAGACCTGCGACTTACAGGTTCAAGCGAGAGGCGCGAGACAAAAGTGTTCCAGATTTTAAGGAAGAACACCACTGCGACGGCCGGAAAAGTAAGCAATTTTTAAGATTGTTTTTCCAGAAATAATTTACAGTTTTCATCGAAAATTTTTATTACCTACCTTTAGTATACTGTCTTAAGAGACTATGCAAAGAAAAATAAATAGTAACACGTACATAAATTTGAATATATTAATTATTCTTCTAGACCCCTCCACGCGAGCTGGTCGAATCTGTGACTATGGAACAGCAGGTCCGAAATCAAATTTCATTTTTTTTTTATAAACTATAGGAGTGTAGTTTCCGTTGTGCGTAAAGATTTCTTAAACAAATGATTTTTGTAAGAATGGCGCGCTCTAGAAGAAAAGTTTCGAAAATCTGCGAACAAGATGGACAGTTTTTCGAGCATATTTCAAAAGGTTTGTTTTCAATAAAAAAAAAATCGTATGCTATGGATGTATTTCTATTTTTTTTTTGTATAACTTTTTAAGTCAACGTACTAAAGGTAGGTAACAAAAATTTTCTATGAAAACTGTAAATTAGTCCCGAATAAAATTCTTCAAAATGGCTTAGTTTCCCGGCCCTCTAAGCAATCTCCGTTTCTCAAGAATAAGCTTGAAATAAATTCTGGTTATTCTCAGAGCGTTGATACTTCATTTCCGACCGTAAGACACCTAGCAGAAAGTTAATTCGGCGCGCGAGGTAAGGCCAAGTCTTGCCACTGGAGGTTTTCAAGAATTCGCACGCGCAGCAGGCTCGCGATAAAGTTAAGAGCCGCCGGTTCGGGCAGAGAGCCCGCCAGCTTTGCCACTGTTCCCACGTAGGTAATTGATTTCGTCCAATAACCATGCATCCAGGCGATTTAGTATGCAGATGGGCCCCGCGCGGCCATTTCGATTACGTCCACCGCGAGAAAACCTGTTCCCGGATCTGTTCCGGGACGGGTTTCCGTTTCCCGGCTCGTTAAGGCGACACGGTGTGCGCGTCCCCCGTGTTCCAGCGACCAGAAAAGTGCATAAGCCTGTCGCGACTGTGCCCCCCCCCCCCTGCATCTCTTTATCCCTTTCCCGTTTATCCGTCGCCTTCCGTCGCCCTCTCGTACCCCCTCGGCGCGCCTCTTATCGCCGGCAGCCGCACACAACCGCCTCTGCTCTCGCGTCCGGAGACTTTTAAGCCCGTTTTACCGCTACAGATAATGTGGCTCCATTACCGAACCGCTCTGCCCGTCCGTCTCCCCGAAACCTACTTTCCACGAGGCCGTTTCAGGAGCCCCGCGACTTCTGTCTCGCAGAAGCGCGCACGCGTCCAGGATATTTCTCGCTTCAATTAATCTGGAGGATCGATTTCCTCCCCGTTGGTTCAGTTAAGCAAACAGGATCGTTCGAACACCGATCGGCGCACCCGTGATACGTAAATTAGCGAGTCTAATCGGAGGATTGAATTAGCTCGGAGCCAGCGGGGCCCAGACAAATTGTCGGACGAAGGGGGCCATTTTCAAGGGACGGGTCGGCCGATCGCCGCGATTCTCGGATAATCGACAGGCATTTGCGCCCGCTGGGAGCGAAGATTAAGCCTACGGGCTTGGTCTTGAAGGGACGAGACAGTCGAGGAGGCAGCCATCGCGCGTACCCGGCCCGTTCTTTCGCTTCCAGATTGTAAATATCGCGGCGATCCTTGCGGGCGTACCGCGACAGAGATACGGCACTGTTCGCGGCTAGAAAGGGGACACGGAAAAAGGAAAAGGCGACGAAAATATCGATGCTGCCGGGGCGAGCGAGCGGCCGTATCGCGCGATCGAATTGCGCACAATGCCTCGACAATGAATTACACTGGCGGGTAACGCGTAATACCGAGAAGTAACGCGGGGGTCAGCCGGCGGGGCCGGCCGTAAATAATAATAGAGTTAATGTTGCGCCCGGCCGGGCTTAGACGATTTATCAAGCGGAGCGCGCGCGGGTAAGACGACAACGACCGACGAGGACGCGATAAATCCGTGCACAGAGAGGCCGGGAGGCTTCGTCGCGCGAGCAGGAAGAAAGCAGAGCCGGCAAACTCGTTCCGGAGGCGGGCCATCCCGGCATTAACGGTGAAATTATTAAACCAGACGGCTGGCAATTAAAGTGCCCGCCGCGTCGCCCATGCCGCGAAACGCAATCGGACGCGTTTGGCTGTGCCTTGAATTTTACCATTTTACATCCGCCTCGGACGGGATCAGTGGGTCAAGGTCGACAACCGGCGCGTATCCCCGCCGCCGGCTTTCCAGTCGATATCATTTACTCTCGAAACGTACTCTCTGCCAGCCGAGAGGACGCCGAGAGAGGTCGAGGCCACCGCGGACCACGGATACCTGGACGGCGTCGCGGCACCAGCTCCAGAATAGAAAATCTGGCGCCGGGGCTGGCAGATATCAGGGGCCACCTCGGGGCCGAGAGGGTAGCGGTGCTCGGAAGAACGGGGGAGGACCCGAGCTCGAAAGCGGCGTAAAGCTGCCACCGAGCGTGCACGGGGAAAACCGGGGGATAAGGGGGTGGAAGGGAAATGGAGATTCGAGGAGGCGACAGCGGCGCGGCAGCGGTTGCCGTTGCGATTGCAGCGGCTCGTTCTCTACCATAGCACGTAGCTGGGGAGTGGGTGTTCGAGAGGCAGGAAAAGTGAAAGCCGCGGCGCGTAACGATCTAAACTATATCTCGCTTTTAGAGATAGTCAGGCCGAACGACGGAGATGGATGCAGCTGTGCGGAGAGGCCTGGAGAAGGAAGGACGAGGCGACCGAGTGATACAGTGGAAGAGGAAGAGGGAGCGATCTGCACTCTTGAACTATCGGGACGAATGTAGACCACGGGAGGGTGTCGCAACGTCTCTCTCCTTCACCGACTCCTACGCTTCCTTCCTCCACGTCCAAGCGGGATCGAGCGTTTCGCCCGAGGCCTCGAGTCCTTGTTCCCTCGAATTTTCGAGACTCGGAATGAACGAGCAGAGAGAGAGAGAAAGAGAGAGAGAGAGAGAGAGAGAGAGAGAGAGAGAGAGAGAAGGTGCTAATTTGGAGCCGAAACGCAGCGTCTCCGGTTCGAGCGTCGTAAAATATATTCGCGCCCGAGGTAATCTTCCAGAGGAACGTTTTCGAGCGAGTAATGAGAGGTTGCGTGGAACGCGAAGCCCGGGCGCCTTCTGCCTTCGAGTCGGACACGCACGTGCGCGTAACAAAGGGGATTCACACGGTCCGATTGCCGCTTGCTTTCCGGAAGTCGCCGCGGCTGGACAGCGACTTTCTCGGGCACGAAGCAGGAGCACGTCCTGCCGGCTCGTCCGAGCGAATCAATCGTGCCAGATTAGAAAATCTGTCGTCCCCGTTCGAGGAACAAGGTGGAAGCACGGCGGAGCCCAGCGCGGCGTTGTCGAGTCGAAGGCGGTATACCGTTGCAACGGTTGCAAATGAAGCCCGCCGGCGTTCGAGATTCGCTGCGAACGACGCGGTCAGGCACCGATCGGAGCCCACGGGTGAAAGTTGGGGCCGGCGAACAACGCTCCGGGGAGACAAAAGCGCGGGACAAAAGCGTACGCCGAGATAAGGAGCGAATGGAGGGAAAGAAAGGACGTTAAAGTTCGGAAAAGGCGAAAGAGAAAAGTCCCGCTCGTTTCTCTAGCCGGTCGCGCGTCGATACCGGCACGAACGTATCGCGATCGCGATTAACCTGCGTTCTCTTTTAACGCGCCAGGCGATAGCGTCGATCTCCACGGATGCGTTCCGCGCTCCGACGCCCGGCGTAATTAACGCCGGTCTCGCGAAAGGGACGGCCGCGAGGCAAGCTTTAAACGCGACCGGGCGAAAGTGTCGCTCGCCGAGAGAGATCTGCGGAGACGCGGGCCATCGAGATCCGATTAACCCCACGGTGCGACCGATCGGCCGTCTTCGAGCCACGACCTCCATCGCCTCTCTCCACGGTAGACAAAAGAGACGATCGCGACTCGACGAGTAGCAAATTGGTGGCGGTACTCAACGGTAGCCTCGCGGAATATTCCAAAGGATACGCGTAACGAGCCGCGAGGCAGCGTTTCCGCGAGGAGGAAAGACGCCGAGAGCCAGCCGAGCGACCCAGCGAGAGATCGGATCGCGACGTTGTTAAACGCTATCAGGCTTATCCAGTTTATCTACCGGGCGGTTGGCGCACGCGAGCACGCGCGGCTAAACAGACAAGATAATATAAAGGGAAAGAGATTTAACGCCGGTGCGTCTCGTCGCTGCTCGAGTAATGCTGCAACTGATCGAACACGAGTCCCCCACCGGTTATTTATGGGCACCGTTTATCCGCGGCGAGGCCTAGGAACGGCTGGATTGAACGCTCAAACCTGTCGACGAAAAATTAGCGCGGCCCCGGTTTCGATATTCCTCGCCAAAGCCGCGACAGCTGATCCCCTCACCTCCGTTCTCGTCTACCTCGCCGCTTCCTGCCCGCCGCGAGATAAAGCGACGAGTGGCCGCGTCGCAGACCAGAGTCATTAACCGAGGCGAAGTCCTCCTGAACCCGCTCCGTCGAGACGGAGTCTATGGACGCGCGCGGAGCGGTACGAGCGCTTAATTATCCCGGTCCGCCTAGCCACTTCCTCGGTACGAGGCGTCGTAAACGCACGCAACGGACCGTGCGATTATCACCTTTGTAACGCGCTTTCATTAGCGACTGGAAAGCGGTCGGCGGAACACGCGCCGACGCATCTACGCGGCTGCTGGTCTCTGCCCGGTTCTAGCGATAGAGCGTACAGGGACGAGGGAGGGGCGAGGGAGGGCAAAGAGTGTAAGACCAGCCGAGCAACGATTATCGACGATGCAGGGACGGTGATCGATGGTTCATCTCGGAGGCAGAACAAAAACCAGCGCTTCAGGGTTTATTAAGGACTCGTTGGATGGCTATCGGCCCGCTAATTGGACGACGGAACGTCGCGATAACTATAACCGATCGTTCGTGAAGGGGCAACTCGACCCCTCCGCCTGCACCGGCCCCGGCTCACCCGCTCGATTATTCATCGCAATTAACCACGATTAATAACGATCCCAGCGCCTATCTTGCGCGCTATTAAAGGGGAAATAATAAAGAGCCCGCTCCGGCTACTTTATCGGGCCGTAATTACGCGAAAAAAACTGAGCCCCGCGATAGGGCAGGCCGAGGCGGATCCGAGGTGCAGCGCGCAAAAACGATATTCGTACGCCGCGCAGCGGTTGCGAATGTATCGCGCGGATGGTAAGTGCACTGACGCATGCTGGCTCGGTCAATAACTTGCTCGACGGGGAAAAAACAACGTATGCTGTAGGAGAGGTGAGCGTATAAATACAGTTTTTATCCGCTGCGCCTTCAGCTGCGGGACGCAACGCTGAGGAAGTGCCAGGGATTAACGTGGCTACACTTCGACGCATCCACTTTCCACGGTGTGAAACAGACGATGGCCACCGTTTGGCTGTTAATTGGAAATTAAGAATTCAGTGGGATTTTTCGGATGTACAGCCCGACAGTTTTGGTGGACAGGCTCTTAGAGAATCGCCCGTAACTTCGGGCTCGAGTGGGTGACTATTAAAAACCCTCTGCACGCGGCAGATATTTCCAACTTTAAATTAGGTTATCACGGCTACGTGCAGCAGTCTCCCGGGAAATGCAAGAAGCCTCCCCTCTCTCTCTCTCTCTCTCTCTCTGCCGTTTCATAAGGCGACGCGTCCCAAAGGCGGCCGTTCGATACATTTTAATTTAAAAGGGGAAACCTTCCTGTCCGCCGTGTTTCCCGAGCCCCTACACCGGGGGTTGAATATTTATACCTTTCCCCGCGTTTCTTTCCGACTCGCACTTTCTTCCTCCCCTCGGAGGGTAAACTACGGTTGAATGCGAAATGTTTCGCAAACGTGTACGCTATCTTCCGGCGAGTGTGAGCTTGTCTGCGATTGATGCGGCCACTAAGGGCCGTTTTTCTATTAAGTAAGAGTAATTTTGGCGATCTTTTACCCTCTCCCGCACCCAGTATAAGAATTTCTAAGGTTTCATAATTCCAACTCTCTCTCTCTCTCTCTCCCCCCCCCCTTCCTTATGTAATACTTTTTATACTTATTTCTTTTTTCTATTATTAAAATTCTTTTAAAGGGTTATATGCCTAAGTGATTCGACTCGCTTTCCTGTGTGCGATGAGAGATCGTTTTTCAGTCTACTGCAGGGTGTGAATCAGAAGTGTTTGGGTAAAGTGACGGGCTGTTTGGCTGGAGCGAGTTTCGAGGTAATCGATACAGGATAAGGCCCGAAATCAACACGTGGAAAGTCTGTACGAATGCGTTTAAAAGTCTGTGAGTGACCGTGACGCGAGGAATGACGCGAAGAGAAAGAAGCTCCGGTGCTCTTCGAGAGAAAAGCACTAAGGTGTAATTCTTATTAAACATATTCAACTTATTTGTTACGACAAATGTCTCATCTCTGCCCTACAATCGCCGCCCGCGGCATCCCTACGCTATTCATATTAGAAATTAGCTTTAAAAGATATCACGCTACTCGCTTGCCCCTTTGTAAGAAAACGTAAAAACCCTCCCAAGAGCCTCTCGCAATTTAACAACGACCCCTAACCGAGCGCGGAATCTCATCTTCTGAAACTCCTGCGAGTCCCATAGGAAACGGTTGAGAAAAAGTGAAGCTACAGCCGAGGACATTCAGCGAATGCTCCGAGGCCCCGTCGTCGCGTCGCCCGAATCTTATTAATTCCTCGCGTGGCCATCGGTGCTTAATTTATGCGAATAAAAATGGTCCCGGGGAGCCGACGGGCAGCCTCGCCATTCCTCGTTTTCCCTTTCGTCGCCGCGCGCTCATCGAGAACGCGAGCAGCGGATTAGCGGCGGGCGAGTCGAGCTCCGCGTCGATTGATTCGCACCCTCGATCCGGCATGTTCTGTTCTCCAACTAGACGCTGACGGGGGAGAACGCATCGGACGCGGCGCGAGAGAGGCGCGGAGGGGCTCCGGGGGCGAAAGGGGAAAGAAACGGGGAATAGATCACGTATGAGGTAAGATTGCGGGGTACGGGCCAATCATGGAATCAGGTACACGCGGAGTACCGGACACGGTGCACCGTGGAATACGTCTTATTATAGAACCCAGGGGGTTCCAGCGGCTGTTCCGCCGACGAGGATCGAGGATGAAAATGGACGTCGTCGAACGAGGAGAGACAGAGGACGAAGAAACGAGTATATTGCAAGGGGTGTGTCTGGCGACCTACGAGGTCAACATTGTTACCATCATTATTGGCTACCCGGCCCTCCCCACCCCCTCGTCCCTTCCCATTTCTCTGCCCACGGTCTCTCATCGCGTTAGACGTTAGAAAAAGGCAAGGGAGAAAGGGAAGGCGCGCGAGAGAGAGCAATAAATTTTCCCGGTACCGCGAGCTGTCCCTATATTTTCTTTATCCATCGCGAAACCGATACACGGGCCCCGCTCGGCCAGCGTATACCCGCGGCGTACAATGATACTGGAAAAAGCGTGGGATGATATATCCCCGCTGCCGTGCAATTAATTATTCCCTTTTTCCTATACCGCGCCGGGATTAACGCCGCTATCTACGCGTTACTATCTAATTGGTGAACGCAACGGAAACCCTCGCGGGGGCCGACACAGGCGCGTACGCAAGCTACAGATATATTTATGCGTGTGTGTACGAGCGAGCTGACTTTCGATTACGTTCGTCGGTGGCGCGTTTCCGATCACATTCAGCGTGATTGAATATCAAGCGCGAGAAGAGCCAGCCAGCGAAGGGTTTATCGGTGACACGGCGATCGTCGGTCGCCTGAGAAACTAGCACGATTGCCTTGACCCAAAGCGAAGTTCGATCGAGCGCCGGCACTCGATATTCCCGAGAAGTCGTCGATCCTTCGTTGCCCCGGCGAGCATGGATCGTTTGCTCTCTGTGCCTGCGGCCGAGGGAATATCGGGGATTCGTTCCAAGCGGTCGCAGAGGCGTCGTTAAAGATTTTTTGCTCACGCGCGAGAGATCGGACGACCGACTCCGAACTACGTCTCTCACGGCTTGGAATTTATCGCCCGCGCGGCAAATACATAATCTATCACGGCAGATAAGCCCGGATTAGTTCCCTTAAGCCTTATCCGAGCCTCGTATCTCGCCGGGCGTGCAGCGACGAACATTCTCTCCGCTGCTGGCGAACATCCCGCGGCTCTGCGCTGGCTCGTCGCCGTTGTCCCTCGAGCGCGACGCCGATATCCCATCGGGCTCGAAGGAGACCCGTACGTTCGAAAAGCTTTCGACGAGTCGCGGGCCTCCCGTCTCGCGGAGAATTCAGCGAGGAGAGACGCGAAGCTTCCGTTGATCGCGCACGATAATCACGAGCGACACGCGGAAGCGAACGATCGACGAGTCGCTGGATGATAGCGTCGCTGTTCGATAAACGAGGTAGGTAGCCTCTGACAGGAAGATGGTAATTAATTTAAGCGGTCGGTGGGTCGTTGAAGGGGCTAAAGTGGCTGCACCGCTGCAACCGCTATTCCAGCTAAACATCCCCGAGAGCCTATCGGACCGTGCGTAACAAAGGGGAAGCTTAATACGCAACACAATTTACGCGGCATTATGCGGGGCTTGTTTACATTTAATGCACCGAACGGCGTGTAATTACCTCCCCGCGCGTTACCTCCGATGACGCTCCCCTGACTCGAGCCCTTTTCCTCTCGCTGCGCGCTCGCCGAAATTTGTACCGGTAAACTGAGAGTCGCGAATACCTCGAAGCTTCGCGCTCCCGCCGGGAACGGGGTGGAAACGGAACGGGGACACGGCGTAGGATCGATTAGGGTGCGAAAGAGAGTCGAAGGTTAAATCGGAATGCTGCACGAGACGCGGTGGAAGCACGTGCAAACGCGCGGGTGGGTATAAGGTCACGCGAGCCGCGGTGGAATAAAAGAAAAACGAGCAGGGGAATCTCGCGGGGAATGAAAGCAAGCCGGCGGGAACCGCGGCAAAGGTAATGGCGGTGGGTGGCGGTTGGTGGTTGCTGCGCCATGAACTTTAGTGGCTATATCGATTGTGTGTGCACCCGTGGAGCCAACCCCAGGCGCCTTCTGGTCTGTCGCCCTTGACTCCCGTTCGCAGACGGCGACAGCCCGAAAAGATCGCGGCTAGAAACGGGGACAAGCGTGAAGACGCGAGCCGCGGCGAGAATAGAGGGCAGCGGGAAGAATCGCGAGGAACGAAAGCTGGTGTCGTTGCTCAGAGGAGCCGCGAGAACAGAAGCTCGGCGCGTAAACGCGGGTAGCTCTCCGCTATGTACCTACGAAACGATAATAAGCACGCTCTCCGCCGATCGTTTAATGCGAAATCACGGAAACTCGTTTATCGACTACATTAGACACGGTCTCCCGTGCGTGCGGCACGCAATTCGCGCCTACTTTTGCCGTGCGGTGCACGTGATCCCGCGGCTTGTCGATCGCACCGCGAATCCAACGGAATTTCCAAGGGAGAGAAGCGGACTGGTCGTGCCTGATTTAAAGGGAGACGTGGTCGCTACGCCCACAGACTTATCGAGTGTCCCAGTAATTCTCTCGCCGATTATTCCTCTGGCGGCGTTTGACAATTGAAACCGTCTGAGCTGCGCGCTACATCGTGCTATTTCCAATTTTTAACCGACCTTGTATTCTATCATGCATTTATTTTATGCGAACGAGGACTCTATTGGTTCCTTTTTTTAAGGGGTTTTGAAATTCGACCCGTGTGTATGTTTTTTTTATGTTTGTTCCCTCATAACTCTTCAGTATAGGTATGGAGCGATTTTGATGATCTTTGTTTTATTCGAAAGGAGGCGATGTCCCGGTGGTTGCATCCTACACTGCATCAACATTGGCCCAATATTTTATGTATTTATTTATTTATTTATTTTACGGGAAAATCCCTTTTAAGTACAAAAATGAAAAACCTTACTTAGAGTCTTAACCCTTTATATCCCCGGTTGAAACATTCCTTAACAGACCACGTAATCGTTCGCCGAATACATTAGAAGATAATAAAAATGGATCAACATTGCCAAAATGAGCGTTGAAATGACGGATAGCTCGATTCGTAGGGTCCACAGTGCAATAACTATATGACGGCATTCTAATGACGAATAGCTGACGACTTCTGAGGTTGACTCCTGGCGCATACAATTTAATCTCCCCTAGATTTTGACAGTTCTGGTTAATAATAAAGGCTATTGTCACCTGATTATTATTGTTTTATGTACGTACGCGCATATCTCCTCGGCATGTTGTGTCAATATATATAAAGCTACAAAAGTTAAAAATAAAAAAATTAAAATCGACTTGAAAAAAATAAAATTGCACTGAAAAGTAAAAAATAATTTTTTTCCCTTATTTAATCTACGGCTCCCATATTTTCCAAGTCGGTGCCTCATCATTTGCACTGTGTAAATCTGGCGCCGACTTAAAAAATACGGGATTCGTAGATTAAATGAGGGGAAAAAAATTATTTTTTACTTTTTCGTGCAATATTATTTTCTTGAAGTCGATTTTAATTTTTTCTTTTTAATTTTTAACCAAACGGTACATGCTTCACGGTCGAAAAGAGCTTCCGGGCGCTTTAATCGAAATAATTAATAATAATTAATTGTCTCTGCGCTTCGGTCATCAATTATTCATAAACTTTTCCAACAAAATGCGCGACGGCGTTTCATTCGTCGATCTAGCAAAAATTGAGTCATCGAGATGCTGGAAGATCTGGTTGCCAGCGTCTTTGAAACTCCATTCCCAGCACCCCGCGCTCGATCCAGAGCGTCCTTCCCCGAGGTTAATTAGTTCATTAATCAACGACTCGGCTCACGCATCGCGTTATTATGCGTGCCGCCTAGCCGAGTTATGTATTTGGCATTCGCGGCACGGTGTAATAAACGCTCGCCTCGTTCGCCGACACTTTCGTCGGGGCGTTCTGGATTTCACCGAGCGCAGCCCCGAGTCCCCGGCGAGGGTGCCAGGAGAAACAGCCTCCGCGATCGAGCCTGTCGATGTCAAGACGCGTTTACGACGTTCCCGCGTGAAGCCAAGGAAAGGGGCAGACTCGGTCGTAACCGAGGTCGTAATTCAAAGCTGGTAACGCAGGCAACGAGAGATAGGATCGAGCCGCGGTCGCGACGAGACCCACTGGGGAATGAAGACGAGTGAACCGGACAGGGCGGCATAAATCCCGCGGGATCCACGGGCGATCCTCGCGTCGAAGATCAGGAACGAGCCCGCGGGCCCAACGAACGATTCACTAGCTACGCCATTTCTCCTCCCCGCAAAGGATTATTTTACGCGCACGAAGGCCTCCGGTCTCCGAACGATATCCAAGATGGCGCGAAAGGGCGACCCTTCTCGCGCGGAATAATTCCGTGATCCGTTGCTCGTAGCGAGCTGGGTGCTCGGCCGCGCCGCACACTATCGTAAACGTCTCGTTACAGAGGCGAGGCAAAAATCGTCGGCGCGAGGCGACACGAGCGCAACGAATCCGCGACCTTCTCCGCCGGCTACTCCGCGTTTTATCTCTCTCCGGTTACCCGGCGACGACGATTTCGTCGCCGCTCTCGTGTGTCAGAGTCGGGCTTCGCGTGGGAGCGAAGCACGGTGCCGCGAAGATAAGTAATGCACAGTTTGCTCGGTGTCGTGGAGTTACGGAGGCAGGACACCGGCTTCGGTGTGAGCGTCAGCCAGGAAGAAAAACAACCAAACCAGATGGCCAGAGAGCGAGAAGGAGAGAGGGTGACTCGAAAAGGACGTCGGATAGGACTCTGCGGAGCGCGAGGGCTTCGAACCGATGCACAGTGGTCCGACGCATAGAGGAGAAAGTGGAAAAAACTCATAACTTCAGCATTTCTCAATATTTTTTAATTATTTTTGTTTCGTATTACTTCTTAAACATCAAATTTAATATAATATTAAAGAAATAATTTAATATGACTTTTTACACATGAAATGTGTAATTTTATTAAATATATAATATAATTAGGCGTTATAAACTAATATTTGAACATACGTAAATTATCTATACATTACTCTATATACAACAGTTATGTTTATTTAAAAATATTTACAAAACCTATACATACGGAACTATTTTTATTAACGTTTGTGCTTCTTCGCTAAGTGGAAGTGACTTGGGCTTTAGTTCTGGTCTTAAGTGACTAATATATGGATCCGAAGTTATCAGAAGCGTGTTGAGCATATCCTCATTCGTTGCCAAATGAGAGCATTTTCTGGTGTGATGTAGTCTATAATATCTACAATCTTTATTTCTACTTTCCTGAGCCTCTTCCGAGAGTGAACCCACAGGCAAAACAGCACATTCTATAATGGCCTTGCCGTGCATTAAAATTTTATGCACAGTTGCCGGCATGTAATACCAGGGGTACAACGATATTGCTAATCTAGCTGTTTCTTGCGAAAATGTATTAAATTTATCTGCATCGATAGCGAAATTGCTGCAAATCACTTCTAAAACAACAGCCAGTCTTTTTATTAATGTTTCGTCAACTTGTGTTATTTAAAAATTAGCTTGCTGCAATTGAAGATTAGGCGACGAACGCGCACGTACGCGAGACCAAATATTTTTAAGTAGTAATAAATCTTAAATAAACCGTGATCCGCTATCAAGCCGTTTACACAAGCCGTAAATTATAAGATTTATTAATTTCAATATAAGATAAAACATATCTTTAAAACAATAAATAAAAATACTCTTTTATAATTTATACTTACTGTTTTCATGTTACGAGAGCATTCACAGGTATTACTAACGATTCTTTGTATTGCGTGGTTTCGAATTTTCTTTTATGAATTTCACATGATTTGTAATACACAATTGGCATGGTGATAAATCGTTTTGTTGGAATGTATTCCTATGAGAGTAACAATTTTGTATAGGCACGAAAATCATTCGAAACGCGCAGCGAAGAGCCGTGAACCTATTCGGGAGTCCTGCTGTACCCCCAAAGTTTCATGCGTTTTCACACTTTAAACATTAATATCAGCTAAAGTTGCAAGAAGTAGCAACTGATTTTTGCAGGACATTTGTGTGATGGTATCTACTTTCAAAATATATCATCAAGAGAACGTAGGAACGCGTAGCTTTTTTTGTAGGCCTACAGAAAGCAGTTACAACCTGAAATTATACGTACCTTACTTTAAGACTCGAAAACATGATTTTGGTTCTGTATTTTTGAAAAGTATTTTCGTCATACATAAGCTAAGACTATACCCGTTTATAATACATAATACATTTGATTATAAATATCCCCAAAAGTGAAAGGAAAATGTCGAAACTTTGGTTAGAAATCTGTCAGAATCCCGCTAGAATACGAAAGGTCTACTTCAGATGCATTTTACTTCCGTATTAAAGAGAAAAACATATATCCCTTTCCATAGTAAGATACATTGGTTCATTGGCTACCAGAAAATAATAATCGATACCTAAAAATCCGACTTTCATAATTTAGGATTTTTTCCAGCTTGGGACCACTGTGCGATGGCCGCTGGACCGAGCTATATAAGTCCTCAACGACCTTGCTGCTTTTTCAATGCAAGGACGACGTTCACTAGGCAGGGCGAGGGAGATGGAGAGCGAGAAGAGAGCAGCAGCGAGACAGAGAGGGAGAGAGAGAGGGCTACCTCTGCTCCAGTAGACCTTCGGTGTGTCTCCAGGACTACCGACCAGCTGACGACGAGCTAAGAGTGCCCTTTCGACCCGTGACACCTGATGTCCCAACTAACCAATCGATCGAAAGTCGAGGTCTATATTTAAGTCGCCCCCTACCGAAGAAGACCCTCGACGTAGCCAATGAAACGGGAGCAATCGAGAGAAGACCGGCGCAGCCTCCCAAAGCAGCACGGCTAATGTCTCGAGTTTCCGAAACAAGTGACTGTGTCAAAAGGAATACCCTATCCGCAGGATCAGCGCGGCAGGACCCTCGGCTGGCCAGGGAGCGGCGCGCGGATTTACGGCCGGATGAGAAGGGTATAGCTCATTAAGCGTACACGAGGTGTACACCGAGGCGGCGGAGGAAGCATCGATTGCCGGTACGGTGGATTTTGCTCGGCTAATAGATTCTAAGTGAACATTTCGCGACGGCTCGCCGCGGACCGTTCTCGCCTGGTCGTTTTGCGTTTCCGAGGTAATTACTCGCGCCGCGAACGTCGGCTCTCCCTGGCGATATACACGCGCTCCCCTCTCGCGGCCCGTTTTTTTTTCCCCTCCTCGTTAAACGGACCGCGCGTACGTCATCCTCGCGCCCCGTCCTTACAGCGGGAAATATTCAATTACGAAAAAGCCGCCTCGAGAATATCGGGTAACGTCGTCGCGTTCACTCCTCCGGGCGCCGAGGGACCGTGAATCCGCGACCCCCGACGTCTCCCGGCGCGCAGCGTCTAGCTCTCAGACGTTGAATCGCGGCGAAAAAGGTGCCAGCAATTTCCGTTGCTTCGTGCTTCTCCGCCAGACAGAGTTTGCGTACCCGTCTGGCGCGAATCGCTTCTGTGTACACAAGCCTCGGTGGCGCGGAACACCTCCTAGTCCCCAGATTAAGAAACAATCCCCGGAATTAATCTCGAGAGGGCTGCTGGCAAACTTTGCTAAACTGCCGGCCCAGTTCGCAAGTCGCACCCGAGATCCGTGTGCGCGCTCGGTAGAGGGGAAGAATTAACTGTCGAGGGGGGAGGTGGGAAGCTCGAGAATAGGTGCGAAGTGCCGACTAAACCCTTTGCAATTCTACACCGAGTCACTTCAGGTTTTTTAATATAGAAAAGGAGAGCGCAGAGGGGCATCGAATGCCTCTGCGGCGAATTTCACTCAAGCTTTCAATCCCGTTACGCAAGATCGCGAGGTGCAATAACAGGCGTGACTAAAGTAGAACTGATCCGCCATTAATCGATAAGTAATCGAGTAGCCTGCCACGCGGCTAGAGGTTCGTTGCACCTGCCGGATTAACCATTTCTCCGCCGTTTGCTTGTGAAACGTCGCAGCCGAGCCTCAAGTTCGCCGACGTGTGTGCTCGCGAATAGGTTAAAATGAGCGGGAAAGCCGGGGCCAATCGGGGCAAGAGCAGCGGGGGCTTGGGAAGCTTCCGCGGACGAAGAGAAACGAGCAGATTGAATCGGATTTCCAGCATAATTGATCGCGCCGCGCAGCGTGGATGGAAAAGTACGAGGGGCTCTCTCTCTTTCTCTCTCTCTCTCTCGCTCCGGTGGCTGGTCGGCTCGGCGTTAGAGGCAGAACACGTTCTCGAGGACTTGGCATTTGCCGAGGAAAAGGTGAACGGTATGAAATCGTTGGCGCTCGCGGAGCGACCCGATCCCGACCAATCGGGACCTTCGCGCGGGACGAGGAAGGGGCGGGCGATCGAAGGTGAGGACGATTAATCCTCCCGCGCCAGCAATAGTGCGCGATTATTTCGTAAGGCGAAGGACGATAAAGGTCGGCTGCCAGCTGCACTCGCGATCGGTCGCGGCCAACCGCAGACTCGTCTGTCGATGGAGCCAGGCTCCACGTCCACTCCACCCTTTCCAATCTTTTCAGAGCCCGCCAGAGCGGTACTCATCCTCGAAAAGTCCTTGGCGTTGATTGGCGGCGACTTAGACCCAGCTCCTCTCCGCGGAACAGAGCAAGACTATCCCGATAAGGTTGTCTTCCGCCAGTTTCGAGGAAAGAAAGCCTGCCGATTTATCCGCCGTCACGGTTGAAGGCTGAATCGTCCGAGGTGTCTGAAGCTTTGATAATCTTCGGACGCTGCGATGGGATCCCGTCGGAACGGGGACTGATTGAATTCGATGGACGTGCTTCCCAGGGAATTCATCGGTGAAACGTTTTCTGTCCGCGGCTGCGCGCGCGCGCGGCCACGCGAGAAAGCGCAACAATTAACTGGCATTTTCAGATCGACGCTCTCTCTCTCGACGAGCTCTTTCACTGTATCGCATCCACCGCGGCCAACTTTTACTTTCCGCCTCTGCCATTCGACGCGGTCCATCGGGCAACTGCTGTCCACTAATTCCCACTGTCTAAGGTCCAAGCGAATTGTTGACTGGATTAAATAAAAGAAAAGAAATACCGTCACGCGTCTGCCTCCGGCTTGCGATTTTACGGTGTATGTTTTCTGAAGTTTAAAGCTCGCTCGTTGAATATCTGCAGGCTTAGCGGCCGCTTCACCCGAAGGGCCAAAGATTATGGAGCAACCGACGCGGAGGCCCGCTCGCAAAGGGGGTAATAAAATGTCCAGCTTTCCCCCGACCTCGTTTCAATTGCCCCTTCTTATTCCTCCGTCTCCTCGTCTTCTCGTCTCTTTATCTGGCTGTCGGCGTTCCCCAGCATTCCTCGCGGTATCCTTTTACGAGGGCCGCGTGCCCTCCACGCCCTCGCCAATTGTTTTCCACACGCTTCCTCGGCCGGGTGTCCCATCCCGGCGACGTTTATTTCCAGATCTCGGTCGTCGCACTAAAAATCCCGTCTTCCTGGCCCCAAGGCCTCCTTCCTCCTTTCTCCCCGCCGTTCCCCTTCCGTCCGCGGCGCTTTTTACTCCCGACAGCAGGCAGCGATTTTATGCAACCTCTTGTTTGACTCGTGCCGCCCGCGAGCGAGGCGCGCGGGGCAGTAATCGTTTTACGATTCTCGCAAATGAGTTCCCCAAAGTCGCAAGGGGCCTCCCGCCGCGGCTGTCCCTTATTTCTTCTCCCCCGAAGGCAGAGCCGCGTCCCTCCGGCTTTCTCCTTTCTGTCCCTCCCGCGACCCAGCACATTTCAGCCTCTCAACCGACCCGGTTCCGTTTCAACCCCCTCCCCCACCGATCATCATCCGACACCGAGGGCGGCTTCGCGATTAATTTCCGTTTATTAGCCGGGACGTCAATATCCCTGAACAACGATCCTTATCGAGACCTCGCGAGAGAATCCCTATCTCCCTTGTCTCGTACTTTCGTGTTTGCTCGAACCTGCCAATCCCGGCTTCCTCCGCGTGATCCCCCTTAGCATCCTCGGCATCCTCATCTCCTCGCTGGATCCCGTCTATTTGCAAGAGGCCGGTTTCTCCCTCGCCTCCCGTCCTTCCTTTCTTTCCTTCCTTCCTTTCCCGTCATCTTGACATAACTTACCGATGCCTCGCCATTATCGTAACTTACCGGCAGCGATCCCCCCTCTAGCTGCCGCCCCTTCGTCCTCTTCCCCTTTCCCAAGCCTCTCCTCCCTCGGCCCGTCCATCTTCTCGCCTCCCTCGCCCTCCCCGGCATTCGCGTCTATCACAGACCTGGCTCCCTCACCCGGTGGTCTCGGCTAGGTAGTAAAAGACTTCGTGTCCCTGGTCGATTTATGAACGCGGCTATCTAGTCCCAAAAGCACCGGATATTCTGCAGGATCTCGCGCCGCTCGTAGCTCCTTGCCAGGAACCTGGCAGACACGCGCGAGGGACGCGCAGTTCAGGAGGCGTCTGCTCGGCAGACCCTGGATCAGCAACGCTCGTAAAAAGGTTCGGGTGTATTTGGAAACTGCTGCGTGTCTAGCTTTGCGGCGAAGCTTCCTTTGATTCGTTAACCCTTTAAGCGGAATAATGGAGGGAGATGGAGGGGGAAGTCGTTCGACGACACTCGAAGCAATTCCTCTTTTTCATAAAAGCTACCCAAGCCCTCGAAGCCTCTGAAAAGATCTCCCCGCGATTGCACACGTTTTCCCTTCTCTCCCGAGGGCGCTTTCACTCTCGCCCCGGAAACGAGTGAAGTGCGGTGGCAGATCGATAGCGAGCGCCGAAGGTCGCGCGAGTTTGCTCTCGCCGATACGCCAGCATCGTCAGCCCGCTTTCGGGCAATCGGTTCGGAGAGCGGGCGCCCTCGCAAAACTCGCGTTAGCGCCTTTCGCCGATTCCCCTTTGCTCCTGCTTCTTTCAACGGACTCGGCCGCCGCGGCGTGCGTGAAATCCGCCGAGGTAGAAAGCGCGGCGTGGATTCCCCGCTCCTTGGAAAACTTACAGCTTTCCCCGTCGGCTTGGATTTATTCGCGACAGAGGGAACGGGAGCGCGGTTCTCGCGCTCCCACGCGAGAAAGGGTTTATAAGATTCGCCGAGAGCAGCGGGGGGGACCTTGAATTCATCCGCGTTTACGAGCGTCGTTCGCCGTGACGCCGATAATTTCATTCCGGACGCAACGATTCCGTGAAAAATCTCGCTACACGGCCGGCCAGGCGAAAACTCTCGGATACACCGTCATTGTAGGCCTTCCCTTTTTCGCTGCGTAACCAGCGTCCGCGGGAATACCCCTGTCAAGGGTCGAGAAAGCGATGCGCTCGCGGCTGCACAGCCGTGAAGGGTGGAACGCTATGTTTGCACGCACTCCACGTCCGATCCGATTGATTTTCTCTCGTTGGTCGGGTTCGCAGGCTCGGCCTCGATGATCCATCGGTTCCCTTGTTGCGCGCGCTGTCGGCTGGATCGCCCGGCGCAAAAAGAAGACAGGGAAATGTCTTGTTCGCTGGACAGGGCTGATGGAAGCTTGCCGGGACAGCTACGAGAGCCAAGGTTTCCTCCTCGAGCAAGGGAACTTTTTCCGTTAGAGGAACAAGGGGAACGCGGGGGGAGAATGGGAACGGCGGAGCCGTGGAATCGGCGAGAAGTTTCGCTAGGTCGAAGCTTTTAGGGAGATTCTGCGACAGTCTACTTGCGACCGGCTTCTGATGGCGAATCGATCGCGCGGGAAACTTGGACCTTCGCGAAACTCCGCGTTAGTTTCGCTTAGACTGGAAAGCATTTCCCGTTATCATGAAATTTCGACGAGCATCCGAGGAGCGTTGGCGTAAGAACGGGAAGCCCAGGGGATCCGAACGTATCCCCGATTTCAGGAGGCTGCATGCAAGCTCGATGCAACGGCGAGCACAAGGCCCCTCGGCAGCCCGTTGGGAACGGCGGAGGATTAATCTCGAGGGTTAATCTCCGATAATATGCGGCACGCACGCCGAGGAATTTATAATCGACCCGGCGCGATAGCTCAACACCGTTAAACAACGACAGCAACAGCACCGGCCCGTAGCCGGGGTCGGGGCAGTTCCGCGTGAATCAGATTATTTCCCCCTTGGAGTCCTGATGACTGGTCGAACTGTATTCCCGGGGAACAGTGCTCGAATGTAAGCGCGGCCAGCCGAGCGGTACGCGAGGTTCGATTTACATATAAACGCGAGGCCCGCTGGAAATGGGTTTCATAAAAGGAAGTACGGGAAGCCAGGATAGACGCTGCAAAAGAGGCAACATCGCGATAAGTGGCGGGGCAACGATATCGTCCCGTTCTCTTCCGTTCGACGTTCACGATCGACGTCGATCCCCGCGGTGAATCCCGATCCCCCGTCACCGACGGTCCGTTGCTTCGTTAAGTCCTAGCCCTCGGTTATCCGAAACTCGGATTCCGTCCAGCGAGAGGCGAGCAGTTAAAAGGCTAACGTCCCAAACGCCCACGCGAAACCACGGCGACGGCCCTCGGGGGACAGGGGAGGGTAATCGGGAGGGGAGACGACGAGGAGGAGCCACGACGGTCGAACGAGAGGAGAAGAAAAAAGTCGCCGCTCCACGGTCACGGACGTCCAACAGCAATTAAAAGCGATTCCTCTCGGCTGTACATCATTCTCCCGTGCACTACTGCCAGGGCTTCCCATTAAAATCGACCTTCGACTCCACCCGCCAGCAACAACGGGATCCTCTTGTTCCTGTTGCTCGCCGGGGAGGAACGGTGCGCGACGCACGGCCACGGAACGATCCACCGACAGCTCTTTCGATTTGGAAAAAACGTAGCACCGCGCCTAGCCTGATTCCTTAACCAAGAGAAACGCGCGGACGGAACTGAGTGAAATGGAGTAGGTACACGGAGGAACGCGACGCTGGGGATAAAAAGGAGGGAACGAATGGCGTAGTTGCCGAGCTAATCGCAGCGCTGTTAGAGGATGAAGCGATCCGCGAGGGAAATCTAGATACGCCGGGCTTCGTGGCGTTAACTTAGCCGTATACGCGTTGTATAATTCACCCTCGTTTGAATACGCCCATAAATCGGGGGTGGATCGTGATTTCGCCGCGTCGTAACCGCGTGACGAATAAACATAAATCGGCCACGAATCTGGCCGGCGTGCGGGGGATCCGAGCAAACGAGGCAGAGTAGGAAGTGTACGGAGAAGTTTGTCGATGGCGCGTGGATACACGGAGACTATCTACCTATTTAAATTGTAGATGATCCCTCGCGAAACTCGGAGCCTGTTGCTCCCGAGACTTCCGAGGGTGTCTTGTCCCTCTTCCCTTCCATTTAAACGACACGTGAAAAGGGAGAGTTTACTTTTCCCGGGGCCGCTGGCAACCAATTTCCAAGCAGGATCTTGCATCGATTACCGCTGTAGAAAAGACCATCCTATCGCCTCGATTTTATTACACGGTAGGTGCCTGTTAGATCGGCGGAAAATTCCTTTATTGAACCAAAGTCTTTATTTAAGGTAAAGATACTTTACCTTCCGCCACTTTTCTAGTAAAGACACAAGTGTACTAAAAAGAAGAAATTTCCATTCACCTAACATCGCTTAATAATTAGCGAATAAGCTTTTCCACCGACTTAATAATCATACAGTCGCGCGATTGAGGAGCACCGATTGATCCGGGATATTGATTCCCAGGCATTTTCGGGTCGCTCTGAACGGTCCCTGCGAATAATGCAGCCTGAAGAAAAGAAAGGCTGCGTGCGCGGCTGGCGTCTTTCTCTGACGCAACGTTTGTCGGATTCTCGTCTGTGTTTTATCGTGGAGCAATCTCGACAGCACTCCGCCAGTTTTATTCCCGTCTCGTCGACTACCGTTCGCGTATTTACAATGCGTTTCAGAGGAGGGCTCCGTGGATGGTCGGCCGCCAAGTGAAACCTGAAAACTGCGCCAGCCAGCCTCGCTTTCCAGTGGAATCGATCGATACGTCGACATTTCGCCTGGCTGAATCCCCTTTCTCTTCCCTCGCCGAGTCCCGTCCCCGCGGTCTTCGCGATTCCGATGAAAATGAACGGACACGATGAGAATAACCGATTAACCCGGTCGCCCAGGGTGCACCGCGATTGCGTTACGCGCGAGGAGGAAAGCATTTTCAAGCCTTTGAAACGGGAGCGACCGCGACTAAAAACGGAGCTCGCGATCGAATCGATTAAGTTGAATCGCCTAGGGTCGCGTTCGCGTCACATGCCTGGAGGTTTGGAAAATGCAGGCTGGTAGCGAGAGCGTCCAACTGATTCGATCATGCTTCACGGGACTGCATCGGTCAAAGTCGACGGTGAAAGACGCCGATGAACTCGATTAACACGGCAACCGGCGACCTATCGATTGCCCCCGATGCGTCACAACCAGGCAAACAGGCTGCGACCGTGTCCCGCGCGGCTGTCCGTGCAAATCAACCGACGTAATGAAAGAAAAAAAGAGAGTGAAACGGCCGACGCCGGATGGAAGGAGAGAGGATCGTTCGCGGAGAACGTGGGTAGCTTATCTCCGACTGTCGCCCGCTGGCATCTTCCTCGCGAACATTTCCACCCTCGAGAGGGTCGCTTCGAGGAAACCAGAGATCGGACGCAGCTACCTACTTACCCGAATTCGACGGCGGTTACGCTTTCAAATCGGATCGCGTAATTATTCCCCGAGCGATAGATCGGTGGCGATCGTTTAGGCGAGAATGGAACGGGACATAAGCTTCGCGATGGGAATCGCGAGTCACGGGCGCCAGCGATCCCGCGGGAAATCAATGAGCGCGAAATCGCTGGACCCTGAAATTAATCGATCGAGCGCGGAGATATCGCCGGCCGAGCCGCCGACTTCCGAGAGCGTAGTAACACGAAAAAGAGACGCGGCTGATAGAGCTTAGAGGGAAGGGGGGCCGGGAGGGATGCGAGATGGGAGAAAGAGAGACGGGAGGAAAAGTTTAAAGGCCGTTCGAAGCGCAAAGAGTCAAGTAGCCGCAGGTGGTAAACCAATCAGCCGCGAGCGCGCATCGCCCGTGCATTTATGCCGCACTTACCGCCGCGGCCTAATGCATCCGAGGCATAAAGCGATCTCGAGTGTATTTGCAGTCGGTCCACCCGATCGCATCACCTTCCTTCCCGCGCTGGAGCCGCGCGCGCCGCCATTTATTCTTGTTTCCTCGCGGCGCGGCGACGCGCGCGGCCGCGTTAAAATGAAATTCAGACGCGCGGAGGCGATCGAGCCAATTTCACCGTTCCACTTAACCCCGGCGCGATCGCGGCCGAGTTATCGCGCGCGAGTTACACGGCTGCCACGATTGCACCGTTATTAATTGCCCGGTGGCAGTTGACGGGCCGTTCGACCGAGCAACGCGGCGCGCTCGCCTCCTTATTATTTTTCACGGCTCCGATAGTCTGCTAATTAAGCATCAACGCTTGCGCCTGATACAGATTTCCTTGTCCGGTCAGCGTGTCGCGGCGTTTCAGCGAGCCTAACGATCTTCGGTATATCACTTCCAGAGACGCATGGCTTCCCAACGAAATTCCCACAGGCTTTTATACAATAGCAGCGATAACAGCGACTCCCACTTTTCGCGGCTCGCTTGGTCGAGTGGAAAAATTCGCCACGCTTTCGACGCTGGACGGGCAACGGCGATTTAATCGCGATCAGAGAGGCTTAAATGCCGTCGTTGCCGATTCTTATCGAATTAGAAATCTAATTGGAGCGTATGTCCGACTCGATGGTTTTTCGGAGGTTGGCTGAAGGTACTTGGCTGGTCGCAGCGTCATGGAATTAAAAGCCGGTTTTCTTGAAAATGACGCGAGATATCGAAAAGAGATACTCTTTCTTTTCGATTTATAACAGGTGAATAAGTCGACAAGAAGGAGTAGAGTTTTTTAATATTGCGCTTCATTCTCGAGAAAATCGACGTCGAATGTAGCCTCCTCGTGGGAGTGAAGCACCGAGGCTGCGCTGAGAAAATCTACTTCGAAAGGTCCTATAGGCCACTGGCCTCCAGGTCGAATGAAAAGAGGAGGAGGCGGACAAGGCAAAAAGAAAGTCGCAGAGAACGGGTCCCTCGCGATTGATCTCGCCGAAACGTGGCTGCGAGGAACTCGAGGTTCCCCTAATCGCCCTTCTAGTCCAGCGCCAGGCCTCGCTCGAGACGAAAGCCTCGAGTGAGCCGAACACCGAAGGAAACCGTTCCTATTAGTCGACTGGTAATTACTGCCAAGCTGGAAACTCCCAGCGACCTACTCCGCGGGGATATTCGCGCCCTTCGACTCCGATCTACCTGCTTCAATTTTTATGAGTCCTTCGAACCTTTGCCAACAGTAGACTCCACCAAATGGACCCGTGCAACATTTATCGCGCGTCTTGTCCCCTTCTAGTTTATGTAGGTTGTTTCGGTCTTGGGTTCGAGAAGGAGGAATCCTTCCGTGCCCTGAATAGCTCTATCGTTCGGAGCAGAATTACGGCCCGGCGAAATTCTGCTGTTGGAACCAAAAACGGCCTCAGGACACTCAGGTCCTTTTTACAAAAAAACAAATAATTAGATTCACCAGTCTTGTCTATATATGCACTATAAATTTCTTTGCAGTATCTTGGAAATCAACAGAGCTATGGTAAACCTTCTATATCGATATTGCCCAACTGACCCTTATTTATATTTAAGCCAAACATACGTCCACCTGAACATGACACGATCTATGACCATTTTTATGACTATATTTTTTTTCAAATATTACGCAAACGTTAAATAAATAATGTTAAAAAGCAGCATTTTTTCTATATTTCTCCATTCTATGCAAGAAGAGCCTGAGAGGGCTATAATTCAATTGAATTTTACTGATTAATCTTTACATAATTGCGATTGTAATAATGCAAGTACGAAGGAAATATGTAGGTATATCTAATGTTTAAATATTATAAAAATACCTAAGGTCGGAGTTTCTACTGACACTTTTCCCGAAACTGACTTTCGGATCTGAGGCCCTTGTTGCATCCAACAGCAGAATCGCGAGACGACTTGGATCAGGATCGCTCCTCGCCAAGAAGGAAGGCCGACGTTTGTTTGTACGTTCGATTAACCGCGACGGATGTCCAGGATCGCGTGACGAGGCAGGGCTCGCCGGTGAATCGGGACACGGATACACCCAATTTCCGGCGGCCAGACGGATCCCCCGCGGCTCGAAACGAGAAACAGCACGAAGTCGCACATGTGCGGGTCACGGTGGCGGCGCGAATTCTTCGCGCGTGCTGAATGGACACCCGATACGCGGATTAAGGGAAGCCGTGCCGGCTCGCCACTGACGCGTAATTCCCAATGACATTCCGAGCTCTCGCGAATTCGGTCTGATCCGATTTCCAGCCTGCCCGGACTTTTCGTCCATTCCGCTCAACCCGTCAATGCTGAAAAGCGAGCCGAGTTCGCGAGAAGCTTACACCGATCACGGAAAAACCTACGAACGTTTGAAAAGGGGCGGCACGGCGAGTCGCTCGAAAATCAATTGGCGCTGATTGACGTCATGAAATTTCGCGGTCCCTACGCGCGGCACGCGGATCCTTCCCACGCACGTCCACGCACCGGACCTGCCAGCGAATAGCAGGCGAGTTGCGACGAGAAGAATACGCGAAGCCTCTGAAATTTCCACCGGCTGAAGCCAGGCCGAAATATTTCGACAGGCTTTTTCAAGCGTTCCGTCCGCCGGAAAATAGATGGAAAAAACAGACAATGGGAGCTGCAAGCGAAAAGAATGGCTGAACTCTGAAGCTCGCCAGGGAACTACGTGGAATGAGATCCATTGCGCATTTCGTCTCGTGTACTTCGATACAGTAATCGTTTCTTTAGGTAGGTTATAAGTAACTGCACTAATCATTGGCACTTCTGATTAAAAAGCCAAATATTCAGAAGTATGAGCTTGGAAGGTAGTTTTTTTACAATTTCTTATTTTTCTTTCACTAAAACTCTGGAGATTCCGGTAGTTTAATTATACATTTTACATCTAGTAACGCCGCAAAAAAGTCTTAAAGATGGCGGCGGGACAAAGAATTTTAAGCGTTTTCTTAAAATTTTAATGTCGATAACTACAATAGAAGAGAAACATTCCACAGCAAGAAAAGTTTATGGTTTTCTTAAGCAGTTATCCTGAATCAGGTGCCTATAACCAGATCTTAATTTTATTTTCATTTGTCTGATTTATTTATTTTTATTTTTAATCATTAATGAATAATGAATTCTTAAAAAATTAATTTACTTTTCGTTTTTGAGTGACGATAAATGTACTACTCAAGTATGCCAATTATTGCACTTTTATGTCCATTTTTGTTTTTCATTGAATATTTTATAAATAAAAGGCAACAGGTACTCAAGGATTTTTTTTTTATCTATAATCATCGATAGTAACTGAAAATTAAGGTCATATACAAACAGATTTCAGACATTCGAATGTCCGGTCAGAGTGCCAATCATTGTACAGTTTACCCTACTACGATTAACAAGGCGTCCGCCTCGAGGCAATATTTTTCAATGCCTCGAGGAAACCAGAGGCTTAGTCGAGGATATAACAGTTTCGAACTCGAGCGGAAAAATCTGGACGATCGTAACGTTCGGCTGGCCGCGTAACTTTCGTTGCGTCGGCGGCGCGAGTGTGTCAAGGCTGGAGCCGGCATCGAAACGTGACCGCACAAGTGCACGGAGGATCCACCGATGCGGGCCGATGCAGCGTCAAACGCCCAAAGAGGCAAGTTCCAGAGAGGCTATCGCCGGGGATCGTCGCGTGAAATCGCCGCCGGTCACGGATCAACGGAGACTCCGCCGCGAAAAAGGAGAAGCGGGAAGTCCCGTGCGGCGCTTTCGCGTCCGAATGTTTATTTCGCGACAAGGTAATTTCGCGACGCGGCTTTTTCTCGCCGGCCTACGCGTTCCTAAAGCAGCCGCGCAATCTTATTAGCCGACGTTCTGAAAACCGACCACCACCGTCGATGTCGTCTTGCCGCCTTGAATTTTTAAATCCGCAAGATTGCATTGCGCAGAGGTCGCCGTTGCGGCTTCATTATTTTCCAGGATATACTCCTCGAGGACAGGACGCGAGGAAAATTCTAGCGTCCCGAGAGGAAAGGGCAAATTCCACTGAAACTGGCTACCGCAGGCGAGGCTGACTCGCTAGAGCCTGATTAATCATCCGGCAGCCTAGCAGCGACGTGCACGTTGCATGGTAAACTTTAATGGTGCCTCCCGCGTCGATTATAATTCGATAGACGAGCCGCCGTGCAACGCTGCCAGTAATGAACACAACGAAATGTTTTAATGAACCGTTTCCCTAATCAGACGTATTCTATTAGCACGGTATCGGGGCTCGCCTTATCGAATTATCAAATTCCACGGCCATTCCGGGACTAACGATGTAGCGCAAGCGTCGATTCGATTGTAACAGGAATTAATGACGCACCCATTTTCCCGGACGACTCAATCTCGTTAATTAACGGCTAAATATTCTGAAGCTCGCCTGCTCTGTTCCACGGAGGAATATTCTGTCGGGAGCCAGGAAGGAAGATCGCGTTCCCCGTGAAAATCGATAGGGAAATTTGAAGACTACAATGGACAGTCACGCGCTCTTTGGATAATAGATACTTCGCGTTCAATCCTCTTTATTCTCCCGCAGCCCCGATCCAAGACCGTTTCGTTAAGCACCGCTAAAAATACCTCTCGCGCCCCTTTATCCTGCGCGCGATCATTTTCCAGCCGCGTTTTCTGCTCGACCAAGCGTCCAGGCCCGGTGCATTGTTCGCCGAGCATCCACGCTCACGACATCGTCAAAGAGAAACAATTCTTGACCCGCCATTTGACCGCAGGGACAGCCACGAAACTTTTCCAAATTGCTTAGCGCTCGACTGCCCTTCGCGATCCCTATCGACGAGCTAATTAGGCCATCGCGCCCCGGACCCGTTTCTCTTCGAATAATCTCGAGCCCGGAGACCGCAGCGGACGCTGAAAAATCGTCCGAGCTCGCCGGCAACACCCCGCGCGCGCGATTCCGAATGCATCGCGGGTACGATTGTTTCGGCCCCTTTGCGAGAACCAGCTCGGGCTACGTGATTTCTCTGCCAACAGGTTCCCTCGGCGAGGTGAATCACTTCGTGACTCACGCACGAATCCATCCGCGAGCCGCCGCGAGGAGGATCGTGCTTTTCGAGCTGGCTTGGAACAATGTTATCGCGCCCCGATTCCGAGTGTCCTCCCTCTTCGCCTATTGACACCGCCGCGAATAGGGCTCGATTTCAATTTGGAGAATAAAGCACCCGTCGCCTCTATCTCTCTTGAAAAAAAAGCAACCGAAGGAGACCAGTTCGCTCGCAGCGTGATCCTTTCTCGGAAACACTTTGCGGGGCCTAAAAGCGTAGTAGCCGCGACGCGATTCGACGTAACCCCACGCGCCCAGTAATTCCCGTGCAAATTGTCGGCGGATTTTCTTACAAACGCGCCGGTCCGGCGCGAGCCGCAGTAAAACATAATGCACGCGGCGGCGCGGCGTTCGAAGCGACGCGCCAATAACTTGCGCCGTTTACGGCCTTTAAGTTCGTTTCGTCGTGGCGCGCGGAAACGCTTGGATCAACGAGATTCCCCCGAAAGCGAGCCGACCCCGGGCGTCATTCGCCGCGGGCTCGGGATTAACGGGTTGAAACAACGACGCTGGCGACCTTTCCGGCTCGGTGCCGATGTATCGGTGACGCAACCTTTCCACCGCCGATGGAACTCGTTAATCGGGAGAATATAAAACGTCGGGCTTCGACGATTATACGGCCGTTACGGGGCTACTTAAACTCGGCGCGGTGAATAATGGCAGGATGTTCGATGAGTTAAGATCCCTCGAAGCAATGCGACAAGTAGCCGGGGAAGAGACTGCCGCGGAGTCTCCTCTAACACTTTAAACAGTTTAAACCATCCGGGTAAGTGAAGGAATCGTAATTAGAATCCATCCGCTAGAGTGAATTCAATTATTCGGGCAGGACTCGGTACTAATGGCAACGCTATCGACGAATATTCAAGGACGGCCGGGGAATGAAATTAGAGGGGAACGATCGTTCCGCGGGGAAGAGTTTAAATTTAAAGGAAGAGAGAAGAAACTCGACTGCTGCACGAGGAACAGAGAGGAGAAAGGGGGGGAAAAGAGACAGAGAGAGAAATCCGCTTTCTGCAATTAATCGCATCAAGGACGACTTTCCCAGGCCTGACGAGACGTCGAGGGAAAATTCATCGAATCGAGTCGGCGGAGAGGCACAATGGTCGGTTGATCTCCTTAATTGAGATGCTTTAATTAGAGCTTCTTCGGAAAGGGGAGGTAGAGAGGGGAGGGGGAGAGAAAACAGAGGCGAAGACAAAGGGAAAGGAGAGAAGAAGAGGGCCGCGGAAGTCGTGTCGCGAGCAATCGAAGCTTCTGTCTCGCGAAGCCAGGAAAAAGAAAGTTTTTTCCCAGGCGTCGCGCCACTGATTCCACAATGGGGCCAGATTCCCGCGTTCATTAGTAGCGGACGCTTAATTTTTATCGTCCGTTCATCGGCGAACAGGAGCCCGAGAAAGGAACAAATTCGTCGCAATTTCCTGCCGCGCCAAGAAAACAATCGTCCCTCGCAAAATCCACGAAATTCGCCGCCAATACCTATGCAACGATTAATTCGGCAATCAATGTTCGACGCGCGGATCGAAACAGTTTGGCAAAAAACGAAATTCACGTTCCGAGTGGCTGCCGCGAAATTTTTGCTAATTTTCCAACGCAGATCGACGCTCGCTCGCCGATCCGCTTATCCGAGCCCGCTCTGCATTCTCATTTTTCCCCGCTTTCTATTCCCTTTTTCGGGTGAGCCCCACTTTCGGATCGGTCGCGATAAAGCAGCCTCTTTCGTATGCAAAGGCCCCGTCGCGATACTGTTATTGTTTCTAAACGAGCGTGTCCAGCCACTGCGTGCCTCGGGAATGTAATCTTTTTCGGCGGAGAAAGGCTGCTCGGGGAGTCACGGATGAAACGTGACACCCCGGCGAGCTCGGGGAGCCACGGAATGGATGAAGAAATTCGTGGGATAAGGCGCGGCGACGGTCGAGCGAAAAAATCGCGGAAAAGGGGGAGGACGAGCCGAGCCGAGCCGAGCCGCTGGGAGCAGCGGGGAGCCTGGCGCAGGGCGAGGTGGAAGCTTCCAAATTAGCATTTCAATTTGTTCGCGCAGGTGTACCGCAGGCGGCGACCGCGACGCCGATCGACGACTCCGAGTCGTGTCGAGTCGTCAACCGGCGAGCACCTGACATTTTCAATGCAAAGCCTCCCATATACAATACCCGAGGCGCAGCATTTACATAGCCGCCAGTGTACGCGCCTATCCTCTATCTTATCTGCCTTTCTACGCCGATAAACTAGCGTGTTATTAGATTGCCGCACGCGAAATCTCGTTTTTTTCTTTCGTTATCGAACTAGAAAAACGTACAGATGCCCTTGAAACTTTCAAGCGCGTCACGTCCGGCGTAATTGCTTTGGCCATTATCGTTCGAACGATTCGAAAGTATTGCGGAAATAATCGCGGGGAAAAATTCGAGATTAAACCCGGTTGGCGATTAGAATTAAGATTGTCGTTATCGTCGGGAATCTAGCGGAATCGTTACACCCTTGAAAGTTACGATCGAATAATCTCGCAGTAGCATAAAAATATCCCGAGATGCCATTGCATGATGCAAATATCAACGGTGACTACCACCACCTACAGACATTCCTCGTAAATGAGGTGTCTCGTTCGCGATGTGTACGCAAGACAATGCATGTATCCATGGAAAAAGGATTACAATAAGAGATCTCGACCCCTTCTACATTGCGGCATCATGTTTTTCGTGAGAAATTCCACGCCGAGATCTTTCTCGTGGCTGTCACGAATACAACATGTCCGCCGCGGCCGTGCAGGATTTGCGCGGGAAACAAATGGGAGATTAAACACGGATCGCTCGAGGGGAGTTGGGACGTTCCTATTCGCGTGCGTTACGGCATCATCGGGCCGTAACTTTTCACCGGGCCGAGCAAATGCGGCTCATTACGGTTACCCGTTAAACGAACGAGCCTTTATTGCGAAACGCGACGCGTACTGTTATCGTTAACTGTACAGGAGAGTACGTAAAGCGTAGCTGCATAGCCGGCAACACATGGCGCGCTCGTACGCCAAAAGAAACTTTCATAGCGGACTACTCACCTAAGGGCTCGTTGTGTGGTCTTCATTTCTGCCTCTTTCTCCGCGAAATTCCTCGAAACGTCTTCCTCTGTTCGCCTCTCAGCGTTGATCCATCGGTCAAATATGCGTCCGCCTCTGCATCCACGAATATCCTCGAAGCGTCTTCCTCTTTGTCCCCGTCAGCCTTGATCCATCGATTCGTCCGGGCGTTCGTGTCCAAGGAAGTGATAGAGATACACAACTCGGGGCACACAGTTAGATAAGCACACGCGGCAATAAAAGAAACACTGAACTCCGACTTTTACGATTCTCTGTACAGATCAATCCACTTAATCGGTATTATTCGCGGCGAATCGAGACGGACCGTCGCGTGGCCGCGCGATCGACAACGCTACTGTGACCGGAGATCCGTTTCTAATGGAGACGACAAACAATGCCGCGAAATTTGAACGATCCCATTCGGTGCAACAATGGCGGGCGATAATTTTCGACTGGATCGGTGGCGCAATATTGTCACGGTTTGCCGGATCTCGAATTAACCGAGTAGATGGCGAGACGGTCTGAGCGGTAAAAAGTAGTTGAACGGTGCGTAGCGCACGGGCAGCGTTTCCATCGAGCGCGCAGAGCGGTAAGAGGCACGAATTAGATTAGTGGGACTCTCGCGACTGAGACACTTGGAGGTTAGGTGGAGTACTCGCTACTCGGAGGGAGAAAGAGGCACATAACCTCTCTTTCACCAACTCGATAATCGTGAGACAGTGGCACGCGCGATCGGCTCTTCTGTCACCCTCGAAATGCACCAAGCCCTCGAGGATGCTATTTCTGGGACGCACACTTCGACCTCTGGCGCGCTTGCAGGGCAATTGTCATGACGGCGATGATTTCACGCGAAATTCGCAGGCTCCACTAATTCGAGTACTCACTGGCTGCAGCTGCCCTCACTAGTTTCCTTCGATCTCGCTGCTCGGTGTCCGCCAGAAATTCAATCGAAGGGAATTAAACGACGCGCGCCCTGACGCAAGCATCACGTTCGCGTAGTGGGGCGCGACTAATTCGCTGTGCCTCCTCGAGCCACGAGATCCTTCTTCTTTTATCGACTGTACGTCGCAGGAGACGTCCCCTTCGTACGGTGGTCCTGTAGTCGAGCCAAAAGCCTGCGTCCAAGCGTAGAAGCGTGCCACTTAACGAATGACCGATGCGTCCTTCCGACCGGCAGGACTGGTTTACGCGATAAACACGCGGCCGGGTCGCGAGAGAATCGAGCGATCCACTGGACGAGACGGTGTATCGGGAGCCGGTAAAAGAAGAAGAATAATCCTCCTCGAAACGGCCCTTATGGTACGTGGCAGGCTATGTTGTCTTGTCGAGCCGAAAAGCTTGGAATCACGCGCGGCAGGTGCAATAGGTGCCGGTTCACGTACGAGAGAAGCGAGCGACCTCCTCTGTTTGCCAGGTCCGAACCGAGAGGTCCACCGTACGAGGACTGGTTTCACGAGACTCCCCGTGCCCGACCGGCCAGACTACTTCGGGCACGATAGAAGGAGAGGGGAAACGCGCACGGGAAGAGAGTGTTCAGACGAAAGATGAGGGTTGGAGGGTGGCGGTGAGGGGCGAGGAGCGCGCGGAGAGCGGGCTCGTGGAGTGTGGGTCCCGTTCCTCGGAGAGTGGCTTATTCCAGCGAGCGCGAGCAAGTACTGTTACTTAGACAGAGCCTTCGGGGCCCACAACGTGCTGCAAAACGCCGATGCAGGCCAGGACGCGGTGCATATAATACCGAGGCTGACTTATGGCTGGTTAATACGAAAAAGCACGGCTCTCGTAACTGGGTTCCCTCGCGAGGTGTCTCTTTCGTGCCAGTAGCCCCATCGAACTGTATATCGACAGTTGGAAACCCACATGCACTTATCTTTCTCTTTCTCGAGCGGCCGGATAGCGGGCTGGCTCAAGGATGCGTTCGATGCACAGCTGTGACGTATATGCTCGGCTCTTTGTCCAGTCCCCCAGTGACGGATCCGGTGTCTGTTAATGTTTCGATAGCTGCGGTTTCGTCTCGAGGCCCCGGTCGAAAGTGAATCCGGCAACGGCAGGATGGCACGGTAAGCGGCTCGTTCGCGTATCCGTTGTCAATGTGAAACTCGGGGGAAGTCGTCGCGCTTCAACGAGCAACGGAATCGTTCGTAGGTTATATACAGGACAGCACGATCTCTACAGCGATACACATTGCGTTATGATGCATTCGCGAGGGACCTGTACGCGTGCGTGGACACACACCAAACGAATTGCGTGTCCTCCTTCGCACTCTCTGTGTTTACTTCTGTGCACGCGAGATCTCGGCGAAACACGAGTCTACGTTCCCGCAGCCTGCCGTTGCACCGAACCTCGGCACGATCGAACAGAGGTGCATTATCGAACACGGCAATGTTCTCGAATTACTGTATATCTTTTAATCCCCTCGGTTTCGCCAGAGTCGAAATTAAACTACGCAAGATACGCTCACCGCTCGGTGGTCGCGGCACGACTGAACGACTAGCCGCCTCCGCGCTATTACCTACCGTATATCACGCCCGTATCAAGCGTCCCGGCGCCCTCCTGCCAGGCTACTATTATTAAACAAACACCTACGGTCTGGGACAGAGAGACAGCGTGCCCTGTTGTTTTTTTAATCTTTCGCAGTGACTATTGCTAACACATATTGCCAGGTAAGACGATACAAGAATGAATATTAAGAGTAATAGTGGTTGAAAACAATTTATAAGGCAGTATTTCACGCTTGATGCGAATAGTATAGAAAACTTTCGATAGATTTTGCAAGAGCAGTGTAGGAAAAATGAATAAAAATGTCAGGATTTGAGAGAATTGAATGGATCATTGTAGAAAAGTAGGGAAGATTTGTCTGCAAAGAGACGTTACTAATATTCTTACGTGTGATAGAATGTAAATTACAAAGTTAATAGAGTTAGCTATCAGTTCATCCTGTATATCCACGTACCTGCACGTGCTCGCGTGTTAACTCTTACGGCGGCTGGCGTGTGGGTATCATACGCAGCGCATACGTGTCGTCGGTGCGTACAAATGCTCGAACGAGCGGGTGTAACCGGTTTCGCCGATTTTTTCCCGAAAAGCACCGGCGACGCTTTGTAAAATTGTCTGCCCTTTGTCGTTTCTTCGCATGCGCGCAGACTGCTAGAAACCATGCTTTAATATTTCCCAGGGAACACTTTAATGAACCGATTGCCAGCGAAGCTTCGCAATGCGGCACTGTTCTTAATTGCGACGTAATATTTCTGGGGAAACGTAGATATACTCAGTATCGAAAACGGGCTACTTGTTCCTTCATCCAGGCGGCGTAACTGGAATGGATTTTTCGACATTCCACCCGTACAATCGTCATGCACTGAATAATGTAAGGTGACACCAAGGCAGTCCAGTGCGGACTCGAGATGCAAGCCCAATATCACCGTGTACCAACTGAATCGAACGGAGTCTCCCGCCTTCGATACACTGTCGATTCGAATTTTGTCAGCAGTTAATTTTATTTTTCGTAAACGAATTTTCCTCGCTTAATGTTCGGCGGCGCCGTGAAAACTACAATCTTGGGGAAAACGGCTATTGCATCCACGATACAGTGGGAAATTTCCATTAAAATCGTCCCACTTTAGTGGCGAATAGATTCTATGTTCTGGCAAAGCGTGGAAAATACACCATTGAGAAGATTCATCGCGGGAACTGTTCGGTAGCCATCGAAGCCCCGCCGTTTCACTTTCTACGAGATTTTTTCTCACGGCGATTCGATTAATCACGGCCACGAATTGAATAGCTCCGCGCCGCGAGTGTTAATTACACGCAATTATATGATTCGCTAGCTTGATTGAATTCCCCCCCACCCAACTTTCCCCACCGATAGCCTGTTGCTTTCGGTTGAACGGGCACAGTTATCAGTTTCAGGGGCGACAAAATCCCGCGCGGGGATCACCTTCCCGCAGTTGAAAAGCACTGCGCCTTTTTGTTCGATTTAAAAATGTACCTACAACGCGCCGAGTCACGAAACAATTCCGCGTCGATTATGCCGCGATTATGTTTCCGCTGAGAGGCCCAGTAATTTATGATCCGCGTCTGCGGCCTAGCGTTCATAAATAAAATGAGAGGCTAGAGAAAAGGGACCTGGCCTCTGTTAATCCGATAAGATAGAATAATGAAATTGCGTTCAAACGCTATAAATCTCTGTCGTGACTTACGCGCCGCACGATCCTTCGAGGGTGCAATATCAATGCGACGAAGCCTGGGCTGTGCGATCTTTTGAATCGCCGCTTAATAAATTGAGTCATTAAGAGCACGAGGCAGAATACGTAGCGAACAGTAATCCCCCGACGCTGCGCGGCACCGTCCGTGCTGTAATTTTTAACAATAAAACCAGAATCCGGCGTGTTTTTGCGCCCTCTAACATGATGTACGATTACACGTATAACCTACGCGGTGCACTTCTTTGTTGGGCTGCTTTTTGCGAGCGAGGATATTCATAGACGCTTTATAGTTTCCTATATAAGGCTGCAATATGAAGATAACGCGTAAGATCTTGAATTACTTAATTGGATCGAATTTATGACCACTAGCATTTAATTTATACGCAAGATTTTGAGGATTAATCGATTGAAAGTGTGAAGTGATTCAGCTGATTGGACGGATTATATAGGTTATGTGAGACATTTCGTTCCAACGGTCGAGAAAACAGAATATCTTATGAAAGCACAGACGAGGTACAGGATAGACCTATCACCTTATGGATGTTCGTGTCGCCACCCAAACTGTGTTACCGACCCATAATTTGAGGACTGAATGTAGTGGCATCTGCTCATGGACAGCTTCCAACTTAGCAACTACTCTGAAATGTGTTGAAATGCTGAAAGGTGTGTGTGTGCTTGTATACTTATAAATCGTCTGAAGGCAGGCTTTCGTTACGCTATACTTTGGCTCGGCTTGTCAACGACTCACGCGAATTTCTCTCCAAAAATCCATTTCGGGGATCAAGACACTATGGCGCTCAAAAATGGTATTGCTTCAAAGCCCGTGTAAGCAATAAATTGCAAGACATTGATTATTAGTACTTTGAGCGTAGTAGAACCCTTTCACGTATCGCACAATGGTATATTTCAGCGAGATACTGGAACTGATGGGTTTTTGACAATTTTGAATGTCCGCTCTGCTTCATCACCTTATTGAAATATACCAAGTTACAATTCCTTGGCGAGGTATTCCACCTTACATCGTGAAACCATGTCTTCCACTAATAATGTTGTTGTTTATATTAATTTTTATGTTAAATAAATTTGTTTTGCGTTAAATAAAGTCGGATTTGACAGCAAGGTTAAATGTCGTATGTGTTCTTGTTTTGTTGTGATCCTTCTTTCCCTATCGTCGCACGGAATACGTTTATAAAACGATCTTTAAATTGTTACTCTAATAGAATCATTTGTAAATTGCGGGTTTCAAATGATCTAAGCTTTACCCGTGTTGAATTCTAATTCCTACCACGCGTAGCGTTACAATCTTATTTTAGACTGAATCGATAACGTTGGGTGTGACATGAAAATGGTAAGGGGGCTCGCGAGCCCCCCGAGCGTGTGACACAAAATTACATTGCGCGATGGGTCCATCCTATACCTGGTCTGTGGTTCTATACGTGTCGGGACGTTCCCTCGGGCTTTCTAGAATACTAGTTGAATAGTAGAGACCTAACATTTTATGGAAGCTTCTGTAGTTCAAGAAACATATGATCATACAGTTTCCTTCATTATCGAACTTACCATTTAGTGCCAACTCTGTCCGCTAACGGCGCTATTGTCTTATTTCATCCTGAATCGGTAACTTCGATTTGGCATGAAAATGGTAAAAGGGGTCTCGTAAAATACTACCTTATGTTTCTGCTTTATTCTAGTCGAGGGTAATGTGAAAAATACAAGCAACGATAAGTTTACTACGAATTATAATTGAACGCTTCTTTGCACATAAAATATTTCGTATAAATATTTCTATTATTATATTACAGTGCCACCGTACGAAGTATTTCTTGCCCCCTAATTATTATTCTCTGTATATTTACATAAACTGTTGGCATCATCGTCTCAAGTCTACATACCCCGAGAAACGTGCTTCAAATTTCCGCGTTACATGTTCAAATGCAGATGTTGAGCTGCCGCGATAATTTGACACTTCTGTAACTCTAGCTTCTGTTCCTTCAACTTGAGAAGCCTCTTCTGAATCTCCAGCTCATTCTGTCGCATCGCCATTTCCTCCTTGTGTCTTTTCTCCCTGTTCTTCTCCGCGACGGCAAAGTTTTTCGTCATCTCTTCGAAGAACTTGTCGACGAGCGCGCCGAACGCTACCTTCTGATCGAACCCCTCGTCCTTATTGTTTGTCGAAGCTACGGAACTGGGGGGGCCGAGAGGATCCTCGCTCCGCCGATGCTCGGTCGCCTCGCTCTGTTCCTCGTTGGCTGGCTTCGGCAATATGTACGTGTACTTGGCCGAGCCAGCTGGCGGCGGGAAATCATTCTCCTCCAAATACATGTGCCGTTTTTTCTCGTTGAAAATTTCGTCCAACGCTCGCTTGTGCTCCCAGTGGCCGTAATGCCTCATTCTGCCGGGCTTCTTCAATCGTTCGCGGAAAACCAGATTCTTGTACTTACGCTCGAGAACGCGCCACTTGTTCTCGCACTTCTGGGGACTGAAGTAGAACCCGTAGTTCTGCATCTCGACGGAGATCATTTCGAACATCTCGCGCAAGCTTCGTATCTGCGTCGATTGCCCTACCATCGAGCGATACTTCTTGTACTGGCCGATGAGGCACGTGGTGGCCTTGCTCGTCCACAAGTTCAAAGCACCGACGTCTACGCTCGACGGTATTGCGCCGTTACTCTCGAAACCGGGGAAACCGTTCTCGTGCTCCTCTTCGATGTAACACTGCATCGTAGGCTCCACCTTGATCTCCATCTGTGCGTCGACCTTATCCCCTTTCAACAATACAGTCACACGTCAAACGAATTTCGTAGCCGTTAACTGAACAACGAAATGATTTCTAAAAATATAATTCGATCGGAGGGACATATTGGAAAAAGGTTAGAACTGTCCTCGAGTTTCTCGCGGTTAGAAGTTTATGGCACGACCAGGGACTTTACTAAATTACAGCGCGCCTACGCCCTTGCTACTTTCCAAGCCAGACGTTCGAAGCAGTAGACAGTTTGTAATCCGTGTAGCTTAATAGCACGATGCTACTGTGACTTAATACAGTTTTTCTTACCTTTCTGTTCAGTTATGTCTGCCATAGTAGCGCGCCCTCGTAACGTACTTAACCTCCGTTCCAATCTCCGAGAGATGTCCGGCACGAGTGCCAATCTCGGTCGTGGCACGGTCTCGCAGGGGGCCGAAAAACCGATGGAAACTAGTTCCAAACCGGTTTCATCCTGGAACTGGTTCCGTACGCGTCGAGAACAGGCCGCCACGTTGCCTCGTGCCTCTTGCGAACGCCGAAGGTACGTTAGATCGTCCAACGTACTGCGCCGACGATATCGTAACGAGTTTCGAACATATTCGACGATAGAACGGAGATGCGGGCACATTCTGCGTTTCAACTCCGTGGCATTGAAGTTTATTTCCCTCTGCGTAGGTCTTAACATGGTAATATTGGTCAGAGGTGATTGATTTTTTCGTAGGTAGCACGATTTCAGATACGAAGTATGTTACGTAATAGTGGCCTAATGGTATCATCGTTATATTCGTATTGTAATTAATTCACACTGCTGTCTATATAACGATGCCGTGGTGCATGCGAATATCGGGGATAAAGGACCGTTGCGTACGCGACGAGTCATTTTCAACTCAAAAAGGGGGGTAAACTAGCTTGTAGGATTAAAAGAATGGATTAAATTTAAAAAAAAAATTCTGAGATCATTTTTCAGTGAAATATTGTAATCTTTTTAGGAGACGTTAGACAATATTTTAGCTTTATTTTCATAGGTTATTTATTACTTAAAGTTTGACAATGGCGGGGTTATAAAACATAGTCTTCCGTCATATTTGTTAGCTGGTTTCCAGTATAAAAAGCTATTGGAACATGAGAAATAAAAAATTCTTATTTCAACTTTAAGAACAATAGATTTTCTACAATATAGTGAATGATTTTTATAATATTGTAATTTGTTGAAGTTTTACGAGGCCCCGAAGTTGTTCTTTCTCAGTGAAAAAAGAAAATTCTCTTTACAATGCTGCCATTTCCATATCTTTCACAATTGTTCAAAAATCTTACGTCACATTGAAGACAATCTATTTCTGTTTAAGTTGACATGAAACTTTTTTTTATTTTTCATGTTCTAATCGCTTGTAGCGCTGGGGGCAACTAACAACACATGCCGGTAGACAATATCATAAAACTCCGTCATTTTAAAAGTTTAACTAATAAATAATACATAAAAGTAAAATTAAAATATTGCCAAATATCTGCTAAAAGGATGCCGATGTTTCACTGAAAAATAACCCGAGGAAAATGTTAAATTTCCCAATTCTTTAATCTTACAAGCTGATATATCCCCTTAATAGAAAAACGTATGGTAAAAAGTATGTAAACCGGCATTCCAGATTTCTCGATACCGCGAATATGTTGCATTGCTCCTCGGATCATGGTAAACAGTTGCATAATCCACTTGCGTTCCAACTCGACGGCATTTCTATCATTGGACGAAGCTCACGACGCTCCGTGAATTTTTCCTCGCTACTAAAGAGCTTTAGCTTGCGTCGAGCCGCTTCTTTCACTTTCATAGTAATAATACCTACGTTTCGCGTAATAATTCATAATTAGCTGGGCGCTTCCCATATAATTAAAGCGCATACATATGTATGATACGTACGTGCATGCGTGTTTGCAAAATCGTAGCCACGGCCACAACCGCGTGGCAACGAACCAACGAGGAATCCATGATTTTCTGGACGCTGGCCTTTCACCGTATTCATCGACAATTATCGGCGGTGGTAGATGGTTCTGTGATATCGGTTCGGACGTCGTTGGTGACGCGGTTACGCGATCTCTTAAAGGCATTGATCTCGATACAGAGGCTATTCGATGCTTTACTTTCCCTTCGAGAAGAGTGGAAAGGTGCACCGTTTAAGGCTGCAGCTTAATCGATCAATTGTTTCGCAACGCCGCTTATCGCCCGCAGCGATCGATCGAGCAGTTCATCGCGCCGGTATAATCGTTTTCGGAAGGGAAAAGTACGCGCGTCCGAGTAATTGAAAATTACAAGATTCGCAGAAACTATTAAAGGCGGAGTTGGGCGTGAACTGAGTGAAAGATTATTTAAATAACGCATCGAATTAAAGTTACTTCAACTTTACTCGTCCTTCCAGGCTCGAATAATTTTTTTCCACTTCTGTTCTTTATTCGAAATTTTTATTTAAATAAAAACTTCGCCCAGCTGCGATCGAAGATGTTCTTTTGTTCCGGCTCGCCTCGGAATCGGCATGCTCTGGGTAGCAGCGCTTGCGCCGGAAGCGAATTATTTGGCGAGGCGGCCGGGGGTTATATGATCCAGCGGCGTATGAAACATCACTCCGCTGAGTGTAACGATGTAATAACACTCGCGCACAATAGAGTTTCCCGCGTAAAGCTCGCGATTAGCAAGCATTCCGAGCGGGACTCGGGCGCGTCACGGAACACGGAGGAAACGGCTTGCAGCGCGCGGGATTCCACGTTTTAGGTCAACGTTCGTTACGATTCTCAGATACGTCCTGTTTTTCTCCCGCCACGTTATTATACGTACGTCCACCGGATGCGCTGTTCCCCCTTCGTTGTAAACGTGCTCAACACGTGTCGCATTTTTTCAACGGGTCTACGCCGGCAATCAAGGGTACAAGGACGCGGCGAATCGCGCTCCACTGGACACGGGCGATCAGAAAATATTTGTAGAAAGCTATTCGAATTAGGCAGCGGGAATCGAAGTTCGCGCAAGGTTCTTCGCTCGGATCCAAACTCAAATTGCAGCTCAGACCGAGTGGAACTATACGGGGTGTTACTCTAGTGATAGTCAACACTCTAGGGGATGATTATACAAACGATAAATTAAGAGTGACTAAATTGCGTGAAGCCTTCGATTTCGAAAAAAATTTCACCGTAGGAGCGACGCGTATTTAGCAGAAATTTAAAGTTAATTTTCTCGAAAACGAAACCTTTACCGAAAGTGTCTCCCATCCGTTTTGTAGTCGCGATCCCCTTTTATAATATTCAAATAACCTAAATTTAACACATTTCAGATTATAATTCTAATTTAATATTAAAAAAAAGAAATTAAAAAACCGTTACGACCCTCCAGAAAACACTTCGCGACCCACCGGTTGGGAATCACTGCTTTATCGCAATTTCGTCACTCTTGATTTTCGCCTGTATCAACCCCCTCTAGAGTATTGACTATCAGTAGAGTAACGCCCTGTGTACCACAGTAGAAGTTTTATTTGTATTGCTAATACACGCCAGCAAATCGTACAAACTCACTTGCCTAGAAAAGCCAAAGGGAAGTGTGTAAAGAGAAATCGTAAAGAACCCCCGAGCCGCGTCTACCATCCGTTCGCGTTTCATATTTGCCGCCCCGCGTGAATCGAGGTTGGAATCGCGATATACCCTCGTACCCCAGGCGCGAGCGATTTCGATAGCAGTTGCGCGGCATTCGATAGGAGCGGCTCGGTCGAAAGTGTGACGTCAGGGTGGCGGAGCGAGGGAGTCGGAGAGGAAACGAGGGCTGAAGGTGAGAGGAGAGAGGGAGAGAGAGAGAGAGAGTGAGAGAGAGAGACTTCGATGTGTCGCGGCGCGGAGTGCGAGGGGTCTGGTGCATTGGAGACGGGAGAGAGAGGCGGATGATATCTGCGGGAGCGAGGTGTAGGCAGGGACAGGAGCGGAGTGCGAGCGAAGGAGCGAGGAGCGCGAGGACGGCCGCGCTCGCCTTTCGTCGGCGTTTTCGTGTGGGTGCGTGAGTGCGTGCGCGAATGCGTGCTCACGGCCGGGGTATTACTTTCGATTTCCAGAGCGATTGGCGAGCCGCTTGCTTCGCCGGCCACGACGCCGCACCAGGAAGCGGACGCGATAGTTAACCGTGGAGTGAAACAGTACGTGCACGCCACGGGCACGTCGAGAGTCTGCCACCGCAGTCTTCGTTGCCTTCAGTCCTGTCAGTTCTCTCGTGCGCGGTGTGCGTGTGCCCCGCGTCTGGGCGAACAGGTGCTTCGCTGGTTGACCCCTGCTCCGGCCTCGCGATCCGTCGACTCTTAGAGGCTCTTCGATACCTAACCCGTGTCCCTCAGGATCACCGGCAACAACCGCGATGGAGTAAACGTGCCCGCCGACAGTCTCGCGCGCGTGCGACCGAGGGACCGTGCATATGTCGTGCGGCAGGCATCGATTTTTCAGCGACCAGTCGGCAGCTGCCCGTGCCTGTCGGGACGGGTAGAATTCGCGTGCTCGCGCGATGAGAACCGCGCGTCGGGTCTGAAGGTGAAAGACGGTTCTCTGCGCGGCGAGGTGAGATCGGTCGAAGGAACCCGAGAGGGGAGCTGCGGCGGTGCCGGAGGATCGGCCGCGCGGTTGCGAACGCGCCCATCGCGCGTCCAACATGGCTACCGCCAGCAACGCGACGACGAGCGCCGGTGAAACGAGCGGCAACAGCGTCGTGCCCCAGTGGAAAAGGGACTTGATCCAGCGGCGTAGGCAGCAGAGCAAAGTTCTCGCGAGCAACGGGGCCAGCGTGAAGCTATGCTCGGCTGTGATCGGTTCGTCCGCGACGACGGAACCTGTCGCCGATCCGTCGAACGGCCAGGAACAGTGCGTGGCCGTGTGCGGCGGTGTAACGTCGCCGTCGAGGACGCGCGCCACGGTTGCCGATGAGGAGAAGAACGGTGTCCAGAGTATCGGCAATACCGTCGCCTCTCAGCCGCCTGCCAACGTTGTTAACAGCACCGCCGCTGGTAGTGGTGGAAGCGCCATAGCCGGTGTCGTTGTATCCTCCTCGCCGTTTCTCGCCCGAGAGCCGGCGAGCGGCGCTACGATCGCCGGCGGAACGGCAGCCGCCAACAACCTACCGCCGACAGTCGCGTGCAACATGCGTCTCGAGGCGGAACTGTTGCTCTGCTCCGACTCCGAGGATGTCGCGAACGGCGCGTTGAGCAAATCGTCGCTGGACATGGAACGAGGCTCGCAGCACGGCGACGGCTCGGAGAACGAGGACTCTAGAGGGACGGAGGCGTCGAGCGGCTGCGACGAGCATCGTAACGGATCCACCTGCAGGGCCAGCAACAAGGCCGAGAGAGACGTGCTGGCGGAATTGTCGAGGACCAAGGCGGAGATGGCGAGGAACAGGGCGGTCAGCGACGGCGGGGAGAGCGATAGCTCCGAGGAGCTGCAGTACGGGCCGGGGATAGTGAATAAACTGAAGAGCAAGTATCTTAACCTCACTTTGAGGGAGATGAACAAGAGTCGCGTTACCGTGCAACGTTTCCGGCGCGCGGCGAGCTTGGAGGATCTGCTGGACTGCGACGACGAGGTAGGCGAGAAGAGCGCGAGAAAGTACGCGAAGAGGGCGACGAGTGGCAGCAACGCGAAGACGGATAGGTACAGGAACGCTTCGCGTGGCAACGAGTCGATGAAACGGGCCAGGAGCGTGGAGACGTTGCTCAGGTACAATGGCGGCGAGGAGGCCAGCCAGGGCCGGTTGCCGGCTAACGGCCTGAAGCAGGAGTCCGCGAACGACCATATTATACTGGTGGATCGTACCTCGGTGAAGATCGAGAGCCGGCTGGGCGAGTTGGACAGACCGAAGGCCGTGAACAAGCCGAAGAGGATCAAGCCGCTGCTGGCGGAGACGGAACGACCGCCGCCGGATCTAGTCAAGACCACCATGAGGATCTTCGAGGGCTCCGCTAGGAAGCTGAGGCCGAAGGGCGAGGTAGCCGCCAAGGTGGCCACCTTCAAGACGATCAACGACACGTTCAAGGCCCAGGCGCAGAAGAAGGTTGTGACGAAACCACCTGTCCAACCTAAACCTTTCCTCAATGGCAATTCCAGGGCGATGCCGGGCTCACCGAAGAAGATCGTGCTGCCCCAGAAGCCTACCGCCGAGCTGATCGAGGCCCAGCCGGGCCACGAGGATTACCACATAGACGGCGTCATCACCGAGCCCATCGTTCAGTCCGTGTCATCGGTGGTCAGCAAGTTCCAGCAGATCGAGAAGTCGCATTCACCGTCGCCCTCGCCCGAGCCATCCTTCAAACTGAGATTCTCTCCCGCCCCGAGTCCCGAGCCTCAGTCCAGCAAATTCAAGTCCTCCCTAGAGATCAGCGTGAAGTCTCCGCCCGTAACTCCTGTTCTGTCTCCCAGGATTTCTTCACCCAGGCTGCAGAGCCCGTCGTCGCCGTTGAAGGACGTGGTCAGGCAGGCTTCGCCGAGGCTTCACAGCCCTCCGTCCCCGATGAAGGAGCTGCCCAGGCAGAACTCCAGCCCGGTGCACAAGCCGCCGCCCAGCCCTAGCAGGGAGCTGCTCAGGCAGATGTCCGCGCCGGAGGCCGCCAAGCCTCCGCGACCGCTGCCGGAGGAGAGCCCGGTGAACAGCGGCGCTGAGCATCCGAGGCAACAGCTGCCGGAGAGGATACAGAGTCCCACGGGCAGAGAGAAGCCGGAGGAGCCGAAGACACCGGTCGACGAGCTGCTGCAGATCGACGAGGAGAGCGCGGAAGTGGTGGATGGGCCGAGGACTATCTCGAAGGCGGCACTGGAGAACATCGCGAGGACCGGCGTGACGATGCAGTTCAGTTTCAACGACAAGTCGAACTCTAACAAGAGCTACCTGCCGGGATTGAGCCCTCAGAGCGGGCCGAAGTCGGGGGACGAGCAGCCGGAGGCTCGGGACGAGGCCAAGCCGTCGTCCCCGTCGTCGGAATCCAGGGGCAAGTCGTTTTTGCCCGGGAACGCTTCCGTGAACACCGTAACGGAACAGGAGTCGGTGTCCAGGCTACAGGAGAGGCTCGAACCGGAGAAGTGCGAGAGAAAGATCGAGGAGACCAAGGAGGACGCGACGGAGGCCAGGGGGAGCATCGATGGCAAGCCGATCGGCGCTATCTGCAGCCTGGGCCTAATCAAATCCGCCACAACCACAAACTACCCACAGGGGAACGACTCGAAGACGATAAGAACCCAGAAGACCAGCGAGTCTCCTCCGCAGAAGCAGATCGGTATCATAAGACCGCTGGTGTCTACGAAAACGCAGCATCCGCAACAGAATTTGAGCAACCGCGAGCTCGAGAAGAACCTGATCAATCGCGTGAAGAGCATAGAACAGCCGACCAAGGTGGTGGTCAGCTTGAAGAGTGCCGATGAGATACAGCCCGCGAAGAAGTCCGGCTCCGGGGGCGGTGGGCTATGGGAGACCAAGCCGTGGAACCAGCAGAACAACACCATGGTGTTCAACTTCAGCAACAGGAAGGACGTGCCCGATTATATAGAAAACGACGGACTCATCATTAAGAGGAAGCGGGAGAAACCGAAGGTGAGTCGACGATACACCTCAATCCACCCACGTTCTTTTCCTTTCTCGCGTTTCATCCAGTCGACGATACCTATTGCATCGCTGTAAGGGGCCTTAAATTACGTAAGGGTAATTTTCGCGATGTCTAACCCCTTCCCTCCCCCAGTACAAGAACTCGTAAGATTTGATATGATATTCCAACCCCCTCCTTACGTAATATTTTTTGCATTTAATTTTTTCACTTATTAAAATTCTCTTAAAGGTTGATATAATTCAATTAACTCGCTTTCGGCAAATTTAAACTAAACCTACTTTTCTGGAACATTAATCATAGAATTTGTATTTATTGAAAATTAATTTAAAAAATACCACGTAAGACGCTACCTAACCCCCCCCCCCCCCCCGCCCTTGTAAGAAAACGTAAGAAATTCGCGACCCTCTTCCTCCTCCCAGAAAGCCTTACGTAATTTAACGACGACCCCTAAACTTGAGCATTACATATTTCAAGAAATCCCGATCGCTCGCAACGATCAACTTTATTCCAAATTAAACGTGTCCGTGGACGGCAGCTGGTTATACGATAGTGGGGATTCTAGTTCTGGATCGCTTCTTCGTCCCAGGTACACTTCCTCGAAAGTGTGGCTTGAAAGTTCGACGGTTGCGTAAGCCGCGCCGAAGTGTCGTTCGAAAACGAAATTGTTCCCGTCGCAAGAAGCCCGACCCCCCCCCCCGTTGTCCGAGAGATCGATCAGCGCCTCGATAGAACCGGCGACTTAACAGTCCGTGATGTGGATGCAAGAAGTTCGCGATCGATACGGTTCAATAGGAGCCTGGTACCGAGCCACTTTCTTTTCGTACGTATACATAATTGAAGCACATTTCACTTTCTTTAATATCGCGCGTTAAAACTAAAGCGTGGTCGTTCGTCGAACTGTACGTGGCTCGCGCGCGGTGCGTACGCAGAATTTTAACTAACGCCGAGGGGGCATTCGAGGCAGGCGGAGACCGGCGCCGACACTTATTTCTTTTTCGTTCAGAGCCTCGTAAAGCTACTCGAACAGCTGATACGCGATCGTGTTTGTGCTCCTGTGCCCAGACACTCACGATCGAAGCATCGGAGGTCGGAGTTGAATAATCCGAGGCTCGTCGATGGCAAAGTTTTACGGCGAACGGAGGGAAACCGAGCGCGACGAACGTGTTTGGCGGGAAAAACGCAAGGAAATTGGGGTCGCGATCGGCAAATTGGCGGTGTCGAGGCTCACTTTCTCGTATTAGATAACCCGGAAGTTGGATCCTCCCGGTCGACTACGGGTTGCCCCCACAATTTCCGCGGGTCCCCCGTTATTTGCCGGGCGTCTATCTTTCTCCCCCGCCCCGCTAGTGTCTCGCCGCACAATCCTCGAAATCGCCTCCGCTTCGTCTAATGGCCGTGACGGTCTAACGAGGGTTTCCGTGGATCCGGACGGTGGAGGAGGAGGAATGGCTGGCTCGATAAAAGACGACCGCTTAACGAACCGTAAACTGGAGCGCGCATCGAAACAGAGCGATCCTTTGCCGAACAGCGCGAAGGAGGAAGAGAACAGCGGCGGCGTTCTATTTTACACGGGAGGCCATCCGAGATTCCTCGCGTGACACTTTCCTGGCTCGTTCGATCGGCGAGAAAAAGATTGGCCGGCCTTGGAATCGAGTCCCGGAATCGAGAAGGCGGCGCGTTCTTGTGCATACTATTAGAATGTCGTTTCCTTGGCCGAAGCTTCGCCGTGTCTGTTTGTTACGCGGAGATTTAGTGAACGGTAGCTCGTGGAGACCTCTAATCAGCTTCCCTCGGGAGGGGGATTGGCGGCAAGTTTCTCGCGCACTTGGTTATAATAGAGCCTGCGGCCACTTCGGATCAGCAGGCTTACGTTTAAGAAGCCCCGGTTTGTCCCGAAAACAATTGGATTAAATCTGAGGTCGAGACGCCCGATGAAATCAGCGGCTTAACGTCCACGCGAGCCAGCGCTCGGCTAGACTCCGCTACCTCTACGCGGTGTGGAATAAGTATCGATCGTAACTTTCACTGATGAAACTCAAGATCAACATTTATTTCTTACCGATACGGCCGCTCTGCTATCGACCCGCGAGATCACCGGCCCAAGAATGTAGAGAAAGCATCTGTCTTCCCAGTGTGAGAATCCCCACGAATTTTCCTTGACCGTCGTTGGTTTCGCACCCTGTATCGCGAGTGGGGCCGTTTATCCCGTGGCTGGATAGTGTAGGGTTACGCGCAGCCTCGAGTAAAGATATAATTTCCGCGCGGCACGCGTAATTCGATTGATGACACGTCACGGGTATCAAATTACCCGCCCCGTAACATCCCAGTTCTACGCCAGAGCAAATCCTGAGTCTTGCTTGTAATTAAATAGAGATTAAGCGGCTTCGGATCGCGCGATAACGTGGCCGCGTAGGCGCGCGCTTTTCCGACTAAGCTCCGCCGGGAACATATCTGGTTAGAAAATTAAATGGACGGTAGGGAAGGGAGATAATCGATTAAAGGGACGCCTCGCCGTCGCGTCCTCGGCGATCGATGCTGTCCGGGGGGGGAAAAAAATACTCCAGTGGCGGAGGAGATGCGGGCGGATTAGCGGGGAGACACGATGGTATCGCGCCGAACTGTCCGTCGCGTTAATTAACCTTCGACGACCTCGTAATAATTACGCAATCTCGAGCGTTGCACCCGAGCTGCGCGCCAGCGCCGCGACGCGCTGCAATGCCTCCCCGATTATCGCGAGGATCCCGATGCAACGTCATAATTGGTCTGATTAATCGACGAAAATATTGGCCCGCGGCGTGTAACGAGGCAAGTGGCTCCCTTCACCGATCCTCTCGCGGAATTAGGTTGCGGAACGATTCCAACTATCCTCTTCTATCCTCCTCTGCCAATGCTCGGTGTCGAAAGAGCAGAGAAATCGCCGGGGATATTCATTTCGTTGATCGATGTGCTTTAATACGAGCGAGCGGCCAGCGCGAATGGACGCTCGAGCCTCCGAAACAGCGGAAACAGACGCCGGGGCTAGACGGTGATTAAAGGGGAGAGAATTAAGTTGAATTCCTGAGGCTTCCATCCTGGAATTCCTGCGGGTGAGCCGAGTGGAAACGGCCTGCGTTTCGTAATGCAGCCGGAAAGAAATTAATCGAGCAGCGGAGCATTAGCGGCCCGATATTACGTCGATCGAAAGCATTCGTACGTGCACGTGGACGCGTACGTAATTAGGTCGCGAAATGAATCGAGACGGTAAACGATGGCGCGGATGTCGTGCCGGTTATCCTTCCACGGGACGCCGCAGTTACGTCCTGCTTCTGCAAGTCTGCTGATAACACCGATAACTTCGCATCCTCCCTAGCCTTTTACTTCGTCTTCCCTTCCTTCTCCTCGTTTTTCCTCTTTCCCGCGGAGAAAGCATTCTAGAAGCTCGAACTGAGGCGCGATTATGGCTTCTCCCACCTTCACGGACGAAAAATGACGCCGACTTTGGGAATTTTTTAAAACAACGCCATTAAATATATTTACCTCCAGCATTGTAGCTTCATTTGTCAATCTTTAGAGGATACGAAGAAAAAATTGTATGGAAAAATAGTGGTTATATCCGGAGTTACAGAAAGAAATAGAAGATTTAAGAATTGGTGAACTAGATTAAACGAGAAATACTGGAGATTAAAAGAAAAAATAGCAGCGTCTAAAATGGGACGCAGCGTCAAGGAATTCAGAGTCGATTTTCTCGAAAATGAAGCGCGATGTAAAGAAAAGTTACTCTTTCTTTTCGACTTACGACAAGTAAATAAGTTGAGAGAAAGGAATAAAATTTTTTGATATCGCGCTTCATTTTCGAGGAAATCTGTTTTGAAATTCTTGGCGTTGCGTACAGCCGGGTGTAAGAGAAGCTAGGCTACCTTTACGCTCGCGGTCCACGTTCATTTCCACGGGAGGATTATTTTAATGGCGCGTTAACGGTACAGGATCTTTCACAACCTTTTGAAAGTTCATCCTCGGTGAAAGCAGAAATTACGTGGCATCTTAATTGTGGCGCGGAAGCGACGAAAATCGAGAATCCACTCGCCCAAGGGGGCTCTTGGCCCGGTGTTTTTGTAAGCCGGACCTCGAAAGTTGCGTTCGGGCGATAATTGGATAGGAAGAAGGTGGACGTTAACCAGCGAGCCGAGCTCGCAGGGGAACCAGACAGGCTCGTTTCCTCCTCGCTTATTATCGTTGCGCTACAATAGTCGCTCGATATCTCCGCTTTGTCGTCGCGAGCGCGCGCGCGCGCGCGCGCTTAGCATTCGTTCTGCCCGTACAAGGCTGCCGAACACCGGAAGGGAGGCTGCCCGGCGGTTATACGCTATTGCGTAACTGTTAAACGCGTTTACTTCGCTTTCCGCATTATTACTGTTATCACGAAATTCCCTCGGCAATAAACGCTCCAGACGCTGATGTAACCGCGCGACCGCGTAACGTCTAGAAAGGAAGCGCCCAGCGCTATCGTAACGTGAATCGCCGAAGCTTTTTCCTGCCTTCCTTTCCGAGTCTGGAGTAGAGACACCTTCGACGCGGTTCGCCTCCACCCTTCGATAGGTACTCCGATGTAATTTCCATTCCGCTTAGAGAGCGCGCGGTGCTTAGCGATCTTCTTAACAAGCACTCAGGCGACCAGTGTATGTGCAAACGATAACGTAATGAAGCAGAGTGGAAGAAAGTGGACCTTGTAGTTCAGTGGGCCGGAACTTGCACCCGGAACCTTTCCTTCCCCCTTCCTTCACTCCTCGTTTGCTAGATTACTTCGACCTATCGAGCCACTCTGGTCGTCTGTAAATGCTTCACCCGGAGTACAGCTGTAAATATTCGAATTCTCGAATATTTAGTAATACTCATAAATATTCGAATTTTCGAATATTTAGGAGTATTCGACTATTCGAGCATTATTTTTTTAATTATTCTTTTTACTCTTTCTAGATTTATTTATATACGGGAGAACCTTTTGATACATTCAGAATAGAAAATATCAGTAGAGGAGTAGTAGATAAAAGTAGAAACACAAAAACAGAACATCAAAATGAAATGGTGCTAAGATAGAGTACGAGATTATTCGAATAATTAGGGATATTCGAATATTCGGAGTGATCGAATTTCGGCTTCATACCGTATAGGAATCTGAACATGAAATATCTTTTCACATTGGCCTCTAAAATTATTTGTTCTTCGAATGCTGAACTTTATTATTATTTCAGCGGGAGAACCCTTTAGAATACAGAGTAAAGCAGATGAATACAAGAGATATGGATAATATAAAATAATATAAAAATAAAATAACATTAAACAAAATAAAGTGAAGCAAACGAAATCTTTGATAAATTTATCAATTTCGCAACGAAAGATATAAATTCTATTTAAATTTAGGGACTCAATGTATCTTTCCTCCAAATTATTCGAATACTCGTTACAGCCCGTATCCAGAGTGCAACTGCGTATTCCTTGCGCGTGGCACGCGTGGCAAAGATATCGATAATAGGAACGGAGCTGTGTCGCGCAGCGTGTAATCGGCGTGCTCTGTGTTCTCGTTGAATTCGAACACATTGATCGCCGTTGACAATAGCCGAAGGAAGATAAACAAACGCGGCTAGCCTCTGTCACAATATCCTCGTGCGAGACGCGTTCCTAGGAAGCCAGCAACGAGTTTAGGGTACACGGCGATGAGTCAGCCAGCCGTGGTTATCGATTGGTAATTAAGAACAGGCAAGACAGCGCCCCGATATTGGATATCAGGCCGATGCGTCACGCTGCTTTTCCAACGACGCACCACGCATTTTTTCTTTCGGAATCGTTCGATAAGGGCCTGGCTTCGGAGCGAAGCGAGTATCGGTGCGAGGGCCCGGCCGATTTTGCAAGAGGCGGGAGAGAAAGGAAACGATCGCGCCCGTGCATCGTTCTGGAGAACCCAACGTTCGCCCGTTTCGTCGGACAGTTTTACCGTATTACAAACACGGTAATCGAGTTTGCGCGTCGAGAGGGTATCCTTGACCTTCTTTGCCTGGATAACTAATACCCTGGACAAGCGGTTGCTCGCGTTCGCGCAACCGAACCCCCGATCTTTCCTCGACTATCAATTTCCGATCGATTCGTTCACCCTTTGCTTTGTTTCTCTTCATTCCGCCGAGGTATCGACTGTAAACAAATGGGAATCTTATCTCGATCGGCTGATAACGGTGTCCCGGGTAGATAATTTCGTCGCGAGCTCTCTCGACTTCCATATTCAATTGCGCCTGTTATCTGGATTGAATGGAGTTGTTGTTTGCTGGCGACCAGGCAACGAATCGAATTAGCAGTCCCTCCCGATTGCTTCGCGGTCACGGGAGGTCGCGGTTGCTCCGAGAAATTGCGAGAGGCAGAGGCTCGGGTAACCGATCGGCCGGCCAAGAAATGGCACTCGCGTACCGTGCTCGGTGACATTCCGTAAGATGCTATGGGAACTCCGGCGTACATGGCCGGCCTAGAGCGAGCGGCCCGGTACAACTCCACGCGCAGCGCCGTCGAGAGAAGCTGCCGTGGCCCGTTATCGTGTTCCAGGTCCTCGCGCCGCGTCTGCCTTCTAAGGAGCATTGCGCTCTAACGATCGTGTCGCAACTGAATCAACCGCTACGATTTTTGGTATGTAGGCCACGCGACAATAGTGACAATACCACCGGCTACAGCCTCCTCCTCGTCCTTGCGTTCTTTATTCTCGATAATAGCAGTGGGATTTCTACGGTTCCGAATTCCGAAGCGTTTCATCGAATTCGTCTCGACCACGTTTTCTCGCACTGCGGGCCACTTTGAGAACAAGCAGAACCAACCGATTAGCGACTACTCAGGCGCGATCCGATCGTTCGGCGCAACGTGTCCAGTCGAGGGATTTCTCGGCTTATCGTTGCGTTAATCCCGATGATCGGTGGTGACGATTCCCTGGAGCGTTATTATTATTCGGCGGTGAGCACACTGAGCCGTTAAACGGCTACGTAATCTGGTATTTTTCGTACGAGCTCGCTTGCGCACGGCGGCCGCGCAACTCATCGCAACTGCACTCGCGGAGTTAATTGCCGCGAGTGCCAGGGCGTGAACGCGATCCCGCAGCAGAATTAACGAGGGCAGCGTTTAACGAATTTTTGCCCGTCCTCCTGCGCATTCCTTAGTGCCATTACCGTTTAGGTTTTTATCGTCGCCGCGGGTAAACCGCGACGGCTGGCGCGGGCTCGGGGAGCCGAGGCGTCTCGGGCGATCGAAGAAATTTATCGGTGGGACGTATCGAGAGTCTAGGGAATCAATTTATCAAGCTGTACCCGCTACGTTTGGCCCCGCGGCTTCTCTCCGAGCGCTCGTAATTGGCTGGCGCGGTAAATAAAGCCAGAGGCAAGGTCTCGAGACCGCTCGGCTCGTCCTCCATAGCAGGCGGAATCGGTGTCTCTGCTTCTCGCGCGCGTACACGCGCGAAACGGCCACCTTGCTCTTTCTCCTTTCGGTGAAATTCAGAACGCGTGACCTCCATTGACCTTGACCGGCTCGATACCGGCGAGCAAACTTGATTGGCAACGCGGACAGCTGGTCGTAGGTCCGATTCGCATTTGCCCGCATTGCTCTGGCACTCGCTGTGTCGCCGATCGCTTCGCGCATACTTACCGACCACTCGCTTACGCAACGGAGCCAGTTTTCGGGGGAAAACACGTTCCGCCGCGGTTTTTACCTCGAAGCGGGCGATCGTACTTGACTCGAGCAGGAATCGTTGGCGTTCATTTTGCCGCGATATCGACGGAGACATCGGTATTGACACTGTGAATCATTCCAATCTTGCGTCCACCGCGCAGGGTCGAATTTAGAAAGGCGACGAGCAGTGGTTTCGCCCTCGCGGAAAGCCTGCCGGTGGTCAACGGTGTTTCGTGGACTCGCGAGACGCTTAGCCGTAGCTGATTCGCGATAGTTAGCGCGGCGTCGCCGACTAAACGTGGTCGCGTCAACGGCGCTCAAGCTCGGCTGGCAGATTTTGTCGAGAGCCCGGCGAGAGCGGACGCGGAACGGGACGAGGGCGTGGTGCGTTGCACAATTTTCGTCGTCCCCGTCCCACGGAGCGGTCGTACGAATTGATGGCTCCGGAGGAAAAACTCTTTTCAGGGTAGAACAAAGGGGAGAAAGTCGCGCTCCCGGAGACTAACGTCCGTGATAAAATCGGCCGCACCGCTGCCCGGTATTGTGTTGCGCCGAGACCGCCGGGGGATTCTAACATCTCGTCGAAGGAGATGACTCTTGCCAGTGACGGTCGCGAAATCGGGGCGAGCCCACGCTGGTAATCAACGCGGTTAAATCTCCGCCAGCGATCGGACGGCGCGAAGCCCGCCAAACCTGCATCCTGTCGCACGTGTCGTCGTCGACGAACGCGGGCTTCTTTTCACTGTTCGCTAATCTGTGACGGAAATATTCAGCTCTGGCAATTTGGCGCCCGCGAGTGCAAATTTTTATCAAATAGAAACAGTCTTTTTGTTTATCCAACCAGAACTTTCGTTTATCTACTCTTCAAGAAGAAGTTGTGACTAAATTAAAAAAATTGTTATTAAGCACACCTGTGAATGTTTTCCATTGATTTTTAAGCGGCATATGATCGAGTTATTAACAAAGAAGCACGAAAAATAACATCGACTACCCTGAGCACCTCTAATTCCCCGCCGAAGTCTGTTGCGGAGAGTAACAATATAAAATTAGATCAGTCGCCGAAATTTCCGAATCTTGAAAAATATTCGCAAAATTGTTGAATTTCATCAGGACTTTCTTTCAAGGATGGACAAACGAAAATTTTGGTTGGACAAGCGTGGAACAAACGAAGACAGTTTCTGTTTCATAAAAATTCGCACTGGAGGCGGCAATTTCGCAGTGCTGAAGTATATTCCACGCCTTCGAGAAGAGCTCCGACTTCGCGGCTCTCGTAGAGGATTCCAGCTGGAAATCCGAGCGGTTCTCGGTTGAGGCGAATCGTTGCTTGTTTGCGAATCGACTCGGGATTACCAAGCCTTCGATCGTTCCCTCGCGATCTCCCCTGCCGCGAAAGATGATAATTCTGGCCGTTGATAGTCGAATTGTTAAACTTGCTATTAAGAGAGGAAGAGCGTGTAACGGCCACGCGGGTCTGGCCGGGGCCCCGCCAGGAAACGAGCTCGTTGAACGTTAAGGACGGCTTTAAGAAGCTTACGCACCAGAATGCTCATATCCTGTTCTATCTTGCTCCCTTTTCCTCGACGATGTTATCGCGCCTCGGTGCGCTAGGCGTGCTTCTTATTATACACCGAAACTGGAATTACAAGGTCGGAAGAATGGCGCCTACATCCTTCGACGCGTTTCCTCCGAGATTCTTTAAGCTTCGCTGGCGACGGTACTTTCAGGACACCCCGTGTGCGGGGCTGGGCGCGTTTCACGGGGACGCGGCGGTGGACGAACGCCATGCGGGTTGGACTCGTGGACGCGTCGCAGAGCGCAGGTGTATCCGCGCAGAGTGCATTCGCATGCGATCGTTAGGCGACTGTCGGTGGACTCTTGGAGGGTTCAAGGCCCAGGAGGAGTGATACCTCGGTGCGCTCGGAATAATGGAAAGAAACGTCCTGGGAACTTCTCACGAAGTCAGGGACCTCGCCCTTAGGTTCATTGCCGCCTGGCCCTTCTTCCTCTCGACAGATACTCCGACTATCTCGCCTAATCTCTTTCCAATGCTTCGGCTGCGCCTAGCGATTTATTAACAGGAATTCGGAGCCGGTAACTCGCTCCGTTTACTCATGAACGGGGAGCGTGGCGGCTAGACGGATTAGCCATTGTTGCCGTAATTGTTCGCTTTATTTATGACACCGGGCGCCGGTATTTAACTGCAGCCTGTTGAAGGTAATCCGTGTACCTGGTTCTGCGGGATTACTCGGTAAACGGGGGGGCCGAACGGGCCTCCTCTCACGGAGACTTATCGCGAAATCGCTTGCATAATACGCGCAATACGACAAAGTGATGGTAACCGTGTCGGGGGAGCGGAAATATCGAGTTACTTTGTTCACACGGCGCCATTGGTAAATGCTCGTTAACAGATGGTGATACGTGGATTAATTAATGATGTACCGCAAGCTTGGGGAACATTGACATGTTTTTGGAACATTTTGCTGTGCGATATATAAATTCATCGTAACGTTACACCTTCTGTGAATGCACTACAACTGGCGAAATGCATAGAATTTTTATCCCCTTCCTTCTTTAATCCTTCGTTGACATTCTAGGTGCGAGCACACCCATAAGCTGATTTTGACGCTCTGTACCTTCTATATGCAAAATAAATACCTTTTTTCCCAGAGCCGACTTACAAACTATTTTTTCTTCCAAAATATTATTTCCGAACAACAACTCCGTGGATTTTTAGCTTCTGATATTGAAATTTGTGAAAGTTACAATCTTTTTTAAGATTTTCTTAGTCTCTTCTCGACATATGATAATCTAGATTTTCTTCACAAAAACTTTGATAAAATTACCATGAAGAAACTATTGGAATACATTCTATAGACCTCGAAATTGGCCCGTGAGTTCTTTCATTACGATTGGATTTTTTAAAATGGGATTGGCAGTCGTTCAAAAATTGCTCTGGGCGGGAGCCAGCCAGGTATGTCAAGTTGATCGAAAAAAAAGAGATGTGTCAACGAAGGGTTAATGGACAGTGCACTCTCTTTTATATATGTTTTTAAGTAACATTTTTAAATTCGCTTTGGGAATCCTATTGAGACATCGCATCGTTCGTCATCACACTAAATGCGTACAAATGCATAGAACTTTTTGTCCTTTTCCGTCTTCGATACACGTTAATTCCCCGAGTTTCTCGGGATACAATTCTATACGCGGTGTTTCGTCGAGCCCCGGATCGCCTGATACTTTCCACTGGCTTTTGATCCGACCAGGGCAGCCGTTTCAGCGGCTGCTTTCGAAACGAAACCCGACGATTCACTTGTCGGAGCGGAATCTGCCTGTCTCTGATCCGCTGATCGATAATCCGAACGGCCGCTCGTGATCGATATCTTCTCGTTCCGGTGCATCCCAGGCACGTCACATTCAAATCGAGACGTTGCGTTACGCGGCCCCGATCTCTGCTCGTCCGTAATGCGGCTTCGCGTTATGATCCGTGACCGCATTTTTTCTTATACCACCGTTCAACTCGAATTCCCCCCGTCGACTACTCCATAGACGGGCGGAAGGAAATTATCGGCCGTAATAAGAAATCACTTTCGAGAATCTCACGCCCAGCCCGGAAACAAGTGGGCCGGAAATGGATCGGCCACCGCGGCGATTTCACGTCCGATCAGTCGATTATTCGAGAAATATCGAATGGGAACTGCAGTCTCCGAACGAATCGGTCGATTAACTTTTTTGCTGGCAGATTGAGAGAGCCTCGGTTCTCGCGAGGCGTCACGTTTGTTTCCTGCATCCTGCTAGGGAATTACCGAGCGCCGTCCGTCCGTATTGATTCCAGAAGAAAGGCGCGCGCTGGTGAAGAAATACTTGCACTTCTCACGCTGGCGTACAGCGCGCTCGAAGGACAGAGGCGTGCGTGTCGAAGACGCGTTCGCGCGGCTTTTCGACCAACCGAAGCTTTCCACAATCGACAGGATGTTCATTCACGAAATAATTGAATGGGGACGGAAGAACGCGAGATCGGTTGTACTCGAGGACGACCGTCCTCTGCAATATTCCTCGTCGAAGCTCCGCAAGGAAACGTATCGCAGCGATGGCTCGGCTCCTTTATCTCGGATCGCGCGCGCAATACTCTTCGATCTGTACCGAAACGCTCTCGATTTCTCGGTAAATAAAACTACCCACGCTCGGCGACGAGTGTTTCCGAGCCACGTGAGTTCATTGCTTGACAGAGCAATTGGCGCGGAGGTTTTGCCTGGCCTGGCCACGTGGACTCCAACGAGCAGCCACGTGGACGCGTTTCGCGCGTAAACTCGCGTCAGGGAGATCCTCTTCGAGGAGCTGGCGAAATATTGCGAGAGGCCTCGCAACCAACCTTTCGCCAGCCTTTCACGAATTTTTGGTTCGCGCGCGACCACCCGTTTCCGTGGAACTCGGTCGAAGAGACTGGAAAGTCACTTCGCCGGATTCCGCGCGTAACGTTCCAATTTCGACGGCTGATTTTCTTCTCTTTTTTTCTTTTTTCGTCAGCAGGTCGGCGAAGGAGGGATCATAGTCCTGGACGCGACGTTGGACGCGTCGACGACCGACGATGCCGAGTGGGAGCTAAGCGGCGGTCCACCATCGCCCTGCGACGTGTCCTTTTTCAACGACAACGTCCTCATCAACGGGCGCAGCAACCTCTCCAGGGCGCCGCGGAATCACAAGGTGAGTGAAGCGGAAATTCTCGAATTAACCGCGACGGAAACGCACCGCTGCGGAACGGGCCTGCATTCCTACGCGGCGATGCATTTTCTATTGGACTAATGACACGGGTAATGGCACACCTGCCGCTCGAGCGGGTCCCCTAGTTTACGCTGCACTCGGGAACAACGGAGCGTTATCTAACCCGTAGATAACGGAAACGAAGTTCGTACAGCGTTATCGATACGAGCGATCGGCGTTAATAGATGTCGCGTTCACTGGCACAGTCCCGTTACGTTCTTTTCTCGGTGGTAAGATAAGAAGGGAGGCTTTGTAGCCGTGGAGTGAGGAACCTCCCAGCGCTATCTAATCTAATCAGTTGCAGCTCGATCGTTAGGATCACGCCGCGCGGGAGCTCGCTTAAATCGAAAAGCAAGCCTCGTAACGCTGTAACCAAGGCCCGTCGGTTCGTCGTGGGAATGCACTTTCCCTCGTTCAAAGAGATTGTAAAATATTCAAGGGCGAGGCGGTCGCGCGGCTACTTTTCAGCCTTTTTTCTCCCTTCGGCTGCCCGGTCCCTTGATGCGGAATTTTCGGTCCACTTTTTTGTGGCCCTCGTCCGAAAAGGAACGCCCCAAGATGGTGTTAACCCTAGCGTTTAACGCTTAACGCGTATTAACGTGGAAAAAACGTGGGAGCTCGCGACGAGTTTGCCTTCGGCTCTCGCGTTATGTTCCTTTTCTTTTTAACTGGTGTAGATTGCGGCCGACGGAAACGATTGCAGAGTTCACGCGACAGGCTTAGTACACGAATGACACGACTTACGTGATCGCTGTAACTCCTCGTCACCGCGATAACTTATCTATTTGCACCTATGTACATCCACTCGCCGAGTAGCTGAGGTCATCCTCGGCTCTGTGCATTCGAGACCTCGCGAACTATCGCGAACGTTCCGTCCTCTTCGTCGCCTCCCTGGCCAAGGCCTGGGCATCGGGCGAATTGCTGAATTGTTGGCTGGTTTCAAGTTCGACCTTTTACGCTGGCAGAAGTTCAACGAACTCGTCCTGGCGAAAACTCGCGATCAACGAGTTTCGGTGGAACAGGTATCCCCCGGTGCCTGGAGGCTCCGCTTCGCGCAGCTCGAAAGCCGACTAAGCGATACTCTCCTTTCCAGCTATAGATAAACGTTCTAAATAATTAATGTGCTATAAAATTCTACTGGCGCGTCATTAATTTTCACGGCCCAACTTCTCCCGCGAGCCTCTATTAGCGAATAAAATAGCTGTTGAACAGGCCCGAAGATCGATTCGCCTCGACTCGGCTAATTGAGCGTGCCGCGCCGTAGGTAACCGCTGGCGGCTGAAAATATCGCTGGGAACTGTGATTTCCACGGGAAACAGCGGCCGGGTCGATTTCCCCGAGCTCCTCTTTGCCCCTCTCTCCCTTTTCATCGCGGCTAAGGCTCTAAACGGCTCTCCGAGAAATGTAAAACACATGTTGCTACAAATCCATCGGATCCCACGCGCGCTCCTCGGCGAAGAGTAGGACCTCGAAGGAGGCTCGTGTCGATTCGTCAGCCTCGATGATCGTCCCCGTTGAAAGATCGAAACGCCTGACCGAGCGACTTTCTCACGGCTCCGTGGAGTTTACGCGGATTCCCATTGGCGACAGGTCGACCGGCGAGGCTAGCCTATTACCCATGCCGATCTGCGAAGTAAAAGTAGCCGACGCGCGAGCCGATGGGCCGATTTGCGAGCTACTCGTCGGACGAGTTAATCTACCGTGGTTCATGGGAACGCGGCAAAAGCGGCGATTCCGTTCGCGTTCCACGAGCGTGCGGAGAGACGGTATCTCTTTCGCGGATGAAAAATCACCGTGCGTCTTCTAGTCTCGCTGTGACGGAGATTTTTCCCGCGGAAAGGTGGCGCCGGGTGAATCGGCACCGGTTTTCGGAAGATCGATGGGGCAATTGCCGGGCGAATAATGGGCGAGATAACGCGAAAAGCGGGTTGTTATGCGATTATTCTTTTTGAGCTGCGAGTAAACGCGTGCAATCACTCTCGAAACTTTCCCTACGTCGCTTCGGGCTGTGCGTCATCCAAGCACCATCGAATCTGAGTCAGGATGGTCGAAATGTCGCCCTCTGTCGTCGCACCCTTTTTTTGCTGCGACGAAATCCCTTAATTAACCGGAGACCCCGCCGCTGTTTCGGAGTCGGAGTTCAATTCAGGACCTTGCGGGCAGAGGGGTGCAGCTCCAGTTTTGACACTTTTTGAGTTATGAGGGGTGATATACGAAAGAAAAATTTCTACTTCATTTGGTACATGTTTGATACAAATCCGATTACAAATAAATAAAAATGGGAATATTAATATTAAAAGTAAAATAATAGTAATGTAAAATATTAATATTAAAAATAAAATTATAGTAACAAAATATTAATATTAAAAATAAGCTAATAGTAACAAAATATTAATATTAAATATAAAATAATAGTAATGAAAAAATATTAATATTAAAAATAAAATAATAGTAACAAAATATAAATATTAAAAGTAAAATAATAGTAACAAAATATTAATATTAAAAATAAAATAATAGTAATGAAAAAATATTAATATTAAAAATAAAATAATAGTAACAAAATATAAATATTAAAAATAAAATAATAGTAACAAAATATTAATATTAAAAATAAAATAATACTAACAAAATATAAATATAAAAAATAAAATAATTGTAACAAAATAGTAATAATAAAAATAAAATAATAGTAACAAAATATTAATATTAAAAATAAAATAATAGTAACAAAATATAAATATAAAAAATAAAATAATTGTAACACAATAGTAATAATAAAAATAAAATAATAGTAACAAAATATTAATATTCATAGAATATTTCTCCCCCAAAAATAGAACCAAAGACACTTATCAACTCAATAACTACCACTTATTGCGTTAAAATATATATTTTTCAATTAGTGTTCTCTTTTTAATCTCAAGTCAAAGCAATACTATTATAAACAGTTCCCTCTAATTCGCTCGAACTTGATAAATATGAAGCTGCGCCCCTCTTGCCGCAAGATCCACAATTCACTCCAACCTCGATTCTACGTGCATCGATGTTCGGTTCGGATCTGTTCAGGATTTATTCTAGCTAGGCCAGCGTTCTACTCGCGCGATCTTCGCACCGTCGAAAATAAAAGTTATCATGACTATCTACACTCGGCGTTAACTTCCGCGGGATACTCGGCGATTGCGCAACAGCAACGGGTCGCGTGCTCGCTTGTCGAACAAGAACGGACTCAGCCTTCCGGCGTGCGCCGATCAACGGAGCAATTGAATTTCACGCGGGGCATCAGGTGCCCGCCCGTTTGTTTGTTTCAATCTCACTGGCCAATTAGCGCCGCGATCCCTCACCTTTTAATAACGTTACGCAACGGAGCGATATGAAAAATCGAAACCGGTAAAAGGCGGGAATTTGCATATTGGAAAGTTTCTCGGCAGCGATCCCAGAGAAAACGCCCGCGGAATATTTCGCCGTAAAAGTAGTGGAACGGTTCGTGTCACGGTTATTGTCCGGCAGATCGATCCTCGCAGCCGCGTCGACGCGGCCCCCGCCGATGAAATCGATATCCCCCGAATCGATTGCTCGCCGATGCGTCGTATTACCTTGGGACTTAGCTCCGCCGTACGTCGACCGTATCGGATCGTTAGGAACGCCGCGACGGACAGGTGAGTTTATACGACGCGGGACTGCGGGTGGGAGGCTCGAGTTATCGTCGAATAATTCTCCGCGCTGGAAAACGCGGCCGTTGTTCCCCCGATCGGCGAGGAGGAACGCCCGGCAGGATTCCTGGTCCGATTGCCCTGCAGGATTCCTGGTCCGATCGCCCTGCTAATTCCACGACCGAACATCGAGTCTGCTGAACCGTAAACGCGATCTTGGTACGCGCGGCAGCTTCGATTACCAGGCGATACCGAGCACGACAGAAGACGTTTCCGCGGCTGGTCGAGAGGCAGAGATCTCGCAGAGTCGGCTCGCGCCTCGAATACCTCTACCTTAAAACGGCGCCGACCGAAAGCAAAGCCGCGTACCTTGCCCATAAAAGTAAGCATCGCGTATAGTTTATCCTCGCCGCGCGAAAGCGCGTTCCTGTGCGCGTGTGCGCTTAGATTCGTTCGCGCCGCGGCTAGGCGACTGCCAGCCCGGCCTCACCTCGGTCGCCTCCAAGCTATATTTTAATTTTATCGAAGCCTATGGAATTCTAACGGTGAAAAATCGCCCGGTTGCGAAACGCGCCGCTCGGCGAGACCCATTCCATTTGCATTCGCGCTGGAAAAATCTCAAAGGCTCCGGCAGTCCCGGACGCCTCGGTTACTTAACCGCCTGAACTCCGCAGTCCACGTTCGCGTTTCATCGAACCCTCTCCGCCGCGTTTCAGAAAACTCGCAAATCGATTCGCCGAACAGAGATTTTTCACGAGAAAATTACTCCCCCCCCCCCCCCAGACGATTTTCCGATCCAACGCGCCGTGAAAATTCAGCGCGCCAGGCAACTTTCCATCGCGAGGCTGCCCTCCCGTTTCGAAATCACCGTTACACCTTGTTGCGGCACAGAGTTGCGGATAATTCCCTCTTTACGATCCACTTTGCTAGACGCGTGTGTCGCGCGGTTTCACCTCGCGAACAATCGGTTTTACCGCCGATACCTGTCCCCTGCCGAGGTCCTGGGACGATAAAGCGCAGGTGCTCGAGCCCCGGCTGGCGATAGGAAAACGTACAGCGTGTGCAGTAACAAAGAAAACGGCCGTGCGAAATTCACTGACCCTGTTCCCGGGTCGAATATCTCGGCGCTCCGCCGGATTTCTCTCTCCTGAAATCGAACACCCCGCGAACAATAACGCAACGCCGGGCCTCGCGGGAATCGCATTTTCTCGTTCGCGTAATATGGCGAGCACGCGACGCCGTGCCTACCGTCGACACCGCGAAGCTTGACGTAGGCGAGCCAGAGCCGAGACGAACGCGCGGATTCTTCTTCGGGTACAGTTATTTCCTGACGGCAGCTCGCGGCCACTTCGTCCGGACCCCTCCGCTGGACCTTAACGCTCGTTAATGATCTTGTTAGCGATCGTTGCTATCGTAATAGCCACGGCGATGAAAAAAAAGAAAGAACTCATCGACTCGTAGATTTATCTTCCAATTAAGCGAGACCTTCTATCGGCTGGAATTACACGGCGATGCTTCGCGGACCATTTGACGCGTGTTTACTCCAACGACGTACACGATTCCAGAGATAGGATCTAGCAGCTGTGACAGTAACATTCTGATTAATATCGCTTAGTAAGTCGCGCGGATTGCCAGAGTGTGAGAGTGCAAGTGTTCCAGCGAGGGTTCCTGGATCCGCGTTCTCTAACACTGGGTTCACGGCACCCGTCGGTTTCACGGATTTCGAAGTTCGAAAGATAACAGCGAAGAAGAGAAAAACCATCGCGGTAATTATAACAAATTTGTAAATTACTCGCTAACACCTCTGGGATCATTTCTGGGGAAAGACTTTTTACTTATCAGCAATTTACTTAGACGATTTCGCGATTCTTTCCTAGGTGTATAGGAAATGTCCGTGAACCTAGTGTTAATGACAGCGATTCGTGGAAGGTAATGAGCGATTACAGAGAGGATTACCTACGCGTAACGTCTGACAGTGCGGACAGTTGTTAGCTAAGGTCGCGATTCAAGGCTGCGGTCTTCGAGTCTCACGGTGAATGATTACAGCGCCGATCTTCGACTCGAAACTGCGCTCGCTAATGAAATTGTCAGCCGGTTAAATCCCGAGACCGAATTCTCGGCTGTTTATTTTTCACCCAAACATATTTTCGCTCGTTCGGGCGTCAGACCCGCGTTATCAAAGTGTCTACAAAAGCCTGGAAGAAGCCTCCGAACGTCGGCTGGGATCGTAAATTTTCTCCCGCGTAGCTGCGCTAATTCCATTCGCCGAACACACTGTATCGCGCAGATGCGAAGGTCGAGTCGGCGAATAATTACGTCTACTTCGCAGAAGGAACGATAACGAGGCGTCGTGACGACAATGGGTGGCTGGGTTGCATAATTCGCCCGGAGCGGACAAAAGCGTGCACGTGGCTTTCCGCTAAATAATCGCCGGGCGTCGCGCCGAACGATAACGCGTCGCGCGCCCCTTTTTAATTCGCTGAATCGGCGAGCGGCTTGGAATACACACGCCGCCGGGGACTGCTCGCGAGATTTGTTGACAGTCGTCAGCGATTCTGTAATCCCCGGCGTCGTCTCGTCTTTCGTCCTTGACTGAAAGCGGGTCGACAATCGGAGATTCTTGTTTACGCGGCCGACGTTTGCAAAATTCGCCCCTCGGATCCGCGACGGGCTCGAGTTTTGATTATCGTTCGCGCGGGGCCTGTTGCTTCACAGCCTTGCACTTGATAGAAGCCGTTCTCACGTAAATCTCTCTCCAGGTTTTTGTTGCGTCGCGTGACTGCCGTGGCCACCGATCTCCTTGTGCCGTCACCTCTCGCAATTATTGCAAAATCGCTCGGCTCCCGGGGAAATTGCCCGCTCGGTAATCCCCTTTCTTGATTGTAACGCGGTTGCGGCGTCTCGGCGGTGGGGCCTGAAAAAATGCCGGGGGTCCATTACGGCTCCTTTAAACCGAGGTAGCAACCAGCGTTCTCCTTTTGCAGAAGCGTTTATCGTCGAGGATAAAGCCGGCGGCCGCTGCGAAAGGAGCGACGGGAGGCGAATTTGAATTTCCAATTTTGCTTCGACGATCCAAGAAGGTAATTAGATCCCATGCTACCCCCTGGCAATGTTGCAACTAACGGGGAATATTGCGTTCGGCATAGTCGAGTCGAATTCGCAACCCCTTGCACTTGTAAATCTTGCGAGCGCGCGCTCGCGGATACACGGCCGCTTTGCAGCATCCGGCGAGGAATCCTACCTGTTCTGCATCGTCATGGGATATCTCGGTGCGCGTATGCAAATGAAGAAATATGTAAACACGGCTGGACAGCGCGGGCAGTTTGCTGTAACAACGTATCGGTGGGCTAACGGTATCGAAGTGGATCTGATCAGCGAGCTACAGCCCGGCGTGATCGTAGAAAAATCCTCTTTAATCGCTCGCCGTGGGTACCGCGGATCGCGCGGATGCCTGCGACCCGATACAGCCGGCCGCTTCTCCTCGTCGTTCGAGATTCATCGCCGACGTCCGTCGATCCCGCCGATCCCTAGATCATTCGCGAGTGACGCGGAGAATCTCTAGCCAAGAATTTCTGTGGAATCCCAAAGCAACCTGTAAGCGTCTGCTTTTTCTTCCTCCATTATCCAGCTCCGTCGAGTTGAAAGTTCCCATCGAACCAGTCCCCCCTCCCTCGATCGACTTGGAGACGAACGATCGTCTCGTTCCCAGGCCTCTAAATCGGCGCAGCCACCGCGGGCTTTAATCTAGTCAGCGAGGGGAAGATTATTGCGGGTCTCGCGGCGCGTAACGGATGCGTTGGCGTCTAGTTTTTACCGCGGGGAGAGCGAGCTTTATGCGTCCATTTAACGGCGTCGCGACGATAAATTCCTGGACCCTTTTATGTTTACCTAGCGCGCAGACCGACTTTTCAACAGAGAGGGCCACCGCGTTACAAGTCTGCTCTCCCTCGCGTTTCAAAGAGCCCTGCACGCGTCCCCGTGGTTTCGGCTTCGCGCTGTTAAGGGTGTATACCCGTTTCAACCCTCGGGAAATGTGTACATATTGTGGATTTTTTTACAAGTCAATGGTTTCATGCAGATTTCCCATTTTTTTTTAATTATCTTTACATAGTATTATGAACTACTTAAAAAAAGTTTCACTTAAAAAACTATTGTTTTCTGGAAGTTATGGATACATATCTGAAAGTCTCTCGATTTTAAACAGCTAATCGGTGGGCCTGAAAACAACTGTATGTCGTGTCTGAAATGAAAAAGAATAAAATCTTCTTATAAAGTACGTCGATAGCTATCGTCCAACGAGGCCGATTTTGAAAATTTTGAAAAATAAAGAAATGGCGAGAGAACAAAGGTAAAGTTGCATTTTTCTTTTAAGAGAAGAGGAGGCCACCTTTCGTCTTTATAAATAATAAACGAGGAATCGGAATAAAAAAAGCCCTCGTTGGACGATGCGGAATCTTATTACGATCCTGCACGCAAAATTGGAAGTGAATTGGTTGAACGTAGCGCGAGTTTTTAGGCCCACCGTTTAGACGTCTAAAATCGAGAGACTTTCGAATACGTGTACATAACTTCCGAAAAACCATAGTGTTTTAACTGAAACTTTTTTTTTAAGTAGTTCATAATACTATGTAAAGATAGTAAAAAACCGAGGAATCTTCATCAAGCCGTTGACTTGTAAAAAAATCCACGAAATGTACCCATTTCGGAATTATCGGAATTCGAGAATTATCGGGCATTTCAAGAGAAACGTCCCAACAGTTACGAGCCCGCGATTTTCGCTGGAATTTCGGACGGAAACGGACGCGACCGCGTTCTACGCGCGTCACGAGACAGCGCATGTAGGTCGCAAAATGTAACGCGCGTAAACGCGTAAAAGCCTGTTCGGCTTCCTCCTTCTATTGTCCGCCGGCGATAAACTGTTTCCTTTCTCGCGAGCGATAAGAAGCGGCATTGTTCGGTCGCGGAGATCTAGCCGAAAGTAACGGCCCCCCGGCCGCGACAACGTCGACGCTCCTCTCGCGCCGGGTCCGTTCGAATAGTTTCCGAGGAGGAACGTCCCCGGGACCTGGCTCGCGAACACGCTCCCGATGCCGAGGCGCGAGTTTTTTCTTCTTCTTTTTTTTTTTATCGATCGTAAAGATGCAAAGCAGAACGAGACGACGTCGTTATAATGGGATTCCCGTTTATCTCTCCCACTAACGAGACGGAAGGAACGCGGCTCAGCTGGCGGAGTCCTTCGAATTGATTCTCAGATGCTTATCGAGATTGATGGCCCGCGTAAAAGCGCCGCCGAACGATGAAAATTCGTGGCCGCTGTTGCGTTAATGGTACGCGCGCCTCTTCCGGCCGTCTCTCGGGAACGCCTCGGCTGTTCCATGAATTTCTACCTCGTAAACGCGTTTATTAGCGGGCTGCGCGGGAACAAGCCGGCTTCGCATTCGAAGCTGATTTTACGGCAGAGAAAGCAGCCGCGCGAGCGCCCAACGGCGGCACAAAAGCTTGGGCTCTCTTTTGAGGGTAGCTACGGTTCGCCGTTTTCTTCGCGAAAATCAATATACCGCCGACCAATGAGCGTAAGCCCCGATGGTTTCCATGCATATCTCTGTACGGGGAACGATTTGACACTCGCTGCACGCCAAACACGCGCTCCTCCGGGGCTGTCCGAGGACGGGGCCGCGACTTTCCATCTTGATATTTGCCTCTGGCCAACAATCCGCGCCTCCCGTTTATCGACAGCTACGGCTTTTTCGCCGAGAGAAGAAAGCCTTTCCGACGCGATTCTCTGCTTCGTTTCGTTTCACACTAATGGTTTGCTGAACGTGCATCGCCCAGAGCGACTCGCTTCTAGTACCGATCAGCGCTCCGGCTGGAAGATTCAAGCTCGTGTCGTCAGGGGGTCCTCGAGCGAGAAGCATGCTCGCACCATTGTCACGTTCTCTCCAGCCAAAATGCTGATTGAGATTTATAGGCACGGGGGCTTTAGAAAGTAGCGGGGCGGTTAAACGATTGACCCTAAGCATTTTTGCGCGCGGAGCTTCTGGATTCGAGCAGTCGGAAGGTTTCAGGGAAGGCTCCTCGATTCAGCCGTACCCTTTCTACTCGCGAAACAGTTTCTCGACTCTGGAAACTTTGATTATTATTATTATTATTTAAACGGGAAACCCTTTAGTGTACAGAGATACAAATTATTACCAGTATTACACAGTAAGATTAGAATAAAAAAAATATATATATAACAACATAAAATAAAATAGAATAATGTAACAAAAATTGATACCGAATGCGTATAATTAACGAAAGACGAATGGTGGGTCAGTAGCAACATTTCTATGGTACACCGGTTTAACGAAAAAAATTCAATATAAAAAGAATTGAATAATTAAAATTTCTCAAATTAACTAAAATGTATTAATAAAGTAATATATAAAAACAAATTATTTATGTACACTTGGTACATAAAATAGGTGTACCTATCTCTTGTATGATTTTTACGAATAATGTTACTGCAATTTAGGCATCATGTACTATATTTTGCCATTGTTAACAGAAACATAACATCGCGATAGACTTTGTCAGAGTTGGATGAAAATGACCGTGCATTCGTTGTACGAGGGTTGACTTAGGCGAGTCGTGTCCACGTGTAGTCGAAATAATCGCTGGTACTGTTACCTTGGCGAGTCCAGTGGCTAACGATTTATCCAGCCTCTGTACGTTTAGGCGCTGTCCCAGTCTGCGAAGCTGTAAAGCAACTAAGTATACACGGAAATAGAGGTGGAGAACTATCGATAGTGTTGACTATCGATATCATCGAATGTGATGGAAATTTAATAAAATATATATGAAATATATATAAAATAAAATGAAATAGAAAAATCAAAATATAATATTTTAAACCATATATATTTTATTAAATTTTCATCACATTCGATAACATCGATAGTCAACACTATCGATAGTTCTCCACCGCTACACAGAAAGCGGTACGTTTCTTTCTAGAAATATATATCATTGGTGCCCGAGAGTAGCCAGAGGCATCCTCGGTGAACCTGCTGCGAACAGACGCAGGACGAGCAGGGAAATACCTGTAGCAGCTGTCTAGAAAAAGAATCGCTTTCTCTTTTGATGGTGTACGTGGAGAAGTAGCGAGAACGAGGAGGCGATGTCCTCGGCCGCAGTCGAAAAAGCACCGAGTGTGACGGGTTACTGTTATTCCCGGCCGCGTGCCGTTGTTTGTTCTTCCCGTGTCTTATTTGTGGCCGGGTGCGCGTATCGGGCGATACGCCGGGCCGCGGAAAACGCCGCGCGCCTCTCTCGCCGGCTTTCGTACACATAACTGTCCCTGGGAACAATGATCGCGTGCCAAGAGCGCGTTTGGCCTACGGCTTTTCGTTGCGCGGCACCGCGATCGAGCTTGTTGTTGCCCGACGGTGTCCATTCGCGCGATTGGACGATGAGTTTTCCGTTTCAATTAGCGCGGCTTCCTTATGGTCACGTCGATTAAAAGCCATGGCGTTGCGTTTGTTTCAGCATCGGATACAGTTCGACGATACGGCCACCCGCACCTTCGAATACCCGAGCGAGGCGTCGATGCTCGAGGGCGAGAGCAGCGTGGATGGCGAAACTTCCGGTTCCGTCGAGCAATCAGCTCTGATCAGCAATAAAACGTCCTCGACCAACTCGGCGACAACCATGCCGACCCTCCTCGGTAATTTTAATCGTTACTACTCGACACACCGGCCACCATAACGCGCACTTTTCTATTCGTCCCTCGGACGACAGTTTCGTCAGAGTCTCCGATCTAGCGTGTTTACTATCTCTATCCGAAGAAATAAATCTGTTCCCCCGTTGATTCCGATCTTTTGCAGAGGCAACGATCACGCCGCGCACGTTCACCCGCGTGAAAAGCTACGGGCATTTGCAGAGTCTTTTGAATACCGATCCCGTAGATGAATCTCCACTGTAGATTAGCTCCCAAGGATCCTTACAAATGCTCGCGACCCTTCCCGCATCGAAGATATCTCGCATGCGGTGCCCCTCCGAATCCTCTGTCCGCGCCCTTTGCGCTCCGCCCGCGTAGAAAGACCGTAGTGTGCTGATAGCTAGTGCTTGTTCCCTGCAGGTGGCGGCGGCCTGGCTAGCTACACGCCTAGCAAAGTGGATTTGACGTCCGAAGGCTTCGAGCTGGGCGTGACCAGGGCCGTGTCGTCCGGCGCGACGCCGACCTCGACACCGGCGACCACGGCGGAGCAGCCGGAGAACGAGACCGGGGCCGAGGTGGATTATCTGAAACCGGCTCAGGACGCGGGCGCGTGGGGCTCCGAAACCACCGGCGATCTTCTCTACTGAGGCCAGGGAGACGCGCGAGCCGAGGCACGCGAGAAGCTCAAAGCTACAGCCTGAGGAGAGCCCCGGGATGCCCGAAGTTCCGGCAACGCGAAAGACTAATTACAAAAGTATTTTTCCTTTCCTTTCTTCGCGAGCACGAGAGAAAGAGAAGAAGAGCACCGACCACCAGAGGGGTTAGAGGGGGGTGGGGGACGACTGAACGGGTAAGAGGTGTTTCTTGGGGTGCGGGTGGCGAAACCTGCTCGCCCTGCTCACCGCCGGCAGAGTGGTGCCATCGCAAGCAGGCTTTTCCTCGCTTCTCTCCTTTATCGGGGGAAGGCGATTGTCGCGCGAACCCGTCTACGATCGAGGAACGCCTAAGGAATTGCCGCTCTGCGAGGCAGAGCCGAACGCCCCGCCACGCGCTCCCGACGTGGTGGGAGAATCAAAAGCGACGAGACTTCGATTCGCGAACGCGTCGAGAAGCATGATTATTCTTAGGTAAATAAGCGAGAAAAATAACGGGAGAGATAAAACAGTATCATTCCAAGTATATGCATTTACTTTGTATTAATACGATAACGAAGTGAACAGACTTTCCTAAATATTGCGTAACTATCGAGGTAACCGAAACTGCCAAGGTACGCCAGTGCTTTCCCTTTTTCTTCTATTCTCTTTTGAACGTTAAGCACTTGAAACGGAGAGCCCGGGCGATACCCGCGGGTGCCTCCGCGGGGACCGGCAGAAAGGGAGAAAGGGAGAAAAAGAATAATAATCAAGCATATCACCTGTTTTTGGCACATTTTCTAACAAACGGAGAGACGTCGACGATGGAACTGAACGTTCTTTTGTAACCTTTTTGAGATTACTTTAATGCTGAGAGCCGTTAACACGCTCGAGCTGCCAGTCGAGGGCCAGGCGATTTTGTGCGAGATTTTTTAAACGAGAAACACCGAGAAAACGATTGAATGCCAGGGGAGAATTCGATCGAGGAGGGACTGTGGGGAAAAAATGAATAGGAAACAGTCGAATTTAGATTTGTAAAAGGTTTTGCCAAAGTAGAACGTAAGTCTACTTAGTATACTTAATGTATATGTAACGTATAAGTGGAAGTTTCAGTCCAGGGATACATGTAACAATTGTAAATTCCAAAAATTCGTTATTTATACTGAGGGTATGTTAAACCATACTAATATTTCGTACGGATGCTCAAGGTTCGTTCATACTCCCAGTGTAGATACATACTATTATTACGTTCTTGTTTCGTTGGGTTTTTGTTTCGCTCTTTGTTTCTTAATATTTGGACGAGGACCAAAAGAAAAAAAAAAAGAAAGACACCAATAATCGTAAACTGTTTCGATGCGAAGGTTTTTTTTGGAAAGAAATGTTCGTTTGTTAATGGTGCGTGTTTAATTTTAAGCGAATGAAATTTTGTACATACTAAATTATTATCGATCTCGAAGCTCCCTTCGGCCGTTTGCTCGTATTAGCGCTAAACGGCGCGGGGAAATTCAATTGGCTTCGAGACCGATTTTACGCGTACTTTCTGTTTCTTCTTCGTTGTCCGTGTTGTGCGCGTTCGAGCGGCGGTGACGCGCCTCGAGAAATTCGGAATTATATTGCGTCGAGTCGCGTATTAAGCGTTTCGAAAGTGTGATTGCGGCGGTACGGTTAATTTGATTAGGGATTTAATCGCGTGAACGCGGACTGATTCAAGGTAAACTGTGGGGATACGATGATGACGATGACGATAAAACCAGCAAGGTGCATTTATACACACCGAACCAGCCCACTGTGTTCCGATTACCGTCTCTAAGACTTAGATGCTAGTCGCGGGCCCCGCGACATAATTCATATCGCTTTCCACTTAATTACACGTTGTCGTTCGATCAATGCTTGATGGGTCTGTGTCACAGCGTTGCATTTTACACTGTGATATTTGTTTTTGTTATTCTTTCCTAGTATCGTCGACGTATACGTATAATTGCTTCCCGATCTATTAAGCAACGGTACCGTGTGTGTCGACCGATCAGTTTGTATTTCTACTGCTACACCCGCTACGTAACGGAGCGAACGAGATTACGCGAATGAAGCATTGCAAGCTGAAGCGTCACGTTACATATACATATATTTCCATCGTTATCGGTCGATCTATCAAGATTTCGAACGTAATCTCGCTGCTCCGGTCGAGGGAACTCCGTATTATTTCTGTAAATTATCGCTGTACAGTATGGAAAGGCATCGTCATTCAAGTAAAGGATTAAAGAGAAAATAGTATTACGCTCTAAGCTTATTATGATTCTTATTCTTATTATTATTATTATCCGAAGCTTGAAACCACATTACCCTTATCGAGTATAATTATCAGCTAGAGGTATCGTGTGATGTATCGTCTGTGTGTTACAAGGTATATCGAGTAATAAAATGGAACAATTACGCCCGAATGATCGAGCCCATCTTCCCGCGTATCACGTTAAGCTCCCAATATAAGAACATTCAGCAATGTACTATCAAAATTATTATTATTTATTTAAATAAATATATACAATTTACAGAACAAATAAATCACATTTCAGTCGACGTACGCTTGGCCCTAGCGAGAAGAGTACACGATCGCGATCCCTTCGGGGCGAACAGCTCCGTTATTTATATATCGACGTGTAATATTCCTCCTCCAAGTCGTACAGATCAGCAGCCATGTCGTCGCGCAGAGACGCCAGCTTCTGATCGCACTCGGCCTGCTTGGTCCTGAACAATTTGCTGTTCTGCGCTATAGCCTCGTTTACGGAAGGGAAGTCGTTCAGTATCAGGTACTGCTTTATATCGGAGACCAGCTTCATCAGAGACTCTCCCGCTCGCACGATATTGGCAGCTCTCACGTGCATCTCGTACGTGTCTTGCTCGCATTGCGTCATACGAGATAACTGCGAGTCGCTCTCCCCTTTGGCCAGTTTTATGATCTCTGCGAGGGCAGAGAAATTGTTTATAACGCGCGTGTAACAACTGAGCGGATTGATAGCGCAAAGAATCGACAACACCGACGTGACAGAGTATTTCTATTAAAGCGTAACGGTGCCGCGCGAGAACGTTTCGCTACTTTTTGAAGAAATACAAATTCCTCGAGTTACCGTGTACAGCGTTAGAAGTGAGGTTAGGGAGCGTACCTTCGAAGTTTTCTAACATGGACTTCACATCGTCCTTTAATCTCGTCGTGTAAGACTTCAACAGAGCTTCCTTGCTCTGCGGCAGTGCTCTTTGTGCCGCCATTATTTAAGTAGAAATCACAACTTTTCTCTCATGAAAACACGCGATACCTCGCGGCGCGAAAATTCCGACATGGATCGCTCCCTGACAGAACCACAACGCGCCATCGGCTGATGCGATTTTACCGACCGAGCAGAGTGCCGGCAATCTCGGCTCGATTCGAAATCGCGGGGAAACGATCGATGCTCCGTGAAAACTTTTCAAACACCCGGACGCTAATGAATCCTTAAAGTGACTGTCCCAACGCAAGCTTAGAGCGAAATATACTTTGAAATTCCAAGATCGATGTTCTCTAAAAAAACCAAGGTGTTCGTAAAGTAGTTGTTCGTTTAGATTCTCAATTTATCTTCCCCGCTGAGAAGATCAGCTTCTGTCGTACCGCGTGATTCGCGACACCCCGTATATTGATTTTCTAGTAGAAACCTAGGGAACAGAAGCACCCCATCCCCCACTACCGATCCTTGGTAGCCGGGATGAAATCAATAGGAAGGTCGCGCGAACGTGCTCGGTGCTTCGCTAAATCCATTGGAACGGAAAATTCGCGGGTCGTCGCGGGTCCGAGGAGGATCGTAGAAGCTCCTCGGCGAACGATGGAGGGCACGGAAACGCGATACTGAACGTCGCGAGCCACGGCGTTTTGCGGAAAGGAGACCGTCCCCCAGAGTGCGCGGTGCTCGGCTCGCGGAGCAACCACCCCTCCCCCGCGCGGAACTGTGAAGTGGTCGGTGGGCCGAGTAGTGATTGTCACTTGAAAACCGACCACCGATTAGCTGCAATGGCTGTGACCGATATAAGGGAAGTGGCATCCTCGGCGCGGGGCCGTCGGGGTGTGTCGTAGGGCGCGAGGGGCGCAGGGGAGAAGTCTACGTTGGCAGGCGAGAGCGTTCCTCGAGCAGCGAGATGTTCAGGCTCTTAATAATAATAATTTTAACGTGGAGTGCGGGGATCGAGGGTTCGTTGCCACCCGACGAGCTGGACAATGTGCTGCACATTGGTGGGATTTTCCCGATAGCAGGAGAGGGTGGGTGGCAGGGTGGTCAGGTGAGTGAGGAATAGCCTGTTAAATGTTGGAGCAGCCGAATCAACAGGAATGAATTGAATTAATTTTCGCGGCCGACGGGGTAACGATCTTTCCTGCTCGACAGGCTTGCATGCCAGCCGTGAACCTGGCCTTGGACGATGTGAATCGGGAGAAAAACTTGCTACCAGGTTTCACGCTCAAGCTCCACTCGAACGACAGCGAGGTACGCCAGTGAACCGTGGGTACCGTGCGGCAGATTTCAAGGGTGTTCCGTTAATTCGGCGTTGTTGTTTCAGTGCGAGCCGGGACTCGGCGCCTCGGTGATGTACAATCTGTTGTACTACAAGCCGCAGAAGTTAATGCTGCTAGCAGGTTGCAGCACGGTCTGCACGACGGTCGCCGAGGCGGCGAAAATGTGGAACCTAGTAGTGGTGAGTATCGGTTTAAAGTGACCGAAGCCTCTGCGCGTAGAACGATGTTGACCTGTGTTTTCAGCTATGCTACGGTGCATCGTCGCCGGCGCTGTCCGATCGAAACAGGTTCCCGACCCTGTTCAGGACCCACCCGTCGGCCACCGTGCACAATCCCACGAGAATCAAACTGCTGCAGAAGTTCGGTTGGTCCCGGGTGGCGATCTTACAGCAAGCCGAAGAAGTGTTCATATCTGTGAGACGATTGCTCTTTGAAAGTCCAGGCTTACGAGCGGCAGGAAACAACGACACTGATCCCCTCGCCTGTTTTGACAGACCGTAGAAGATTTAGAAGCCCGCTGCAAGGAGGCAGGCATAGAGATAGTGACGCGTCAGAGCTTCCTCTCCGATCCATCGGACGCGGTGAGGAACCTGCGACGGCAGGACGCTAGGATCATCGTCGGCCTTTTCTACGTGGTGGCTGCGAGGAGGGTCCTCTGCGAGCTGTTCCATCAGAGCCTCTACGGCAAAAGCTACGTGTGGTTCTTCATCGGGTGGTACGAGGACAACTGGTTCGAGGTGAACTTGGACAAGGAGGGGATCACCTGCACCAGGGAGGAGATGAGGCTGGCGGCCGAGGGACACTTGACCACGGAGGCACTCATGTGGAATCAGAATAACGACACGACAATCAGCGGGATGACGTCCGAGGACTTCAGGCTCAGGCTGAATAAGATGCTGAAGGAAGACGGCTACGATATCGATAATAATCGGTATCCAGAGGGCTACCAGGAGGCGCCTCTTGCTTACGACGCGGTCTGGTCTGTCGCGTTAGGTACGAAGTCGGTTTAATAAGGGGCGAGATATCTGTCGGGAGGTTGTGGTAGAAAATGAGAAACAGGCACACTTGTTAATGTAACAAAATAATTGAACAACACTTGTAGTTCTCGCTTCGACTGCAACGGTCCAAATTCAATTGTTCTCCCGTGGTTAAAGCGATGGTTCTTTGTTTGATATCAGAACAATGTAAACGTTGCTTAATTTAGGGTCATTCTTAAATGACGTAAGGTTTTTGGGGGAGAGGGGTCGCAAATTTCTTACGTTTTCTTAGAAGGGGGAGTCAGGTAGCGTCGTACGTAATATTTTTTTAACCTAAATTTCAATGAATACAAATTCTATTTAGTTTAAATTTGAAAATTCTATTTGGTTTAAATTTGAAAATTCTATTTGGTTTAAATTTGAAAAATCTATTTGGTTTAAATTTGATAACTTTAGTTTAAATTTTAAAATTCTATTTAGTTTAAATTCTATTTAAATGATCAATTTAGTTTTAGTTTAAATTTCCCGAAACCGAGATAAATGAATTATATAAACCTTTAAAAGAATTTTAATAACTGAAAGAATTAAGTGTAAAAGAAAATTACGTAAATAGGGGGTTGCAATATGAAATCTTACGAATTCTTATTCACGGGGAGGAAGGGAGTAAGAACTCGCCAAAATTACCCTTACGCAATTTAAGGACGGCCCCTTAGTGTGACCGTGGTGTTAAACGCAAAGTGTACGAGTGACAAATACAAGACCCCGTTAAGAAGTGTACCTGTTTCTCATTTCGTGCTGCGATTCTCTGGCAGATTTTTCTTTCCTCGTGGAACAAAATCCAATCGCCTTTTGCTAACGAGTCGTACCACCTTCCAACCACTTAATCGCTTCCTCGCACGCAGCTTTTAACAAGACGATGGAGAAGTTGAGCAAGCAGGGGAAGAGCCTGAAGAACTTCACCTACACCGACAAGGAGATCGCCGACGAAATATACTCCGCGATCAATTCCACCCAGTTCCTCGGAGTCTCCGTACGTGAATCCTATTGCGCAGAAATATAAAGAAAGTTTTATCTCGAGTGGCCGATCTCTAATCGATTCTCGGTGCCGTAGGGGTACGTCGCGTTCAGCTCGCAAGGTGACAGAATCGCGTTGACCCAAATCGAGCAGGTGGTCGATTCGAAGTACGTGAAGCTAGGATATTACGACACGCAAAGCGATAATCTCACTTGGAGGAACATGGAGCGATGGATCGGCGGCAAGGTGCCGCAGGACAGGACCATCGTACGAATCGTCTTGAGAACAGTCTCGTTGCCTTTGTTCATATGCATGGGCACTATATCCTCTGTCGGGATACTGATAGCCGTTGCGCTAATTATCTTCAACATTTGGCACAGGCACAGAAGGTAATAGTAATATTAATAATCGTTCCTTCGCGCTCTTTCTCTCCGGCCACAGCATCTCCTCAGGCTAATAAATTCCATTTCAGGGTGATAACGTCCTCCCATCCTGTGTGCAACACGATAATGTTGGTGGGAGTGATAGCGTGCTTCGTATCGGTATTTCTGTTAGGGATCGACGGGAGATTCGCGGCCCCGTGGGAGTATCCAGCGGTCTGCCAAGCGAGAGCTTGGATGCTGTCCACGGGCTTCACCCTGGCGTTCGGCGCGATGTTTAGCAAAGTGTGGCGGGTCCACAGGCTTACGACGAAGACGAAAGCCGATCAGGCGAAGGTAAACGCCGTGGCACCACAGCCAGTCTGTCTCCGTTTAAAGTAAAATCGTTTTCAGTGGATCGATTTCTCGATCAACATTGTCTGGCTAATGTTTCTAGTCGGTTACCAAGTCGAGTACCATCGCTGCATAGTTCGCCGATCCCGCTCGCACCACCTTCATCTTTAACGCATTCTCGATTCTTTCTAGTTGTTCATGGCTAAACAGAAAGTTTCGTCCATACAGAAGAAGGTTCAGCCGTGGAAGTTGTACACGATGGTAAGTGGCCTGTTGGCGGTAGACATTGTGCTGCTAATCTCCTGGCAGGTGCTCGATCCTCTCCAAAGAAAAGTCGAGTCGTTCCCGCTGGAGGCGCCGCCGTTCGGCGACGACGACGCGAGGATCAGGCCCGAATTGGAGCACTGCGAGAGCGTGCACAACAGCATCTGGCTGAGTGAGTTTGGCAGCGCGCAATTATCGCTGAGTGGAGCGTTAGCGAGTAAAGCGAGCGATACCTTTCCTCCAGGTCTGATTTACAGCTACAAAGGCATCATCCTAGTGTTCGGGCTGTTCTTGGCGTACGAGACCAGGAGCATAAAAGTTAAGCAGATCAACGATTCCAGATACGTTGGGATGTCTATATACAACGTGGTGGTGCTCTGCCTGATAACCGCGCCGGTCACGATGGTGATCGCCAGCCAGCAGGACGCCAGCTTCGCTTTCGTCGCTCTCGCTATCATCTTCTGTTGCTTCCTCAGCATGGCGCTGATATTCGTGCCCAAGGTGATCGAAGTCATCAGGCATCCGAAAGATAAGGCGGAGTCCAAGTACAATCCCGACGTCGGCATGTCCAAGGAGGACGAGGAGAGGTATCAGAAGCTTCTCAGCGAGAACGACGAGCTACAGAAGCTCATCGCCGCGGTAAGGACACTCCGTCGCGCACTTTGAAAAACATCTCGACGGATGACAGAAGCGGATTTCGAGTTCTGGCGCCACTAATCAGTTTCATTGAAAAGAGTCGAGGCAATTTTTTAAATGAATTCGATATGACAATTATTGGTGATTCGCTGCATGAAAAGATGCGAATTGTTTTTAATGTTGTCTCAAGCTTCTGTGTTTAAGGATGTATCGGACGTACGATATTAGACGAAAGTATATGAAATTTGAAATACGTTGGAGTCTTATTTTTACTGTTAGGAAGGTAGTTTTCACTTTAGAAATACTTTCTCGAGCGCTATTTCCCAAACTTTTGGCAGTGAAACCTGCCTCAATTCACAATTCTCTCAAGTTATAATTTATTTCTTTAAAACGGTGTCGGGAAAACAATTGAAACTCGGCAGGTATTTTCATCTATTCGAATACTATATGTACAAAAAAATTTAAAACATTGGCACAATTTCTTCAACATTTTTGCAGCTGTTTTATCTGTCAAGTTCGTGTTTTTCCATAAGAGTGCGTGTAAAATCAGTGAAAATTAAAATCGTTATAACTCAGCAACCGTTTAGTGAGTTCGTTTAAAATTTTTGAAGCACACCAGGAAGATTAGAAAGAACAACCTCACAAATTTTCATCAAATCGGTAGCATTTTGAAGACAGGTCTGATGCATCCTTAAACATTTTCCAGTTTCTCTCGGTGAAATCGCGTTCTATCGAGGCAACTCTCCTTTTGCAGAAGGAAGAGAAGATCAAGGTGCTGAAGCAGATGCTGGCCGAGCGGGACACGTCGAGAGGTGGCAGCGGGAACGTTCCGAAGGACTCGCTGATCGTGGCCGATTTCGTGACCGGCGAGGGGACCTCGGACAGCGCAATCGGTGGGGGCATTTCTGTTTATACACGATCATCCCGAGCTTCTGCCTCTGACTTTGAGTTCTCCGAGTCGTACCTGTAGGCTCGCCGGGACCTAGCTTCCGCCCGCGACGGGAACCCTTACGAATTTAGAGTAACCTGGGACCTAAACGGATAAAGTACACCGCCCTTCTTTCTAACGGTCGCACTCGACTTTTAAGAATTTTACGGCTTGCCGAGTCACGCGTCGTCGTGCTTTCTCCCGCAAAAACTTCCACTCGCGTTACATCGAGATTCGTCGTTTCGTTGTCCATCGATCTCGAAACAACGAATCGAAAGGCCTCTGTACGACGCTTGTCGCACTTCTCGAATCAAACTTGGAATGGAAACGATACACCGAAGTTGCAGGATACGTTGGGGGAGGAGGGGGGGGGGTGGGGGCATAGTCGTTTGCAAGTTATTATGTCAATGTAATTCGGTGTCTAAACGTATAAATGTTGAATGTACGTATAATACTAAACCGCGTGGCGCGCGGGCGTGCGCGTAGAAAAGATCGCGAAGCTAAATGTGAGTAGTAGAACGTGTTTCGATGTACGTAAATCCAGATGCGCGCGGAACGTCGCCGTTATTCGTAGCCGAGACGGAAAGAAAAAAGCTGGCCTACGAGCGTCGGGCACCGATCTCGGTTCACAACGACGCTTTTCATTTGTCTCTAGAATTCTGTCGCACAGGTGCCAGCCATTGCCGATCATCGAGACTTATTTATACGACTATTTGTACAGAGAAATTTTATTGGATTTCCAAGGAGCTTCGAACACTGCACCGCGTTCCCTCGAACACCCGTGGTTCAATTGTATTCCACGCGAACGTCGCGCTAACCGATCACGGCGACACGGACCAAATACTTTTCGATCTTTTGATATTCCACCGCGAAACAATCGAGCCGCGTTCGCGTTTCGGGCGGACCACGAGGATTGAAAGTCTCGGGCCCGAGATCGGGCAGAGGGAACGATCTCCATTCTTTTACCGGTAGCGTTTAGACGCAAAGGTGTCCCGCTTCGTCCCCGTGAGTCCCGCGATTCTTTCGCCGCGGCACGTACTCGCAATTCACCTCGAACGGAGGACACCGCCGTCTACGCTTCTTTATCTCGAAGGCCTAACGTTTTTTTATACCGTTGAAGCATGATTTCACAGCAATCGCAGTTAAATCTCGTTAGACAACAGCCTGGCCGTTTGCGAATTCTCGGCGAAACCGATGTGAACCTCATGAAGTCTGCTCCCAAATTGCGCGCGACCTGGCAACGGCACGCGAGAATCGGCGAGATCGCGCGGACAGGCGACGTTCGATCGCCTGCGAGAACACTTGCTAACGAGATTTAAACGCTTCGGATGTCGCGCCATTCATAAATAATTTGGGAGTCTTGATGAGGTGGAGCGAACAATTAGCGTAAAACCAGCGGACCCGCTTTAATCTGTCGGGCTGCCCTCGAGTTCAGAGTGCTCGAGCCGTCGAGCCGATCCGGGCAATTATTTATGAATGGACGTACCGATATATCTGAACAGATACGCGCGTGCATGCAGATCCGAGGGATTATCGTTTGTTCAATTCTTGTTTCTAGAAACGGACCAGGTCGGCTGAACGCAAGAGCCCCGTCGATTAGGATGACGAAAGCAATACTAAGAATCATAGCACGTATGAACGGGCCGAAAGCCCTTTCTCTCTCTCTCTCTCTCTCTCTCTCTCTCTCTCTCTCTCTCTCTCTCTGTCTCCGCCTCTCTCTCTTCTAAAATTATCATTAAACTTACACGCGTGCAAAGCCTGCCCTGTGAAGGAACCTGAGATTCTTATTTTGTGATCGGGGAGAGTTCGATTTTCTCATTGCGCCACAGAAGGGACGAGGGTCGGCGGGAAAGAATGCTCTCGTCGGCTGATTATCGAAGCGGGCGTTACACTCGGCTTGCTCGAGAGTCGTGGAACGGCGAGTACCACGGCTGTCGAGCGACTGTATCTTTGCAGAAACACTCGAGCGCAGAAGCGTCAGATGAATCGCGTACGTCGGGCTTGGAAATCAACTTGGGATTGCCGAGGAGAGGGGAACGCGATTTGACTGCAATTGAAATTTTATCGATATACAAAGCGAGTTGAATGTATTTATGTGTAACGTAGATTGGGTAAGTCACGGAGCACAAGGTTTTCGTACGTGCATTTCAATTTCGCCACTCTACGTGTACATGGTGTTTAGAGAGACTCTACGAATGTTTCCGTTGATTCGTTCTTTAGAGTAATCACGATCGTCGCGCTCATTCCTCGTATTTTTTACTACAGCTCGTTCGATCGACCGTCGAGCTCGAGCCGAAGCTCGGCCACAATACGATTACACGGCGTGCGTGTGATCTTATCGAACTGTTGAAGAAAGTATCATATATATGTACGTTAGAATATGGAGATATATTTATTTTTAAGTTTTTAAATTATAAAATTCGTTGAAAATTCACACAATGCATCTGTTATTAAGAACCCTGAGATTTTATCGAGGGAAGATCGTTCTCGGATCGACGGCGCTTCGCTTTCGAATCTTTCGACGCGATATCGAGAGACCGAGGCGAGGTCGGTCGAGGCTCATTTCGTAGCGACTGAAATCAACGCGCGCGCGAATAATTCCAGTGATTATTTATGAAAAATACGCGTATTTAATACATGACAGATGCATACGACGGTCACGAAAATATGTAGTACAAATGGATGAAGATTGTATCAAAGAGAAGATCGAATAAACTCATTTACGATTTAATCAGGCGTGATCCGAAGTGCATTCTATGACCGTTTTTGAATAGCTTGAAATTGCCGCCAGTGTCACGTGACGCGGGGCGTGCGCGCGGGTGGGAATAGGCGCCCGTGGCGCACGTCAGTCGCCATGATACCGCACTGTCGTTTATACGAAATCTTAACGCGCGCGCGGTAAATCCTGTTCTGCGTTATACGGAGATTCTATCTAAATCAGAGAAATGTCATTCGGCAGTGGATTTGCAGTGACAACCTCGACGCCCGCTCCCGCGTTCAGTTTCGGTGCTCCGGCCTCCACCGCGGCGACACCGGTGAAACCGGGTAAGTCCGCTACTTTTAGGTTATGTCACACTTCGAATTTTCTCCCGTTACATGTGACCTTCTCTTCAGACTTTCTTCATCGCGTTGCTAGCGCTGTATTGAATTCCGTTCGATCTTGTCGCATGCTTCACAGCTCTCGCTAATCTACTGTTTCTAAATATCGTTGGTTACTTTCGAGTTACTCCGCGCTGTTTCACCTTTATGCGTGTTCGAACTATAATTCACGTACATCTACACATGCGTATCGTATACGGCCGTTCTCGAAGGCAGTGCCTTGTTCAGCGAGATTTATTTTCCATGTCGAATGGCTTCTCTTAGTTCCTCAGAGAACCGATGCTCGTTTTATTCGTGCTGTCGGAAATTTTCTCTAGTAGAGGTTGACTTATGCCCGAGCATCCTGGCTCGCATTCCATGTCCGCCTTCCCGAAGAAACTGCTTTTCCTCTTCGATTTAGCTATGAGACACGCCGTAGTACAGCATAGGAGCAGTATTATCAGCAGCGCTGTTAGCAGAGCGAGTAAAACCGACGAGTGGCTTGTGTACTCGTTGCTGGTCGTAAGCTGAGTCGTCGCTGCGACAGCCTGCGCGTACTCTGGCGATTCTGTCCGGTAGAGTTTGTGAGAAGTGATTTTCATGGCGGGAGCTGTGTCCTCTAAGTAAAACATTTCGTTCGGTATTTTGCCCATTGTCGTCAACATAACTTCCGCGGTAGCGTCCTTTGGGAAGATAATATCGCATTATTATAAGCTCGTGTACATATTCTACGGTGTGCGCGCGAGCTTAGGCCAAATATACCCCGATCGCTACATCCGTAGTACCAGTCTCGTGCAGGAGTTCTGTCACGGTGTCTGAAGATTTATCTGCACGACGGAATATCGTTTTACTGCCATCGAGCAAGGCTATCTTTAGTAGCTTGCGGGCAAATTCCTGTTAAATTTCTCTGCGTCACTTTCAAAGTCGCACGTTTGCGGATCGTAACGATGATCTTACCTGGTTTCGTTGACTTGCGTCTGACATGGTTCTGAATCTTCTCAGCAGATACTGCGCAACATGTATCGTCTAAACGTTTGTAGATAAATTTTTATTGCTCGAAAAACGCTTTGTATATTGTATTTTTCACTGTATCCAATGTACATGTATCGCGACGCGCGGAATTAAGAAATTCAACGGACGAGTAAAACGCAAATTACTGCCGCGATCGTGTGCAAGGCATTTCTGTCGTCCCCTGGTTTGACAGCATGTTCGAAGCATGTTCAGGTGGAAGGAAACAAAAGCTAATGTTGTAATATGTAAATTGCACAATTTCATGTACATTACTTCACGATGCATGCATCCAACGGAATCACGTCGTTTCGACGCGATTTTGCGAATGAATTTTATTTGTAACACGAGCTGTATATTGTAATAAATGAAAGATATAAACAGTATGTAATAATCTGCTGCTGAGAATGCAAATATGCCCATTGGGCTACTAATCTCCAGAGATGGGCAAAAAATGATTTCAAATAAAAAAAAATTCATTTCGAATAAATGACAAAAATTTAATTCGAGGGTCACCAAATAAAAATTACTGAAAGTTACTTGTACTTGAAATGAAAATGACTGAAAGTTATTTGTACTTGAAATGAAAATTACTCAAAGTTATTTGTATTTGAATTGTCACAAATAATTTTTTATTTGACGGGGATTCATTTTGACCTTCAAATAATTTTTTCATCTTTTCATTCATTTGTATTTGAAAATTATTTGTTGCTCAAATAAGTCAGAGAGTAAAAATACAAATAACTTTGAATAGTTTTTATTGGATGACAAATAAAGATAAAGCCTGTTTTATTTGATTCGTTATTTAAATAATGCCCATCTCTGCTAATCTCTCAGCAGGATTTGGTACGCCGTCGTTTGGATTTAGTACACCAGGAACACTAGCGCCAAGTCTCCTTGGCTCTTCTTCGACACCAGCCGCTGGGGGATTTGGCACTGGTACCGGGTTTGGGACACCGGCTGCCACTGGGTTTGGTAGCGCAACGACGACTGGCTTCGGTGCAGCACCTGCCTTCGGTGCTACGCCTACCGGCTTTGGGACCACTCCAGCCTTTGGTAGTGTGCCTGCTTCGACAGGCACTGGGTTCGGTACCACCTCGACTTTCGGCAGCACGCCTGCTGGTACGACAGGCTTCGGCGGATTTGGAACAGCCACTACAACATCTTCGTTAGGCTTCGGTGGTTTCAGTGGATTTGGAACCGCGACAACTACGTCCGCGCCCTCCTTCTTCGGGGGATTTGGCACTACCAATACACCATCCACTGGCTTTGGTACAGCCACAGGCTTCGGTGGGTTTGGAACGAAGCCAACCACCACAACTACGACCAGCGGCTTTGGTGGCTTTGGTACAGGTCGGTCCCTGCTCAACTAACATGTGTACGTACTCATTCAATATTTCTGAACATCAGATTCTTTTTGCGAACGTAGGATTTGCAGGCTTCGGCACCGGATTGACACAGCCTCACCAGCAGCAACCGTTTCAACAGCAGCAGCAGCAGCAGCAACTACAGCAACAATCCGCCAATACTATATCGGAAGCATTGTATAACGCCGTTTTTAATTGCCAATTGTATAACGACGAGCGCGATAATATTATTGCCAGATGGAATCTTATACAAGCCCTGTGGGGCACAGGGAAAGCCTACTATTCCATGAACGCGCCGCCTATCGAGCTAAATCAAGAGAACCCGCTGTGTAGATTCAAGGCCATCGGGTATAGCCGCATGCCCGAGGCCGATAATAACGACGGAATAGTCGTGCTCTGTTTCAATAAGAAGAAGAAGGATATCAAGGAAGGCGAGACCCAGCTAATCGCCTTCATGAATAATATCCTAGGTAACAAGCCGAATTTGGCGTTAACGATCGACAATATCAAGTCGACCGGGGAAGACAAGAGTCAGGTGACCATCTTCATCACCGAGAAGGGAATCACCGGAGCTCCCAGAAAAATTCCCGCCACCGAATTGGTCGCCTATCTGTCGCAACCGATGCAGAAGCAGCAGCTGGTGCAGAATGGCGTGGAGGATATGCTCCCTCTAGTGAAATTAGATCCCGCACAGCTGAAAGAATACTTAGATAATCCACCCTGCTCGATAGATCCTAGATTGTGGAAGCAGGCTCAGCTAGACAATCCGAATCCCGAGCTTTACATACCGGTGCCAATGATCGGCTTTCAGCAAGTCAAGCACAGATTAAAGTGCCAGGAAGAGGAAACAACTAGGCATAGAAATTTCTTAGACATGGCGGCCGAGGAGATACAGAGATTGCAGAGGCAACACACGGCGATACAGGCCAGGCTCAAAGAGCATAGGAGAACTCTACTGGAACTTCAACATAGGGTATTACAAGTACGTGTAGATGTAGTTTCGCTGTCAATTCTAATTGTATATTCTCACTTTGGGCTACTGTTCTTTTACAAGGTGCTGGTGCGGCAGGAGATCTCCCGCAAAGTTGGCTTGTCCTTGCAATCGGAGGAAGAAGTCCTCACGCGCAGGTTCGAGGTGATGCACTCGCAGATCAGCGCCCCGACTCAGTTCAAAGGTAGAATTAGCGAAATGCTTTCTCAGCTGAGAATGAGAAGCCATATAGACACTCAGAATCAAGAGCGATACGCGATGGACCCTATAGCACAGGACGATATAAAAGCGGTACGTGGAAACAGAACCTACCCGCGTATCATTGAAACACGCACGAATAAAGTGTGTAACTTTTGCCATTTTTATTCTAGTATCTGACGATGGAACAACAGGGCATGGCACAACTCATATCAACGATAAACGCCGACTTAGAAAGTTTGAAAATCATCAAAGACGGCATGTCTGATCTTCTAATGAGTCACAATATATCGTGAGAATTATATCTAGTAATGTGAATTATCTGCGTATTCTTTTTTTTTATCGAAACGTTTACAGCGACGCGTGTGTTGTTATCGACATCGATAGGCTCGCGGAAACTCGAACGGAGTACGAAAGTAACGCGAGATCTTTTGCACCATTGAGATTCGGTGCCATATTTATTTCACCTCCATTAGGCATCTTCCAATGTTTCTATTTTTCTATCACGGACCGCGGGTGCATCCGTTGTAACGGAGAAATTCCTTCCGTCGAACGTTTCCGTTGTGAATTGTACTGATTTGTGCACGAGTTAGATAGCTAGTTGAGAAATGAAGCGATTGCCTTTTCCACTGTTACACTTGAAAGAGAAACAAACGTCAGTTGTATATCCTATTCTTTCACCGATGTTGTCGAAAGTGTGTGTTATATTTCCGATACCGAGGGGGACGAGAGTAATTGGTTATGTACATGTAAGAAATAAACGATTTTTACATAAATAATGTGCTTTTATTGAATAGCTTGATGTCGTTAAACACGCTCTCTCCTATCTTTTTTGGATGACTATATCTTATACATAATATATATCTTTATGTACATATCATACATAGGTGTTTAATATAAAATACCGGGATACTTTTGACCGCGCGTGACCTCTCGAATGCGTTATTATACACAGCTTCTTCCATCGCTAATGTTACGTCGGGTATCAATTCTTCTGATTCTACAATCTTAACAACCCTGCCTACTTCAATTCCGATCTTACGGTTTTGCTTAAAACTAGGTACCGATGATCGTTCCGTTTCCCGCCGATTCCTCGAATTACCCGTAAGTCTGGACCCGAGATTTCCTAATTAACGTACTAAGGCTGAGCAAATCTCGTTTCAAACTGTCTCTACTCTGACTCGATCCTACTAGTATATTTGGTTTTGCAGTCTAATCAGAATGGATAGCTCTCCCGCTAAGATCGACCCTTCGTACCTCCTCCTCGCTGAATTTTCACGTACTTAGGGAATCGAGTTAAATTTGATTCGAAAGGGGGGGGGGGAGCAGGCTCTCAAACGTTCTATGCATGTCTTCCTAATCATTTCGCAAATCAGTTTGCAAATTCCCTGCAAGCAAACCGACCCGTGGCCTGAGCTGAAATTTACTCGCGAACGCCCAGGGTCGCTCTGACCTAACAGCAACGATCGACAAACCCTTCACAGCATCGCAGTATTTCGAAATTTTAAAAATACTCTGCGCTCGCTGTTAAGGAGCAAGGCACTTGACTCGAGGACGACCCTGAGAGTATCTAGCGCTGGCCACGGTCAGTAGTTTGAGCTAGCCCGCCTCGGAGTCCGAAAGATGAATCTTGGCTTCCTAGACGAGTGTGGACGACCGGTGACACGAGGTTCCCCTTGGACAAGGCATCGTGGACGATCGAATCACTTGTTGACCGTGAGATCCAGAGGTAGATCTTGCTCCATCTCGACGACGTTCTCGCTCTTCACCCGCAGATCTTGCCCGCAGCTGTTGTTCGTGTCGACGATGTTGCCCCACATGTTCTGCAGCCCGTACTGCAGGTCCACCGAGTCTAGCAGGTGTCTGAATAGAGGATTCTGCGCCTTGAGGATTAGATCCGAGAGGATCTTGGTCTTCTCGAGGATGTTCTCGTTGCTGTGAACGCAGCACTTGTGGCGGCAACAGCAGTCGGTGGTGTCTTTGCAGATGTCCTCCTTTGCGGGCGTTTGCTCCACCTCCATCTTGAGATCCTCGGCTCGTTTTATCACAGAATTCCTCACCGGATCGGTTGCCACTGTACTCTCCTTCTTGCAGGGCGCGCTGTTGACGATCGACTCGATGTTCCTGTAGTCTACCGTGCTGGCTTTGCTGGGGTACTCGACGGGCTCCTCGGTCTTGATGGGCGTGGACTGCATCCCGACGCGGGTCAACGAGTCGGACATGTGGCCGGGACTCCTCTGGGGAGACTGACCGGACGGACAGTCCTTTATCATGGGGTTGCTCGAGACGTACATGGGGTTCACCTGAATCCTGTCCGGTATTATGTAGCTCTCGTCGAAGATCCTCGGGTAGATCTTCACCTCCTGCTCGTACACTTTCCTCGGCGTGATCTGCTCCTGCTCCTTGCGCTGCTCCTGCAGATTGTACATGTTGTTCCACTCGACGAAGTTCCTCTGCTCCTCGAAGCTGTTGCTGGTCTTCGGGCTAGACCCGGACGTGTTGCTCTCGATGCTGCTGTCCTTCTTGTCGGACTCGGAATGGGCGCTGCTGCTCTGCTTCTCCGGCGAGGCGCTGTCGAACCTGGTCTTCTCCTGGGAGTTCGCCTCGTCGAAACTCTTCTCCTGCACCTTGTCGTTGTTGTTCACGTAATGCCTGTACGTTTTCACGTGCTTGCGCAGGGACGAGGGATCGGTGTACCTCTTCGGGCAGCCTGGCACCTTGCAGCAGTACGGCTTGTCCACCGCGTGGGTCCTGGTGTGCTTGAACCTGTCCGAGGAGTTGGAGTAGGCCTTGTTGCAGCCTTCCACCGGGCATACGTAAGGGCGCTCGCCTGTGTGGGAACGTGCGTGGATCTTCAGGTTCTCCGCCCTGCTGAAGCTCTTGTCGCATTGGAAACAGTGGTGCGGCTTCTCGTTCGTGTGCGTCCGGACGTGCACCAACATTTTGTATCTGCGATGGAGGAGGGGGACAGTGTGAGATTTGTTATTTCCTTTGCCAGCGCGTGTCAGCCAGGAGAAAGAACTACGTAGATTCCGTCTCCTTGCAAACGCTTCTCTTCTTTTCAATAACTGAACTTCGAAATCTCTGACGAGACGAGAACTCTTACCTTGCATTAAATCCACGTTCACCTCTCGCGCATCCCTCCCAGCCGCAATAGAACAATCCCCGCGGTCCTGGCGCTGCGTGTAATCGCGCTACGTGTCCTGCTAGCTGTTCCAAGGACGTGAACCATCGCCCGCAATTCTGCCATCTGCAATCGCAATGTAACCCGTTAGAGCCTGGTCGTTGACAATTTCAAAGGATCGCGCGAAAATAGGCGCTGTACATTTAAGGGTATTGATCTTTGATCGAGCCTGTTTGTCCCGATTAATCCGGACAATCGTTGGACACTCGAATCGTTGGTAAGATCGTTATCGTTTAAGGCCAATAGCTTGTATTTTTTTCGTTTTACACGTCCGTCAATCGATCTATTTATACCTCTTAATTCCCTCGTCGTTCATTTACCGAGAAATTCTAAATATAAACGACACGCCGGACGGGCGACGATCTTTGCATTCTGATCAATCGACTGGTCTCCGTTCATCCTCGGTATAGGGCGCGGAGGACCGATCGCTTTGGAAGGTTCCAACTCGCCGGGGAGTCGAATCGGTTCCTCCTGGCAAGCTAGTGTAATAGTCGGCGCACCGTTGGAATATCGACGCCCGATTTACGTCAACAACGTCCGCTCGACCGACCAATTGATACCAATTCCGACCATTGTGCAATTGGCGTCGCTTGACACCAGTTTATCTGGACGGGCAGAGCTGGTGTAGCTATTCCAGTCAACGACATCGCGTTCCACGAATCGGTAGCCACGAGCCGGCCCGCGTAAAGGTCGCGGATCAAGGTGACAGTTTATTGTCGGGTCCTTCGTCGCCTTTCGTGACATCCTTCCCCGCTTTCCTCGAAGTAACCGACAAGCTCTGCGCAGTCGGCGCACGTGGCCGCGACAGAGCAGTGCGAATTACTTAGACCGCTGCGAGTGCGACGTAGGTACTCGAGGGATCCTCGGAATCGCGTAATTCGTTGCGCCATCGGAAAGTTCTCGGTTTCTGTCGTTTAGCGAACCTGGACGGACAACGGGAGGGGGGCTTTCGCGCGCGAGTCGCGCGACCAAGCGTCGCGGTTATTCCGGTTTCCCCGGCGCGGCGATAAGAAGCGTTTCCCGTGTCCACGAGGCCGTCGCATGCCAGATGCGAGCGTAACGCGACTCCGACGCGATAAAGATAACCGATCGCGTCCGCGGGGACGTTCGCCGTCGGCCGAAATCATCGTCGATTCGAAATAGAGCGTGACCGGACCGGCGAGCGCGACGCACCCGACCGATCGCACTTTGCTACTCAGAGGTTATCGAAGTCTGACTTTCTTCCGTGACCGTAAACATTCAGACGAGCTCGAGCAGGGAACTTTAGCCGTTTCCCCGGGCCCCTCCCCTACCGGCAGGCTTGCAACGTTGACCGAGGAGACTGGCCGTAGTGTCGGGCTCCCAGTGGCCCGCGCGCTCCGTCGACTCTGTTACCGCCAAGTTCGCCGCGAGCCCTCTAAACCATCGGGAATCTTCGTTAGATCTGGGGGAGAAGCGAACGGCGCCTCCGCGACACAGCGGCGGATGTGGAAACTGGTTGCGGCTGGAATGCAATGCGTGATGCGAATTCCCTCCGCGCGCTCCCGCAACCACCGGAGATAAATTAGCGTCACTTAAGGCAGCCGCGCGCGATTCTGCCGCGGAAACGCGCGCGTCGACCCCCTCGGCGCGGCGTGCCTCGCGCACGAGTGTCGAATTGAAAGGCACGAGTAGAAATCGGCGGGTAAGCGACGGGGAGGGGGAGGTGCGCCGACGAGGATCTCGCGATTAAGCCACTCGTTCACTGATAAGGAGGCCACGGAACGGTCCTCGAACGTATAGTAGCTATTTAGTTGACGGTGGTTTCCGACGGCGGAAAAAGTCTGCGCTCAATTTAGATAATGTTTCGACGTCGCGCTGTGGTGGCGCCAGTTTTATTTACTTCCTGGTGTCAAGCGACGTCGATTACGAATGATCATTAGCCGCGGATCCACGTAGTGTTTCGAGTGGCGGTGGCAATGCTATAGAAATACGTACAGCGAGGTGATATAGTGATTTGGAGATCGTGGGTAGGAATAGTAAAAAAGTTGGTAGGGAAATTAGTGAAATTACCTGCACTTGAGCTGGGCGTTCTCCCCGCGACGAACGGATCCGAGCTCCAAGCTGGAGCTGGAGGCATCGGAATCGCTGTGCGCGGGACTCGGGGGACCACCGTTGGCCAGGCCGCCCGGGGATACCCCGAGCCCTGGCAACGCGGCCGACGGAGACGTGCCTAGTTCCTCCTCGACCGGCATCCTTCGCGGCCAAACCGGAAGGTCCAGCGGTGGTTGCTGATGCAGGCTGAGGCTCCCGTAGTAGCCGGAGTTCGGGCTGGTGGAATAACCGGAAATCGGGCTGTAAAAACCCGGGACTGCTCCTAGCAGGGTGCCCGGGTAACGAGCGGCGCCGTACGGACCAACGTGGCTTGGCATTCTACCCGGAACGTAAACGATCATCTTTATCGATTCCTTCGCCTCTCTTTTTTTCCTGCTTCTCCTCCGACTCGCTAATTCGACCAAAGACGTGCAAATTTCCCCCCCCCCCCCCCGTGGTGGGTCGTCGTCTTAATTGGACCCTTGTCCTTAATTAGCCCTTTAATACCCCGATAATAGAATCGTGGAAACTCGGCGGCCGTGTTCCCCCCGGCGCGGCCCAAGGGAGAGGAGGAATTTACGGGCGGATCTCGTGTTCCCTTTGGCTCGATCGTATCGCCGAAAGGTTTGCAGGTTCGAAACGGGCCAGAGCGGTTCTTACCCCCGCGCCTTCTCGCAAATCTCGCGTTTAGTTTGCGGAGGAGTTGGTGACTTTAGTTTACTTCGGAGATCTGTTTAACTTTCGTTCCGAAATATGGTATGTATCCGCTCGATCCCCCTCGACTTTCTCGGCGCGATCCTTCCCTCTCCCGTGCGCCCCCGAAAATCTCGCCTCAGCGACGTTTATCGAAGGCCCTCTTCGCCTCGCTTCGTCAAGCTGCGCGCAGCGGAGGAAGCGATCCGTGCATCGGTAACGATACCGTGAACAAGACTTTCCAGGTCTTGCCAGCGCGACGCGACGGGGGGGATGCCTCCGTTCCCTGCCGTTCTCCCTGAGCACCGTAGGCAACGAGTCGACCACGGCCACACAAGTACGATCACGTAAACACACTCTCGCCGGCGGCGCGCACTCTTTTATCGAAATCACTGAAAGTCCGAGTCCGTATCGTCAAATGTATTTGAACCGGTTCGACTTGAGTATACGGTAGCTCAGGAATTGCTTGCTGTACTCGATCGAGAACATAACTAGGCTGGCCCGCGACGGACTCATCAACCGGGGCCGCACTGTCGTCGTAGCCGTTGTCACCGTTTCTAATAGCGCACGGTAGCCCTCGAATCAGGGCAATGTCCACCTCGCGGTGAAGCAGGCGGAGTGGCTCGCGGGTCTGTCGAACTGGCCCGAGAGAAAGATGGTCCCTCTGCCGACGCTAGAACAACGTCGCGTCCATGCCTGCCGCTCGCGCGCGCGCGCTTATCTCGTTCTCTGATCTTCGGCGGAGCGTCGCTCGCTAGCCTTATCGCCCGAGCTCGGATCTCCCTTCGCCTCGGCTGTGACGCGTGGACGATCGGAGTGTCACCCCCGGGGGACGACGGTCAATGGCGTGTCTCGGTGGCCAACTACCGCTCCGACGTGTACCGCTGGTCACCGTAGGATTCTCGGGGGAGGGGGCGGAGCGGGGGGAGAGGAGAGCAAGAGAAGCGAGTACACTCGAAGTAGCCACGACCAACGTCCAACTAACGTCAACGGCGAAACCGCGGCCTTATATATAGCCGCGCTATCGTCGCCGATACCGCCGCCCGTGCCCCTCGCTCCTCCCACTAATACACCGAAGCTGATAACGCGTAATCGCGTCGCTCCTCCTAGCGGATGCGTCAGTGGACGGAACGATCCCCAGGCTCTGCCGGCCTACCGATCCGTCCAGCAGCCGCGCACCCGCGCGCCACCTTATCGCGCGGAAACGTTGGCGCGATCGTGAGGGAATTTCAGTTAACGCCTGGCAATAACGTGTCGCCGCTACTGCGAAGGAACTCCTGCTACCAGCCTTTGACACGAATTTCTCACCGTTTCTCAGAACAGCTACGAAGGAACGCGTTACCTTATTTTCTTTTTCTTTTTTTTTTCGGAGAATGCCGACGGATTACATTTAGAAATGAAAATTCCAGAAGAGCTCGAGAAACCGGATCTCGTTGGTTGTTAGCGGTCGAGTTCCAGTCTGCAGCTTTGAAACCCAGTAGCGGCTTCCGTATCGGAGATCGATGAGGGGATAGAAGAAATATGAGAGCTCGGGATGGGACGAGATACCATCGGTTACCCCCCGCGGGGCGTCGTGACGCGTCGAATTCGAAGCGTCCGTCGATCCTTTTCCCCCCCAACCCTATCCCGAATGTTGACTGAACGGCCGGGAACAAAGTCCCGCGTATCGCTGGAGAGAGAGAGACTGTGGCGCGTTATCGCGGTCGCATTAGCGCGTTCGCGCGAATGGATTCCGCTGGCGGGCTGAGTCAACAGAGGCTGCTAATTTCTTCCCTGAAGGCGAGCGGGGCGAGCCTTGCGCGTCGCGCGGCTGCCGCCATGGGTGGGCCCCCCCTCGCTGGGGAACTTGAAGTCGCGTCTAGAAACGGAGGAGGACCAAGGTTGCGTCGCAGTCTCGTCGGAAATCGTGTTCTCCGGTCTGATAATCGCCGTACGAGTATCGGCGTCAGGCTACATCTGATTTCTGTGCAAACGCGTAACCCTCGGTCGGATAAAAATCAGCGATCGCTCGTGGACCAAATTCCACGGGGCCCGGATTATCGCGAAGCGCGCAAAACAAAATCACTCGAGCTGATACGCGACGATATCGACGGGGAGAATTGTATGCGGACACGGTTTCGCAGCTACCGCTGGAGGAATAATCGTAACCCCCTCCAGCGAATTTTCCGTAGACGGAACGCGAGGTGCCGAGGCACGATATTATAAGCCATTGACGTCAAGACTCGGACTATCTTAACGGAGGAAAAAATTTCTCGTTACGCAAATCGGATTCGTCAGACGCTGACAAATGTAAGGTCTAAGCCTTCGGTCTGTGCATGCGCTTCGAGTCTGCGGCAAGACATCCCCAGTGGAGCTACCGCGGCCGAAGCGGCGGCTGGACGAGAAGTGGCTGCATCGAATAGTAATTTCGCCTGTCCAACAGTTTCCCAGTGTTTAAATTTATTAAGGCCCCTCTGGCGCACACTGAGCCGGATTTAGAATTTGCCGCCTTTTAGATCTTTTTTAAGATATCAGAATGAAATTTACGGCAAAAAATAGGAACAAATTATTCCTTTCTAATCATGTATAATTTAATAGTTTTTACATTTATTTATTTCTTAATTTTTTTAACTTAGTCGTGATAAAAATATTTAATTCTGTTTATTTGGTAGCTTATTTAATGCCCTTTACAGCGGTTTAAGCAAAATGTTTGGGAAACTTTTCGTTCCCAAGTTATAAGGAAAATTCAAATAACGAAGGAAAGTAGCAAGAAATCGGTTCGTTTAAATTAAAGACCAGGCTTTTGCGATAAGTAGCTTCTTTTATTATAAACAATCCATTAAAAAATATTTTTATATGCAGTAACGAAGACAGTGACATTTTTCAAATTTGATTAGAAATATCTTCCAAACGGCAAAAAGTTCCACTTTCGAAGCTATTGCAATATTTTCGGCACACTCTCCTCTAAATAATCGCGCAACGATCATTTCCCCCCCTCGTCCCACTGCTCAAATTATTAAATGTTTAAAGTTATCACTCTAAGGGCATTAAATAAGGTACAAATAAACAGAATTAATTGTTTTATCACAAATAAGTTAAAAGAAATTAAAAATATATAAATAAATGTCAAAAATGTTCAATTATACATCATTAGAAAGGAATAAGTTTCTCCTATTTTTCGGCGTAAATGTAATTCTGATATCTTAAAAAAGAAAAGGCGGCAACTTTTAAATCTGGCCCACTTGTGCGGCGCTTGGCCATCGCCGGAGGGATCCTCGCGTGCGTTCGGAACACTCGATCGAACAATCAGTGACCACCGCACCCGATTTCGATCGCTTCGGTTGCGTGTAGGAAGTCGCGATGCAACACAGTAGGCAGTGCAGGAGCTAGTTGGTTGGGGAGGAAAAGCGTTTCCTTCGGACGCGACAGATGCTCCAACAGACCGTGGACATCAAGATAAATGGCCCCGTTACCCGCGATTGAAAAGTCGAGCGGATCTACCGTTCCCCCCACAATTGGGCCGTTCGCGAACAAAAGCCGGGAAACTCGAAGAGTTCCTTCGAAAGAAAAAAAAAAAGAAACGTAGGTACCGATGATCCGTGAGAAATTTCTCTCGATCGCGACGCAGTCCCCCACATCTTGCGTCTCGTCCATTAGTCGCGGCGGTGGACTTTCGTCGGGCAATATTTTCCTTCTGGCGACCGACCAGCCGGCGGCAGCTCTCCCGCACCGATTATCGACGCGAGGCGATCCACGTATCGTCGTTGGGGTGCTAATCGAACGGCAATCTAATCTCGTCGCGAGTCTGAATTCGTACGTCTGGTTCGCGCCGGTAAACAAGCGCGGGTCTGAAGTCAAGATCCACCTGTTGCTATCAGTGCCCGTGGTGCTCAGTCTTTTAAAAACATGTTTCCCCGAGTCGGCAACTTTCTATAGTTGGTTTAATCGCTGTCGGTGTTTCGCCGAGGCGCTTTCCATTTAGCGGTACAAATTTTTCCTACGCGTTTATCGATTTGCTATTTACGAGCGATCGAGGCGGTAGATTTATTACCGCGCAACGATTACGATTCTGTTATCTGGCGAGTGCGTGATTTTTTGGCGACCAATCCCACGAATCGACAAGGAACTTGGTATTTCTTAAAAAAAAAAAGGAAAGAAAAAGTATCAACGATCCAAGTACGCGAGGAGCGTCTCATCACGCGGCGTCCCGGTGACTTTTCGATAAAGAGATCGAGGGGGTCCGCGCGTAATACCCGGGCGCGAGATACGAAAGAGTTTAACGCTGCACGTATGTACTTGACGAGATGTTATTCTCTGGCCGTTATCTGCGCGCGATATAGCTGGCACATCAGGCTCTTTATAGATGCGAGGTAAAAAGAATTACCCGTGCCTCGCGTTAGAAACACAACGGCCCCCGAATCGTCAGAATCGTTATCGTGCTGCTCTATAGATCACTCCCATTTCGAATCAATTATCTAGCGTTACGCGCGGAGCCACTTTGTAAACGGCGATGACCGCAACGACGCTCGGAGGAAGATTAAGGGACGATCAAAGAAGCATTAGAGGGTCGGCGTAATAAGGGGACGAAGAATGGTGGAGCGGGCGATATCCTTGTGGCGACACGGCAGATGCCAGACGGAAGATAGACGTTTAAAAAAATAGAGGATTTCCCGAGGTACACGGTGGCCATTGTCTCCCGATCTTAACTCGAAGATGATCAAGCCCCGGTGCCTCGTCCTGTCCATTCCGAGCGATCCTATCGCCCGCAGGCGTCTCTCGAGCTTCTTCGAGCTCCCGATCCAACTTTTCCGCCACGTCGCTTTTCCGTCTAGATATCTTTTGCTCGGTCGAGCGATACTACTAACGTCGCGTGACGACTCGAAGCACGCCTACGTAGGATCTCTCCAGCGATGGAATTCCAACGAAGGAGGGAATCGATCCGCCCGCAACAGGTCGATCCCGTGCAACCGCGATGCTGCCTCCCGTTTTCAAACACCCCCAGCGACCCAACCGGACGGTATTAATGAATATGGTACTAACAGCTTTCTCTCCTCCCTTTCACCCGGTGGGTTCCCACCTAACCCACCCCCCGTCTCGCATGACACCCCACGGACCGAACTGCCGGTGTCGGCGCTCTTTGATCTCGAGGAACGCGGCGAACAGGTAGAAAAGACCGAGAGGAGGATAGGAGTGGATGAAAAGGCTGAAGGAGAAAGACGGACAGCCAGAGACGGAGATTCCACGACGACCAATCAGATCCGGGCCCGGCTCTAAACTCGAGAAAATATGTTCGGAGTTTTTAGATTGAGATCCGGCAGAGATAACCCTTTCCCTTCATCTCTCCCCCTCTTTCTCTCTCCGTTGCTAGCTCGCTATACCTCTCCTCCGCACGTTGCTCGTGGCGTGCCCGTGGAACGCCGAGAGAGGCTTCACTACGCTGCTTCACCCTTCAGCCCCCAAGCATCTGCGATCTTTCATTTAGATTTGATTTCGGTGTTCCTCCACGGATTTCTCCGAGACCCTACTCGCCAGCGAGTCTCAATCGCTTTCGGTAGCCTCCGCCGGCCACCGGCCGCGCCGTGTTCTTTCTTGTCCAGGGTCGTTTCGGGGGAGTCCCCAAAGGCTCGCGAGAAACTGGAATCCTCTCGGACCGATCGAAGTGGCGCGCGGTGGGTAATTATTCACTGCCTGCTCCTTCGAACGTGGGAATCGTTCCAAGTCGAGCCAAGGGAGATACGAGCGCCTACTGCTCGGTGCTTCGGTGCCATCAAACACTTGGCGGTGTATTCCCGGGGTTTCGTCAGCCGGCTCGATATCAGTTCGCCGCGAAAAGGAAACCGTCGGGGGTAGCCTTCCAGCAGGGACCTCCGAGCAAGAGTTTACACGGCAGCCGTGGATCCGCGGCCTTTAAGTTCTATCGGAGCGAAAGGAACGCGTGGCGCTTTGCGTGTGGCTGCCACTACAGAAATACCCTGCGAAAAGGGGGTGCTCGATCGGGACCAAGCAGAAGCTCGCAGTCGGCCGGGCGCAGCGGGGGTTGAAATTCCCGCGGTTCGGCAAGCGGTACCGTGTCGCCTAACGTAGACGTGACTCGTTGCACAGTTTTATTCGATCGCGCTGTTGGGGGGCCCCGCCGAGCCGAGGTTCTGCTCTTTTTGTTTTCCCCCCGGCTGGCTGGCCGGTCTTAGCGATACGCGCGAGCCTCGAGTGCCGTGAGAGAACAGAGGAAACACAACGGGCGAGAAAGGGAAGACGGGTTGCGGGCCGGTGTCTATCGCGAAAACCGAAAACCACCGCGGCGATGAATTCCTCGAAACCCCCGCGGCTCCCCTCGACCGCGCTCTTCAGCGCTACTTCGATCCCGGTCCTCGATCCATCTCTTCGCGCGGCCGACGTTCTCCGGCCCGTGAGTGCCGCTTTCTAGCTCTCTCTGTGCCTTTCCCACAATTCTCACGAGGAGCGAACCGAGCCCAGACCTTTGTTTCGCCGGCACTCGTCGAACGAAGCACGGGAACGAATTAACTCGAGCCCTGCGAAGACCCCGCTCAGTTATGACGAATACATATCGGGGCCATTCGAACGCGAACAAGAGTCCCGCCACGGGGAAGACCGGTAAACGATCCCCGAGTGCCTCCGCGGTCACCCATCCAGCCCGATCGATCGAGCGAGAACACCGCAGCCAGTTCGGCCTAGGATCCTTTCTATTTCTTCCCTCCACCCGGTGGAATCCCCGAAACCTTCCAATTGAGTGACAAGGCTGTCACGGGCCTTTCCCGGTGACTTTCGAGGGCTAAGACGACGGCGAGGTAAGCTGCTAGGGATGAGCGACGTGTACAGCGTATCCTTGGCTGATTTATCACGTTTCAGGATGGAATATTAATATCGTTACGGCGCGCGCCGCCGGTCCTTTTCAGGCATCACGACCGTCCTCGATCGCGCGCAGCCTAGCGCCCTCGTGTGCGCGCCTCCGATCACGATATTCACGATACACGCACACAGAATCCCGATAGGTATTACGAACGGGACAGAGGATGGCTACCGGTCACAGCAGGAGAGCACGCCGGGGGTCCTCTACCTCTCCGCCGCGCCGACTCGAGCCTTGCTACCGAGAAACAAGCCAACTTTCCTTTCTCTCCTGCCCTCTGCCTCCTCTTCATCCTCGTTTTCTTCGTCTTCTTCTTCGTGGTCCCGCTGCCCGGCGCTACCGTCCGCTGATTCGTCGAGTCCGCGCGGTCACGTGACCGGTTTATAAGGAACACAGCGCCGGCGAGCGCGTCACTCGCCCGCTGCGCTTCCTCTCGAGACCTCCTCCGTGCTGCTCCTCCGATTCGCCGTTCCTGTGGCCGTTTCCCAGCCGTTTTTCCGCTTCTAATCTACCATATCTGCCACATACTATTTCAACGAGATCGCAAGAAAGCCGATTGCGAAGGCGATAACTGCGTCGCATCTATCTTATCGCTTTCTCCGTTCAAAGTACTCGACGGACGGATAAACTTTCATTTTTTTACCAGTACGCGATCGAGTCGAGATAAGAGGTCGAGAGAGAGAGAGAGAAAGAGAAAGAGAGTCCCTTTGCATTGGTCGCGGTTGGGTGGATGACAAGTGGACGCGATGTAGTTTCCTCATCGGTGAAGACTTACCGCGCGAGCTTGTGATCTGGTAACGCATTGTCCTCTCGAGCTTCTAGGGAATCACGCTGACCTTTCCAAGTCCCAAGCTGTTACGAGATCCCCCGAGCAATTGCTCGCGATACGCTCTCAGCGGCGGGAAACGCTCGCCCGTTAGATTTTCTCACGCGCGATAACTTTCTGCGTTAAATATCGCGCGCCAACTGAATCGCATTAACGAGAACTCGGCGAGATCCGTGAACCGCGGTCTTTGCCGGCGTTTTCCGCGCGAGGGTAGCCGAGAAGCTTGAACGAAAGATCTAGATATTCCCTACAAAGTTGCTCGTCATTGAAATCGGACAGACTCGCGAGCAAAGATCGCGCGGGATCACGCGAAGAAGCTCAGGGGTCGATGCAGGAAGGAGAAGAGGAGAAGCGAGCGGCGCGGCTAGCCCCGCGGCAGCGGGGTTTAATCTCCAATTCCGAAAATCAACGTAATGTATTCCTCCCCTCGGGGCCCTGGCCAGTCCCCGACTTAGAAGCGAAGAGGGGCGGAGGAGAGACGGAGGCGAGCGCAACCTGTAATTTCAACGCGAGCGGACTAAGTCGTCGGTAATATGGGAACCCAGAGCTGGTATAACGGCTCATTTCCATAATTCGTTCCTTAAGCATCATTTTTAATAGGCCCCTGGCGCCGGCCAAGAGGGCCCGGGCCCTCTGCCGTCGGCTTGGGGTCCACCAGACCCCCGTCGAGACTACACCGTGTCACTTAAACCTCTGTTGCCCTTTATCGCGACCTAGGCGACGTCTTCATCGAGCGTTCGATAACTCCTCGATCGACACGCCTATAGGAAGCTGCGAAACACATTCTTATAACCACGCGACCAGCTAACGGTTCCCCGATCGGTTGTCCGACGATCTGCTAAACCGCTTCGTTATCTCCGCTTGGCGGATGCTCAATTTCGCCGTGCTCCCGTGCAGCTTCGCAGAAACGATAAGGCCGGGCATTATCATCGATAACGGTGATCGCGATCGGTGTTTTTGCAGCAGAATTTCGTAATTGCCACCTGGGCTGATTAGCAGCGGTCAGGAGCGAATTCGAAAGAAAAGGAATGCGAAGTGACAGAGCGGAGTTCGCCTTCAGCGGGATGCTGGCTCGAAAATTGCGGGCACCCCGTTTCGAGAATAGTCCCTAGTTAGTCGAAAATATTCTGACGATCCGGGGGAGGATTTTACCTTGTCCGAAAACCTGACGGGACCCCTTGGATGGTTCACGAGGTCAAAAATAAACAGGCCGACGGGCCGAGTTTTACTTTGCTCAAACACGTTCCGGGGCCCGTTTCCCTCTACCCTCGGCGTAGGTGCGCCCTTCGCACGTTTCTCGATTTCTGGAAGGAGCGCGAGCGCGCATACTACGAAGGAAAATATTTGCCGACTTTCCCCTGTTTGCCCGGTGTCGTCGCGCAGAAATTCCTCGCGGTCGATCGGGCCCAGCCCCGCCGCCGAGGTTTCCGCGAAATGGCCCGAGGTTTCGGTGGGGGCCCCAGTGAACCTCCGACAACTAGAGCTAGGCTAGAGCAGAGGGGAGGGGGAGCCTGGAAGTCTCGAGCGGAGGGAGAGGGAATGAATTATTGCGTGTCCGTCGATCCGTGGTTTCTGGGAATCGCCTCGGACCTTCGATCGACCATATGGGGCCCGTTCTTGGGCCAGGGCGAGGGCAACGGTGCGGATCTCCTCGAACAGGGCTCTCGAATCTCGGTTCTCAACCCGCCCACGGGACCACGGGTAATTAATCACGAATTTCACACCTCGAATCGGCCGCGAGAGAGAAAGGAAACGGTCCGGTCCAGCCAGCAGGATTCACGGATGCTTGTTTCTCGCGGCCCCGAGCACTGAATAGGCCACACCGCGGGCCGTAGAGGGAGCAACGTTTCGGGCGTGCAACAGCCGGGGAAGCTCGGTGTCGGTGAAACGAATCGCTAAACTGGGCTGCATTGACAAATGATTGGAAGCGGTTCGTGGCCGAGGAACCGGGAGGACCTCCCACGTGGTGAACACCGCCCGCCGAAAGAGCTTTCGTGGTTCCTCCTCGGCTTTCCTCCTTCTCGTGTTTTGCTCTCCGCCTCAAGGTTGCGGACGTTCCCGCGTGACACGGTCCATCCGGGTTAAAAATAGCATCGCGGCGAACTTGGACCCTGGAGCATGGTCCTTTTGCTATTTCCATCTCCGTCTCCGGTACAAATAGGACTAAATCCGGGAGACGCGGTCGGGCCGGAGGAGAGTTGGTCGAGCCGCTATATTTCAGATTCTATACGTAAGAACGCGTTAAAGTGCAGACCAATTACTTCTCTAGAAGCCAAATAGTTGAGTGAATAACGTCATTTCGCTTCCTTCTGTGTTTTTTTCTGGATTTATAGGCTATAAAAGGTAAATTGAGGTTACATTTAACATCTTTCGACAAACAGCGGTGTACAGAATCGTATTTAAAATATACTTCTAAGTTTATTTTCGTTTAATGTTTGGGATAATCAGATAGTCGAGATATCGAGGGACAATGTAGTCAAAGTATTTGGCCATATTAACTCTTCCTCTCAAAGCTAACGAGAAGGCCGTCTCTCGCTGCAGAAAGGAGAGATGGTCGAGTTATGATTTTTTTTTCTTATTATTTTATTATTATTTTTGTTTATTTATTCACTTTTCTATTCGTTCGCCTTGCTAATCGCCAGTAGGTAGTTCACTTTTTCGTTAATGTCTTCTTCACTTGTTTAGCGTAAACAAATTAAATATCAATGAATCTCTAGTTGCATTCACTTATAAATAATTATCCTTTATCCTTTGTTAATTTTCCATGAATTATTATGTGCGTGGTTTCTGCCAACGACGAAAACCATTTCTCCCAGTATCTCGGGAGAGGTGAATCAGATGTGATAACATCAGTTTTCAACCTGATTTAGAGTAAATATTATCTTAAAGCAAATATCGAGCAGTTTTTCTGAATCAGCATAAAATTCTAAACATACAGGTTTGTTCTAATAAAATAAGTAATTTCTATATTAGCTTTAATAGCCATTTTATGTTAGTTCGACCGCGTCTCCCGGATTTACCATACTTGCAAATACGAACGGAATGGGTAGCCTTCTCCACGTCGCGCCAACGTGCCTCCGCCTCCGAAAATCCGTAAATTTCGGGCGAATGGAAGTGTCGGTGGCGCGAAAGCCGGGGGCACGCGTTCAAATTCATAAATCGGCGGGACACACGGAGGCTGCTCGGTCGGAACGTCGCGGCCTCTCCTCGGGGGTCCATCCCAATGAGCTATCTGTTACGAGACCCGTCCCACCGGTTGCATCGGACGCCTACGGAGCGGAATCCTTTGATTCGCCGTGGCCAGGCAGATCTAGCGACCGTGCAATTTCTTCGCATCCCCGTAGAGGGTGGAGGGGGACAGGTTGTTCCCCCTTTTTTCTTCCAGAATCATTGGATCTGCGGGTTGGCAGCGTCCGGGTACCCAGAAGGGAAGCTGGGAGTGTCGCGCGAAGGATGGAACGCAGACGTCGCGAGCCTCCTTAGGGGGTCGGCTGCGGAGAGGGACGGGCGGAGGGGGCTCCTCTTACAAGGTATCCTGCGAGTTATAAGTGCGCGCGTAGAACAGGCCGAGCTGCTCGATGCTTATAGCGATTCACGTGGGACGGGACGCGACGCCAGACACCGTGGCGTGCCACACACAACGCGACACCTCGGCTCCAAGTTGACTCGGCGGAGCCGAGGACTCCGCCAGGACCACACACGAAGGATACCGCCCCCTCCGCGCCGCCTCGGCCTTCCTCTGTTCCTCCTCCTCGCGCGCGAAAGTATGGGGGGAGGGGGACGAAAAAAAAAAAGGACCAGCCCTCGCGGAGGACAGACGAGGCAGAAAGCCGAGAGGAGTCACTTAACCACCTTGCCATTAAACGCGTCCTGGAAGCAGCCTCGGAGGTGCAATCCACTCGCGGCCCGCGCTCATTACGAAATCGCTCGTGACATTGGGCGTCCGCTCGAACACCGGGGGAATACGATTTCCTCAGCCATCAGCCACGCGCGCGCGCGCGCAGTTTCGCGTGCACTCACGGCGAGGTAATTTAATCCGTGACCCGTGGCCAGAGCCGCGGGTTAAATGGAGGTCAGCTCCGGAAGAGATGCCGTCTGGCCGATTCGCTGGGTCAACCGGTCGGCTAATTTCCTTAACAGATGGTGCGCGTAACGCTTCTCGATCTCGAAACAGCGCCTCGTATTATTCCAATAGCCTGCGAGCTTCGAGAGGCCGCGGGACAAAAGTTCTGGCTGGTTGAATAGGCGACGCGATTGCCTACTACCGCGATGTTGGCAAAATAGAGACGATGGGAGGTAGAGGTATAGAACGGCGTCACGCAAGGATAGATCCATGAGACGAACCGGACCGGAGTGGTCGTCTCCTGCAAGGAGATTTATGCGGGTTGAAAAGGTGGTGGTCTAGCGGCTTTCCTAGCGGGGGGGTATTCCCGCATTGTTGCTAATTGCACTGCTCTAGACGGTGAAAACCCCGTCCTGGTGGTCCATTATGCCTGGAGACTATAGGGAGGTTGGCCGGCCGGGCCGGGCGTCAATGACAACCGAGTGTTGCTCCCTGCCACCTACGGCAGAGGAACCAGCCGTTCATCCTCGAAGGTCACCCCGTAAACACTCGACAAAGCAGCTTCTCCTCCGCGACCTTCCCTTTGGAATTCGTTTCTGCGGCCTGGGGAAAAGAGGAAAGGCCCGACCAGCACCGAGAACACGTAATCGTCCAGTTTACGGCGTGTTTTGGCAGTTTTACGAACTCCCAGGAAACCGTTGCTCACCGCAACGAGAGGCCCGCCGCCGGATCTAATAACGCAGCGCCCTTTCTTCGCTCCTCCGGCCACGGATAACTCGAAACTGGCCAGACGCACGGGTCAAGGTACCCCCGGATAGAGGTAAACAATTGGAAAGCGATGCTAGTTGGCCAGAACGGTCCGTGCGCGGTCGCGTTTGCGTGCGCAGCAGAGAAGAAAGGTTGGACGGTTGATCGAGACGACTCATTGTTTCATTCACGGCGCGATTCGAGTTGCCCCGCGACCTCCGGTCCCGGCGAAGGCCACGCGGGGCCGGGACCGTATATTTAAGTGCAATCGATGCAGACAGCCGGCAAAAAAAGTCGCTGGAACGCAGGATGCGCCGCGTGTAATCGGAGTTGCGAATCGAGCGTTGGTGAGCCAATTCCGGCGATGGTTCGGAATCTTCGTTTGTTTTCGCTCATGGCAGAGGCACGAGCGCGTGCCCCGCGTTCCACTGACCGTGGATCGCTACGCGCCGTCACCGAGTTCCGCGTAAACGTTGGATATCCGGGAAAGGGTGACGTCGATGTACGCGCGAGGCTGATGTAGACCGGGCTCGTGTGCTTTCCCAGGGACGCGTCAGAAGAAAACAAAGTACGCGTAGGCAGCCCCATTACCGAGCCGTGGCAAGAACACGACCAGCTAGGGATCCCCCGGTTCCCGTGACAAAAGAAACCGTTAAAACATCGTCACTCTCCTCACGACTCCGCGGCACCGGTTGGCCAGAAGTTGGTGGATTCCCACGTGGGACGCGGACTCGAAGGATGCGGGCCGAAAATATGCAAATTTATATGCGTATACCGGGTGCCGGGACGCGATTGCTCATCCCGGCCGTCTGGGCCGCCTGGTTTACCCACTTGCGCGAACCCCCGGCCCACCTATGGCAGAGGAAGAGAGACCGACTTAGGCTGCTCCTTGCATCGGCAGTCATTAGCATACGCGACCATAAATGAAACCTGTCTCCTCTAACCCCGCGCAACAATGGAACAATCACGGGCTGAAACACAAAAGGGCTCCTCTGCGCGTCCTACGTGGGCATACATATGCATCTTCGGGGGCCCAGCTTTCCTTCGATTCCCTTCCACGTGCCCCGTTATCCTTCCTCGCTCCACCGCGAGCAGCGAACTCCCTGCCAACGGTCCTGCGACAGGATACCGGTTCCTCCTGTATCCCGGACCGGGACGTTTCGTCCTGCGACCCACGGGACACGTGAGCCGCCCTTTGTCTAGCCGAGATTAGGCCCGTGAAACTGACTCCAGAAAGGACGGATCTAACGGTCTAAGCGGGTCTAAGTTCGTAGGCGATCTCCTTCCTCGTCGATTCTTTCGTTTAGTTTTTTTTCTTCTTTCTTTCACTTCAACGGCCAACCGACTCCCAAACGGGACGGGACGGGATGGTTCGTTCGGGGACTGGACTCGAGCGAATGGAGAGGAAAGTACGTTGGGCGATATTTCTGACGGACGTCTATCAGGAGGACTAGGCTTCCTCGATTTTTCCAACGGACGTCGGGCAGGGTCATCGGGACCGGATTGCCCCGCTATCGCTTTGGGATAGTACGTTGAAGGATATCCTTCTGCCGGGAGAATTTTATTTAAATATATAATAAGATGCGTAGCTTCAACGTTAGGCATAGCTGTTCCGCGAGCAGCCTGGCCCCGGAATATTCCAGCCGGGCCAGCTCGTCCGTTTCGCGATTCGCTGTGCTGAACGCGAAAGGAAGAGAATCCCTTTCAGGGCCTCTGATCGCCGGGCGACAGGGACAATCCTCCGGTCGCAGCTACCCACGTAACTACCCACGATCGAAACCGTTCCGAATCTCTTCTCACGAGCGAATCGACCGTTCGCTCGGCAGGCTGCAGGTGTCGAACCCGAGGAATTCTTAGCCAGCTTCCGGAGGACGCGGAAAAAAGTACGTTACCCGAGGATCCCCGCCCTTCGGGCGCTTTCCCCGTGCCTTCGCTCGTCTGGCTAAAGGGACTCGCAGACCAGAGCCGGAGATCGCAGCGTGCACGCGGCACAGACTCCCACACTTTTCAATGAGCCTCGGCGCCGATCTTTTACGCAATCCCATTGAACATCCCTGCGGGTCATATTGTTGCGTGGATGCGCCGAATCCGGAGCTCGGATCCTCCTCTATCCTTCTACCTGACCCGAGATAATCCCATCCTGGGAGCATGGGGGCATTATCCCCCGGTGACCTGGTCCCCCCCACGGACTCGAAAATACCTACACTATAGGGGTTTCAGAGTACGGGCGCCCCATCATCTCCCCCCCGAAGCCCTCGTCGCTCGATTTCTCCCTTTTCTCCCTTTTATCCCGTGCTTCTGCCCGTCATTGTCACGCTGTAGCGAATCTCACGTCGCGGCGACGAGACGTTTGTCACCCCCTATTTTCGTCGCGCGAGAACGCCGTGGGGAGGGGGAGGGGGAAAGATCAGAAGTCTCCTTTTCGGCGTTGGGAAAATGGGGCTGGCATGGGACGTCGCAAGCGAGCGCGTGAAAGCAAGAAGCTTAGAACGAAGGGAGGAACAGTGCGCGCGCGCGCTTGGGGAAATTGTAGCAAAGAGAAATGGTGCGGGGCAAGTGTTTTTGTACTGATTAATACGCGAATGGGATTCTGGATCGCGATGAAAGGCCCGGGCGCTGCGGCTCGTATTTAGGCTTTCCTCCTACGGTCCTTTCGTTCCTCTTGCCTTATCTCGAGGAACGACCGGGACGAGGGGCGTGCTCGTTGTCAATCTTCATTAATTAAAGCAGGGACAAGATTGGGCCCAGGCCCTCGTTCCCCTGGACTTTAAAATCTAAACCGAGACCGGACTCGGCCCCCTCCCCAGCGACGTTTCCACGTCGATCTACTCCTTTTTCCCTGCAACCCGAAGAATCGGGTATCGCGGCGACCCGATAACCGAGCACGCTTTATGCTCGCTCTGTCGTTAAGATAAACGTGCTCGCGCGAGCCGATCGAACCGTAACAGAACTCTATCCGGAGTTAATTCTCGAGGGACATTTTAATGGCCAACGTACCTACCTACTCGAGGCTCCCTGATTTCTCCGCGGTAAATGAAGTTGCCCGAATGTTTCCCCGTACATACAGGATGCTCGCTCGGAAGGCGAGCGAGTATTATAATTTGCACGTCTCCGGTCGATTTTCGCTGGTTCCGCAAAACACTTTAAAGGCGATTCGTCCTTCGGAACCTTTCTCACGTCCACCGGAGTTTAGGAAACTGGTTTGAGAGGTCCTTGGAGGCTGTCGTTTCGTAGAACCTCCGGGAGATCGATAGCTTCTGCCGAAAATCCGATCGCGATAAAGCCGCGGATCATTTTCGGGATGTCGAGCGGCGAAGAGAAGGAGGACGGTAAACGACAGCCTCGAGGATCTTGATATCTGGGGCTCGGGCTCGAGCTCTCTGGACTCCGGAGGTCGCTTCGCTCTGTCTGCCTTCGCGCGGACCATCATTCCCATTAACTTCGACCGCAGTTGCTCGGCGTAAAATTCACACGTGCTTCGCCCGCCACTGGATTCGTCCAAATGACTCTCGCGGACATGTACGATGAAGAATCGAAGGGCTAGTGGCCTAGAATCCTGTCCAGGATCGGCTCGTCTGCGTGCGAGAAACAGCGGAGAGTCATCTGGTCGGTCAGTAGCGGTGTTTACACGCGACATTATAATTCCGGGGCCTGCCTCCGTGGTCTACGCTGAAGTTTAACCTTCGCGCGATATTTACAACTGCGGGCGAGCGCTCGTAAAAGTTCCATCAGCCCGGCCCGAGCGCCGACCTCGGATCGCCGGAAAAGGAAAACCACGTGCCCGTGCGACGAGCAGTGGAGCGGATGGAAAATCGTGGAAACTCACCAACAACGAGTCAGTCGGTTCGCTGGTATCCCCGTTGACACATCGATGGCGGTTGGTCGCTGCGGCGTAATATCCCTCGGGACTTGGGTGCACCTCGCGTCGCCGAAACGGTAGCCACTGGACGCGGAACAGTCAGCGACAAACGATCGGGCTACGCGGCATGTCCTGGCCAGGTAGCGGACTGCCGAGGCGGCCACCACGTGCTCTCCAGGCGAAGATAACGCGCGTCAGGATATCCGCGAGAGGAGCGAGTAGCCGGTGCGCTGTAGTTTCACGTGTTGCTCAACTATTTTTTCACGAGTAGTCCCACGGTGAACGGCGATTTCACGGTTTCTCGTTCAAGGCACGTGCGCGTGGCTATCGAGCACGGTGACGCGCAGGGCGGAGGAACGGGAACCAGCGAGACAAACGCTAGGGACGATGACGGGAGGAGGAAGAAGAGGCTGACGAGGGAAGAAGAGTAACAAGAGGAGGAAGAAGAAGATGAAGAAGGCAGCGGGTGAGTCACAGATAAGTCCAAGTCGGAATCGAACCGCCAGTTTCCAAGGATGCTCGGTTCGAACTGAGAGCACCAAGAGGTTCCTCGCGAGTCCCTGCCTCGGGTGTGGGTTTTCGGTTCGTTTTTCCCTTTTTTTCCCTCCGTCTCTGTCTCGCTCCGCTCACGACCTCTCTCTCTCTACGTGGGTCTCGTGGCTTGGCTATCTCGCTCTTCCTCCCTCTCTCTCTCTGGATCGCGGTCTCGCTTCTTCCTGTTCGGTTGGTCCTCGTCCCTCCTGGACTCTCTCTCGTCAGGGCCGACGATGGTGCGGTGTTTGTGGGCCCCCAGGGCCCCTGGGAGGCGGTCGCCCCGCCGATCGGAGTGGGGAGACCCCTAACCTAACATAACCCGCACGAAACAGCCCCCACCACCTCACACCCTCAACCCTTATCCCCTCCGCTATACCTCTCCCTCCCTCTCTCTCTCTCTTTCTCTCTCTCTCTCTCTCTCTCTCTCTCTCTCTTTCTCTATCTTACCTTCTCTCTTGGCCTCAGCTCCCAACGAAGGAAGCGAGGCGTTTTCTACGTGTGTCGCGTGTACCGATCGCGATCGTCTCTCGCTCTGCCGATCCACGACGCAGCGACACAGGTATTCCCTCGATCATAGTTTTCCTCCTCCCTCTTCTCAAGATTAATCCAGCGACTTTTACGACGAGGAAACTCAGAGACGGTATTGACGCGCGGATTAATTGAGCCGCCAGGTTGCGTCTCGCCGCGCTGTTGAAGCTGCGAGGTCCGAGGAGCGCAAAAGGAAGACGCGCTGCATTTATACGTCCGACTGTCATCGGGCCTGCGCGCTACCTGATCGAGAGGCAACGCAGATTATAATGCGCGCGTGCGATTAGGTCACGGCGGAATCTTATCCATCTTCCTTAGCTGAGAAACAAGACTGGGCGACAAGTCCGCGTCCGACGACCGCGTCGTTCACGTGTCTCACAGCTGTCGCGGTGTGCGCGGAGGGTTCATCAAGACCCGTGGTACCAACGACGATTACTCCGAGAGGGCCGCGCGCTCCGGGCACCGTTCCGCTCGCGTCGTCTTTTAATTCGGGGCCCGAGCGATCGGAGAAAAACGAGGGGCCATTGTACAAGGTAGGCGATTGCTGGACGAGACGGGGGAGACGGCCGCGGACTCACGGCGAAAGAGTTATTGCCGTTGCGTTCTTTTCCGAACGCGGTAGTAATATATTCGTACGGGAGCTTCGCTCGCACGGAGGCCGCTCCGCGCACACGCATACGCGCTCGTCCGTCCTCTCCAGAAGAGGCGGCGGGAGTGAAAGAGAGAGGGAGGAAGGAGCAGCGGGAATAAGAAAGCTCCGAGGGACTCCCACAGGGCAACCCACACGATCGAACCGAAGGGACATCGCCTTGTTGCGCTCGAATGCAGCCTCCCTGCGCTCTCGTGGCACACGCGGTGCGTAACGGAATCGGAGGGATCTTTATTCCGCTGCCACCGAGCGACGGCCGAGCGCTCTCGCGGACTCTGCGATACCTCGCAATACTTTGTATGCGCCAGGCTGATTTTTCGAGCGAGAGTTTTAACGAATTTCTGATCGTTGGAACGGGACTGGGAATGGGCGAACAGGTTGCTAGCTCTCTGCGCGACGCAGCCGTACATATTTCGCGGGCCGCACGGCGACGAAGGCAGAAGTCATCCTCGGAACTTGTCCCCGTTGTTTAGTATCATGTGGGACGCGCCCATCCATCGCCACTGTAGGCTGCCGCGTGCTGCGAACTATGCGGAGGAACGGAACGCATCGAAGGGGAAGAGGGAATCATCCTAATATACCTACCCGGAGAAAACGTAGGCAGACCTGCCCCCTGCTTCGAATGCGCTTCGCTCGGTCGCGCGCGGTCTCGCCGCGTTCGCGAGCTCTCTGCGACTCGAGGCCGAGTGTAAGTTGAAATCGTCGCCCCCTCCTTTCTTTCCGTGGAAGAGATCGCGTTCAATCGCCTCGGCGCTGATCCCCGTCGATTTACGCGTCGATAATGTACCGTTACGCTCCGACGTCCGTTCGCGCGCGGTCGATCGCGATCGCTTGTTTGTATTAATTCGAGCGGGGGGCAGGACGTGCCTTAGATCGATCTGTCCGTCGATTCACCTCGGCAACCGTCCTCGCCTCCCTTTTTATACGAGCGGGCATTTGTCATTCGCGAACCAACGACCGATCGTGGCTCGGAGATTTATTCCGCCCGAAGGACGGTTTCACGGCGCGCCGCGTCCTCGCTGACAAAACCGAAATTTATCTCTGACGTTCGCCGGACTCGCTCCTCGAAGAACGTTGTAAATTATCAACGGCGGCCGCGCATCTCTGGCCACGCCTAGGAAGCTAATCTTTATTCAATGGTCCCGGGCCGGGGCCTTTTAAGGGCATCCCGCGCCCCTCAATTTCGCCCCCCGAGTGGAGTTTCGTTGCCAGTGGCGCCAACAATCATTCCGAACGGGATTGTAGTTTCCGTTTACTGGTCGGACTCGCTAAAATTCTCGAGGACCCACCGCAGCAAATCGGGTTAATTACGCGAACGGCGCGCAGCGATCGTCGAATGAGCGGACACGAGCACGGTGGTCCCAATTAGGTCAGCCGGGGCGTCGAAAAAGGGCTCGCGTTACCGTCCTCCGGGACTATGACGAACCAATAGGTCCACGGCATTGGGTCAGCAGATCTTCTGACCCCCAAGAAAGTCGTCGTTAAGGGGGCATTCTCGTATAACGGCCCTCGATATTTATGAATTTTTGGGGGAAAAATTATTGTTAATATTGCATTAAACTCTTTCGGGATATAAAGAGGCATCTTTAAACTTGTAAATTTTTTTATTTCGATCCTTATTATTAATTATTATGGAATCGTGTTAATCTCTTCGTCGATGTTGGCATCAGGTGTAGCACCTGTCAGTCATTTGATTGCAAATTATTAAAAACGCACTAAAAACTAAAAAACAATTATTTTCTTGTACTGCGATTTCGATGGTGTTTGTTCAGTTTAAATAAAATCGTGGAGCAAGGTATCTCACAACAAATTCATTTCGACGCTTGATGGTGTATTAAATTGATTCTGTTACGAAAAATCCTGCTCCATGATTTTATTTAAAGTGAAAAAATATCATCGAAATTGCAGTGCAAGAAAAGAATTATTTATAGTTTTTAGTGCATTTTTAATAAAATTTTTTTTAGATTTTTTATTGTCTAGTTTTCAGTGTTTATGGATTTACATTTAGTAGCTCTGATTTCTTTAGAAATATCTTTCATTTAATTTCAAATCGCGATGCGATTAGCGACCCGAACGCAGCGGCTTTTTGTCGTTTTCGTAAAGAACGCGAGTGGCTGATTTCAAGTCATTCGGATTTGTGGTTATGAGTTATATTTATTGATGACTGGGCAATTTTTTCACCCGCTCGGGGTTAATTTCTTTTTTTAAATATTGTATTGTCATCCAAACTGCACACGCCTGCAAAGTTTCAAGAGAATTGGACAGTTGGAAGTGGGTTAAATTTGAGTTGCCAGATTTGAACCACACAAACATACAAACAAACAAACAGAGGATCGAAGCTGCATAAAATCGTTTAAAAAAAGAAATTTTTCTTGAAGGTAAATAATTTACGCTAGGACTGGACCTAAAATTATAACTTTACTTTTTATTTCCAACACTTTTTTCGTCGATACAAAGAATAATATTGCAATCAGATGACTGTGATAGGTGCTACACATCCCGCCAACAGGAGTTACATAATCGAGGAGGTGGACAAGATTCCACAATAATTAATAAATAATAAGAAGCATCAACATAAAAAAAAATATTTTCTACCAGTTTAAAGATGTCTGCTTATGTCCCAAAAGAGTTTAATCCGATACGACCAACAGTTTTCTAAAAAAAAATTCTTAAACATTAGTTTCCTTTGGAGGACTATTAGACGAGACTCCCCCTTAAGCTGAAAGATCGTGAGAAGTTACTGGGAAAATCTTTCCAATCGAAAGTTACATCGAGTGGGTTTTAATACCAAACTGTTTATTAACAACAGTATCTTTCAAACTCTATTTATTAACAACAGCTAGCATAAAGAAGATCTGCAGGAAGAGCATCGTGGAACTCGAGCGGAGCAAACCGTAACGTGGTGTCGGACAGAACGAGCTGCGGAGGCTGCTGGCTCTGCTGGGGGCGGCTTCTTGCTTCTCTACTTCTCCGCTTCTTCCCCTCGCCGCCTCTCCCCTTCCCGTTGGCCGTTCTCTCTCTGTCCTGCGCGTTTATTTCCACCCAGCAATCGGTTCGCTCGTAATCAAGCAACGAAAGCACGGCGGGCTCTCGAAACGCCCATAAAATGATTGATTTAAGGGCCCAGAGAACTCTCCGGAGCGTACTGGGATGCTCGCGGAGGACAGAGGACAAAGGGCGAGCGGAGAAAGCGCGGAGGAGTTGTTTCAGGGGATCACCGGCTCGAGGTGGGAGTTCCGCTGGCCGCAGCTGCCCGATTAATGTTTATCTGTCGTTAATCGGTGCTCGATTATTCTCAGGATTCCCGTTGCTTTTTCTCCACGGCTATCTCACTATCTATTCGAGGGCACAGGAACTTTTGTCTCCGAGGAAAGAATTGTGTGGCTGTAGATACGCCTACAGTCTACAACGCGGATCCGACAATGGGCCGTTGTGTTTGATTAGAGTATTAGAGAAAGGAACTTGTACGGAGCGAAGCGTAGCCAGGCGTGGGACAGGGCTCGCCGCGGAGGCTGCGTGCTCTGCTGGCTCTGCTGGGGGGCGGCTCACTCAGCTCACTCATCTCTCCGCTCTCCTCGTTGCTCTCACTTTCGCGCGGTCTCTCCCTCTCCCTCCGGGTCCTGGTCTCCTAGTCCCCTCGGGTCCGATCGCCGAGCGGCGATTCCCCCTCCCTCGCGGCTTTCTCGCGGCCCTCGTGGACGCTCACTCGGGCCCAAGACTTCACGGCTGCCTCCAGGAAACGTCTCTCCCGGTGTGTGCGTGTCCTCTCCTCCTCGGAGGAGGGAGCAACAGGTGGAGGCGCGCGCGCGCGCGTGTACGTGAACCGAATAATAGGGGCAGCTCGCGGAACTTGCGCCTCCCGACGATTTATCGATCGACACCGCGATTAATTCGACATTGCTCTCGGCTTCCGCGCCGACGGCCGGGCATGACGGGACGACGGAAACGACTCCGACCGGCCCGATCGTTTTTCGTCCCGTTTAATGGACCCCGCGCAAGTGTGCCGGGTAGAGCAATCGCTCGATCTCGCAGATAACATCGATCACCAGGCAGCTTTCAAGCACAGATCGATACCTCGTATCGCAAACATCGGCGCGCCCGTCAAGATCACCGGCGAGCAGGCGCGCTCGGTATTTGAACGGGACTGTAATAGATCCGCCCTATCGTCCGGTTTGTCGAACAAGAGCGGGTAACGCGAGAACAGCCGGCGGTGCGCGGCAGTTTTCTCCGGATACGAGGAGCGGGGTCGCTTTATCTTAATTACCGCTACACCCGCGACCGTGCCGATCGGGCTGCTGGTTAATTCGCAGTTAGTACGGCTGGCCCCAGTATTCGGCCAATAAACTGCGATAAGCAGAAGCGGAACGATCACTCGTTACGCTCCCGATGTGACTCGTCGCAACATCATTAGCCCCGTCTCGCGTCAAGACTCGATCGCTCCTGCTTCCTGTCGCGTACTCTACATTTAATTACACTCGAGTGTATAATTTCCAAACATTCGGCGCCTTTAGAGAGCGCTCGCCAGAGCGTCGGGCGACGAGACGCGCGCGCGGTTACGCGACACCTTTCCTTTACCGTTATTCCTTCCTTTCCTCTCGGTTTTTTAGCCAGCCCGGCTGGCGCGCGTGGGTGCGCGAGGAGATTCGAGCGCCGCGACGGCCGAGCCTCTCGCCGTATCCTTTTCGAGATTCTACGCGAGCAGACTGATCCTGAATAGGGATCCCAAGGGCGCCTACGTAATCCCACCCGCCGTTGTGGGGACGGCGACCAGTTTCCTTGTCGAGGCTCTTTTTCACCGGTCTTCCCGTCGAGATGCCACGAACGCAACCTTTGCCGCGCGTGCGTAAGGTCCTCGCGTATCGCCGGGCCCTAAAATTCTGGGATAAATGTCGCCTCTGGGCTGTTCTCCCGCGGAACCCAACGGTGACCAAGGAGACCAGACCGTGTAACGCGTCCCGCCGCCTCCTTCGTTTCCCCGCTTCTCCAGTTTATTTCTGTCGCCGGACGTCGCTTTATTAATAATTCGCATGCCCCTATTTGGCGTCCACCTCGCCCGATAATCCCTCGGTAAACGTATGCCCGAATTTGTTTACCGTTACCACCTGCCGCGGCCGATTAACGACGCACCGCGGAGATAAAGACTTTCCACCTCGCGTCGCAGACTGTCGAAGCCTGTTCGGCGGAAGCGTGCGACAATGATCGACCTTCCCTATCTCGGGGCCGTCCATCCTGGAACGCAGGCGCCATTAAAAGCAAGTCAAAGGAGCGCGCCGAATTACGTGGCTCTAATTTCCCGCAGCTCGTGGAAAGCCGCTTCCCGTAATCATAGCCCGCCGCTGATGACGGTGTTCCCCGAATCCCCGGGAGGGAAAACGGGCAGGAGCGTAATTGTACGTCAAAACATTGCTCGAAAAGGGTCTGTGTATAGTTGTAAATGCGATCTGCGCGGTCGGCGATTATCAAAGAAAACGCTGAAGGTCCAAGCCCTTTACCAGTCACGCTGAAGACGGGAGCCCTGGTAGATCCTATCGCGTACCCTTCTAACGCTCTCTCTCTCTCTCCTCTCTCTCTCTCTCTCTCTCTCTCACTCCCTCTATCTGGTCTTTATCTGTTGTTCTCGTCTTTGCAGGATATCTCTTCGCTCGCCGTCCTCCTCTTCTTTCCCGTTCCCCGCTCGACCCGGGCCCCTGTCGATCGCATTATTTCGTTCCACCAATTCATCCGGACCTTCCATCAACCGCAGGATCGCCGGGGACAGCGACAGGCACGGCCTGCCGAGGCTGCCTCGCCGGGGAAGAACATATTGGCGCCAGGTAGTTAAGCATCTGATCTTCGATCTGACGTCGTCGTGGGCTGGGCTCGTTTTTCCAGGATGAGTCGCAGTCGCGCTGGTGCAGGCGAATGCAACACCGCGATCGATTTTACGAGTCACCGACAAGGAATCATCCCCAACATGGAAGTCCAAAAAAATTCTGAAACTTCGTGAATATGTAGGGAATTTTCCCCTGATTGCAACGCAATTTTTGTTTGCTATCTAAATTCACTCTGAGGGGGCGGAATTAACCCCTGAAATTTCGGTTATTTTCTGATTGTGTATCGTAACTCGATAATTTCTACACAGATATCGTAGAATTTTTGTGTATTTTGGGGCATGTAAGTTATAAAAAAAATAAGAGTCCCAGAATTTTTTCGGTTCATTCTAGAAACGTCGCTTTCGCGAGTCTTTCTGAAAAGCCCAGGCGAGGGGATTATACATTTAATCTGTAAAATAATTTTTTTCACCAAACGATAGATCTAATTAAAAGAAGTAACTTTTGTCTTGAAACTTTTTTTCCTGTCTCTCACAGTTCGCCAGGTATAACACAAAATCGGAAAATAACCGGATCTTCAGGGGGCAGTTACATCACCTTAGAGTGAATTTGAGCGGCAAACAAAAGTTGCGTTGTAATCATGAGGAAATCCCCTACGTATTCTCAAAGTTTTAGAATTCTTTGATTTTCCGGCTTCGGGATCTTATCTTGTGAAGGGAGAGGCGACGAAACAACTAAGATGGGGATAGCCAGGTCGTGCTAAGTTCTAAAAAATTAGCTCGAATATTTATTTATTTATTCGACATAGGCATTCGTTGTGAGACCGTTTAAGGATAAAAAAAAATTAGAAAGTATATTAGTGTAACTGTACTCGTAGTTGACAGTGTACCAATAGTTGACACTTTTATTTTCAACCACGAATAATAAGCTTTCTATTAAAAAAAAAATGTTTTTCACTAATACCCTTTCAAACAGCGTATTAGCCAAAACATTTTTTTAATAGAAAGCTTATTATTCGTGACTGAAAATAAAAGTACAGTCACCCTATAGTAGAGATAACAGAGAAAAAAAACCAAAGACAAGCAGAAACAGAGAGAAAAGGTATATCCTTATCGAACCGTTTCCACGGAAAGCTAAGCTAAGCTGTGGTATGTTTTTTTCGGAAGCTAAAGGAAAATTACTCGCTTCCGAAAAAGCATAGCATAGCTCAGCTTAGTTTCCAGGGGGATCCACAGGTTTAACGGCACGGTAGCCTCCGTTACGAAAGCGCGCACGAGGCGGGCCAACGATTTCTCCACTCAATTGGCGAGCACACGGGACAGTTCGTCCCGCGATTAACCTTTAACGCGGATTCCGCAGAAGCTATTGATATCCTAGCTCTCGCCACTGCGTTCGATCTTTCCCGAGAAAGTGCAAAGAAACCGCGGAAAAATTCGCGGTAGGTATTCGAAGGAAACTGCGCCTTCTGGCTCTTCTGCTTAAGATATTGGATTACGTAAACAGCTCGGGGTTGTTAAGCCCGACTTGAGTCAGCGCTAAGTCACGCATGAACATAAGGACCCGCGTAACTATGTCTGATTGGACGTAAGGAAGAAAGGTGTGTGTGAGAAAGAGAGAGAGAGAGTCGGATGGTAACGGCGAGGGCCAGGCCCCCGAAGTTGCCACGAAAACGGCCGACGCGACGCAAGGTGGCCGAGGGAATCTGTGAAACTTAACGGTCGAAGACGGGAACGGAACAAGTGCACGCACTTGTGGGAAGAAGGCCAGGGGTGTCCCTTCCCCGGGCCGTTGCTGCGGCGCAGAGGGTGCACCGGCACGAAGGTGGCAGTTCCTCCTTGGCCGTCGAATTAATAGGCCATCTGCTCCTGCACGGCCTCCTTCGAGGAAGTCAATGTTTAGGAAGTCCATGGGAAGCGGCGACAACGGAAAGCCCCATAAACGGGAGAGGACATGGGAACGAGCGTTCGCAAGGAAGTCGTTCGCTCGTACGCGCGATGCGCTCACCTTACCCTCCGCTCCACCCCGTCATCCTCTGCGCAGAGGGGAGGAGGCGTAGGTGCGAGCCTCGGGTGCCGGTGACCGGGAGGAAATAGTCCTGATGTGCTCGTCGATCGCCGATACTCCCTCAAGGGGGAACACTACTACGACGGCCAGAAAAGTAAGCCATTTTTAAGAATTCCATTCAGGACTAATTCACAGTTTTCATAGAAAAAATTTGCATTACCTACCTTTAGTGCACTGTCTTAAGAGGTTATACAAAAACAAATAAATAGAAAAACATCCATAAATTTCAATATATGCATTAATCTTTTAAACCCCTCCACGCCAGCTGGTCGAAATCAAATTTCATTTTTTAGAAGATTAATTAATATATTCAAATTTATGGATGTTTTTCTGTTCATTTTTTTTTTTTGTATAGTCTCTTAAGACAGCGTACTAAAGGTAGGTAATAAAAACTTTCGACGAAAACTGTAAAATGTGTCTGAAAAAAATTCTTAAAAATGGCTTACTTATCCGGCCGTCACAATGGTATTCCCCCCTAAGGGTTACACGTATACCGATCCGGTTCCCGAGTCCCTCACTGTGGCCGTCTCGCGTCTCCGCATCTTGCGTGCATGTAACTCGGAGGAAAGCGGCGCGGCCGACGGCCCGCGATTTTCAGAGGCCCCGATTGCTCTCTACGGTGGAGATTGCGTAAGAGATAGTAAGGTCGAAGCGGTGCCTCGGCCTAGAAACCGCAACAAGCGGGGGAAAAAAAGGCTCGCAAGTCGAGCGACGATCACGTTTTCTTATCCCTCCGCGCGGCATCGTCCTTCGCGCCCCGTCCGCGGAAGGCTCGGCATGGGAAAGAATGTCGTTGATCGAGTAGGTACGTGCACGCGCGCCGAGAGCATCCGAAGCCTTTTCGCGCCGCAGAACCGGTCATAAATTCATCAGCGATTCGCTCGAAACGCGTATTTCATTGAACGCCGCGGTAACGGGACCGTGATCAGCCGGCCGAGGGGGTATCCCTGTTTACACAGGCGCGTGGAACCCTTTGGGAGTGTTTCTTGGGGCAGCTTTCCAGACATGTGGACGCTGCAATTGGGGAGGGAAGTTTCTATTCGAAGAGAGTACCGCGGATGCCCTCTCTTGGTATTCGTGTCCAAGTAGGGAGGGCCCGTTGCGCTGAGAATAGGGGTGGCAGCTTTGCCCAGCTCCCTCGAGCGAGAAGTGTTTAATGACGCAAGAGAGTTTCGGAGGAATTAACAGATCGTAAACCCGTTGGATGGGCAATTTTCCCTGTCGGGCGAGATAAGCCGAAAACCGTGGAGCGGCGGGCCGCGCTGGGCGTCGGTTTCGATCGGTGGCCGGCGAGAGCCCGTGTTGCCACGAGAACAAGATTAATAAATCCGAGGGACCTGCAGCGCTGTCTCGCGCCCCGACTCGCGCGCCTGGTAACAATAACGAAACACCTTTTATGCACGCGTAGATACCACCTCTTCCTCCTCCGCGGCCCAAGGCGCATCTACCGCAACTACCAGCCCATCTCTGCTGTCTCGCTTCTTCGGCGAGCTCGAGCTTCTTCGCATTCACCTGCTGCTATTCGAAGATCAGCTGCCCTAACCGCCACCTTGGCAGCACCTTGCCGCTTGGCTATCCTCCTTCACCTCCGCCGCTCGTCGTCACCCTTCTTCCTTCGCCTTCCTCTCGTCCTTCTTCTGCCTCTGTTCGGGGCTCTCTTCGCAGGAGCTCGTTTCTTCCTCCACCCGCCTTCTGTCCCCTGCCTTCTGCCTCCTCGTCCTCCTCCTCCTCTCGTTCTGCCGCTTCTTCGCGACTGTCTCGTCGAGTCGACCACATGCCCCCGCATGCAGGGTCGGGATTTTTTCGAAAAAAAAAAAAAAAAGAACCCAGCTGCGCCTCTCTTTTATGGGGGTCCGCTGGCTGGGCCCGAGCGTCCAGCGTCCGCGAGCCGCAGCTTGCGCGACTGCGACACGCGTGTTTCGCCTCCGCTCCGCTTGACCTTGCCTGTAATTAGCCGCCGCGGGACCGCCCGGTTCCTTGATTAAACGCGCAATTACACCGCGGCATATTGCTTCTCGGCGACCCGAGGCGCGACGTTAAATGCTTCGTGACTCGAGCCACCAGCAATCGGACGGAGTTGCCTCAATCGCGTCGCTCGATCGGCGCGCAGCGCCTGCTGGCTCTAGGGGTGCCAATTTTTTTTTCTCGGGAAAATATACTACTTTGTGGCCAGAAGGTGACTGAAACGATCCCCTTAAGACGCGATTCGTGTAAAAAATGTAATCGCACGTTATATAAATAGAAGTAAAGTAGTTTTTGTAAGTTAGTTTATATACTGTTATTGGCTTAGATCGAATTTAGCTATCTGATCAATTATATTTTTTATTCGCTTCTTTGTGAAGACTTACTAAAGACTTAAAATTATTTTCGGTACGTAATCAAAGAATTGAAATACTTAAAATCAATTTACAAGCATAAGAAAATAGGATCAGTTTCACAGATTTTAATTTTTTCGCGCACCCACCGGGATACTTGCGATCATTTTACCGTACTAAAGGGGGATCGTATGACCCGAAACGTCGAACTCACATTCAGTGGTCGCATGTAACGTCAAATTATTACATTCGGTAACGAATTATACATTAAATTATTATTGAATTGCCATTAAATTCGCGAAAAACACAGCTGTCACACTAAGCCATTTATTACACAAGTTTCAAAAAGACCTTACTTTAGATAAATGGCACTACGTTGAAACATCTTATTTTTAAACGTACCGATATTTTGAGGTGCCTTTGGCATGATTAATTAATTTAGTGTGTTTAACAAATGTCAAAGGTTTGATTGCACTCGTGGGTGCAAAAAATCTATTATTTTAAAAAACTGATCTTTATTTTACACTAAAGAAGCAAGTGTTTCTAAATTGCGGATTTAAATTTTCAATTAAATGGGCACCACAAAATGAGTTCAAACAAGCAAGCGGGCTACTCGTTTTTTCGTTACTATGTTTTTCTTCATCGTCACCGTAAAGTTGCCCCCTCCTGGAAAAAGAAACTCTACGGATGCCGTTGATTGCAATGACACTTCAAGTTAACATATATAACGAGGACATTTCTTATGAGAGATAGACCGGTTCCGTTTCTCTCTTCTCGCCACATTATAGAAAAAATCCTCTCTGGCAAAGTTGAAACTCGCAAGTTAAAGTTTAAATGCAGCCACAGAATAAAAAGATAAGTAAACTTGTGTGATTTTATGGATGTATTGGAAGTACAGTATTTTTACATAGGTACTACATCTTTATCCAACAGTATATAGTACACTAGACAAAAGTATATGTAGTACAATACAATATACGATATTATAGCACAGTTGGCAACAACCATAGCTGGCTGTCCGGCGTCGCCGAGCCGCGACGAACCGCGGCAAAACGAACTTGGCGATAGCCACTTGGAATTAACGAAGGACAGGGATCGTCTCGATGCTTCCTCGAACCGTTTCCGTCGAGGAAGGCCGTGGCGTTGCGTCGCGACGCGAGACGCTGGGCCCACGGGCCAGCGGGCCCCGTGCGTGCCGACCGCTTTTCGGCGAGCTCGGTTGCGCAACGTCTCGGCGATCGGGTTATAAAGTTGTACGCTTTAGGCACCTCCGCGACATTGTAAAGAAAAGAGAATGGCACCTGTGCGGGTCGGTTCTTTGTCCGAATTTCTTCATCGCCGGGCAGGTGATGGACGACGGACAATGAGAGCCGGCGTCGCGTCGCTCGATTCGCGTGCAACGGACATTTTTCACGAATGCACGTGTCCAGGTCCGAATTCGGCCGCGGTGAAAGAAAAGCCGGGGCAATTTAACGAGCGCGCGGCACGCGCTCGTTCCCGTAATTGCGCCACCTTTCCGTCGTTGCCCATTCGCGTCGGTGGTTTAACCAGAATGGGGGAGATCCGATCTGCGGGCTCTTTTATGGAATCGACAATTAGCGGCGTTCACCGAAAATCGATGGCTCTCACGGCCATTACCGCGCGACTTCATTAAACGTTAAGTGCCAGAGACGCCGGCCGCGCAATAACGATAGCGGGGCGGGTGCCATTTTCCAGAGGACGCATATGAAAAGCATCTTCGTTTCTTCTCAAAGTAACGGATCGTCGGTTTCGTAGCTACTTCGTAGGTACAAAGGCGGGAACTTTCCGGGCGAGTCGAAGGAGAGCGTTGCACTTTTGGGTCGTGAGAGCGAGGCACGGTGGCCACGGGGAGAACCCGTGCAGCGGATTCCTGGTCGTTGGAGTGGACGAGCCAGTGAAGCGGAATGGATCCCGAGGTGGCGTCAGGGCCCTAATGAAATTCAAACAGGGCCCCTACGAGGCGTATCAATTACGCGTCCACCCCCAGCGTCTCCGGCAGGCGCGCGACGCGGCGTCTCGAAAACGCTTGGCGCCCCACGACTTTCCCACGCGTCGCGTCGCCCGCAACGTCTTCACGGCTCTGCCACACGATTCCCTTTTTCCTTCCTCGAGGGTAGGTAGATCGCGTCCAGATGAAGCGGTTGCTTGCCTTTCCGCTGAATCCTTGGACCCCTTGGATGGAGGTAAATCAGTAGTGCCTAAGTAGAAAGCAGACCGGGACCTTTCGCGCGTAGATCGGGCTGAGAATCAAGTGAAGATTCCCGCGCAAGATTTCGTCACCTCGAGCAAGATCGAGCTAGAGTGTCGAACAGCGTGAGCGATTCTTCTCGAAAGCGCCAGGCCGTTCCCCGAGGAAGATCTAAGCAACCGACGTAACCGTTGCGATCGAACCCTCGGCTTTCGATTGCTGAGAGGCAGTGGGAGAGGGAGAGAGGGGAGGCAGACTCGAAAAAGGATCGCTCGGTGTGCCCCTCGCGGAAAAAAAAGAGGAGTCCACCACTGTGGGAGATCGCGTACGCAGGGTGCAGGCCGGTTGAGAAGTCGTGAGAGGAAGCCTGCCCGGCGAGAGAAGGACGAGCAGAATCACCTGCGGTGCACCTGCTGTGCAGGGGGCTCCTTCGGTCCCGTATTAAAAGTGTATCAGGCCTTCCTCCTCCTCCTCCTTCTTCATCAGCTCTTCTTCCTCCTACTCGCTCGTCTCGCTTCTCCTCGCCGTGCTCCTCGCGGCCCACCCTCCCTCTTCCTCCCTCGGACTTCGCCGGTTTCCCTCCACTACGCCTGCTACTCCTCCGCCACGAGGTACCTGATGGCCCTCCGCACGATAATTGCCCCTTCAACCGACTTCTGGCCCCGTGGCTTTGCTCGAAATTCTCTAAGAATCACCGCGGCCGGAAACTGCGCTCCAACGCGACCGCTTCCGACGGAGGCCTCGTTGAGAACGCGGCGCTAACTCGAGAGTTCAGGCCCCGACGATCTTTCTCCGCGTTAATCTCAGCCCGGCCGTTCTCTGGTAACGGACTCAAGGGTGGCTAGCGGGATAATTATACAATCGTTGCAGGGTCTGGCGCACCCTGCGCCGACAAGCCACTCGAGCAAGCACTGCTACAGCGTGTATCATTCGAAACGGATCGAAAGGAGGCTACGCTCGCGGTCGAGGAACTTCTTCTTGTTGCGACGATCGCTTCGGGTGGCAGCGGAGCCGCAATTTCACCGTGGGCAAAAGTTGTCTGGTATCCCCGCGATTGGCAACTCACCCCTTGAGGGCGCGACCGAGTGCTTTAGGAACGCGTGGAATAATCGAAGGGTGAAAGAGGGGAGAGGCATCTCGGTAGTCGCGGGAATTCCAAGAAACCGGGAATGGAATGGAGCGGACGGTTGAAGGGTGGAGTAAAAGGTGCCGGTGCGAGGATGGTGAATGCGACGAAGGTGGTTTCTAACGGACGAGCTAGGAGTCGGATCGCGCCGGTAAGAGGTCGGTCGCATTTGTTTCACGGCGCGGCGGCCAGCAGGAGCAGCAACGGCCAACAGGTGTATAGCAGGTGCACACCCCGAGCGGCTTGGAGAGTGCCCGCGGAGAGCTAAAAAGTTTCACGTCCACCTGAAGGTCCCACAGGAGAAACCGGGCGACTTTCAACCGTCGTTTTCTTGAGCGCCACCACCACCCCTCGGCTCCCACCCCACGTAGCTGGCCCACGCTCGGCCGTGTACCCGTCCTCCGTCTTGCCGCGACAGCACAATGCCATACGGGAGGAAAGGAACAGTCGGCGGACCCGGCTGAATAATCCAAAGCCCCGCTGCCTCCTGCGTCAACCGCGACCGGGCTCCCCTCCTCTTCGCCTTTTAAACGCGCGGCGAGCGTTGAGACCGAAGACCCGCAGGCTCCGGGGTAAAAGTTTCCGTGAGATGGTTACGAAGGGACTCGGAGCTGGGAAACAACGGAGGTGGGAGGAAGCGTAATCGACGAGGGTGAAGAAAGGACGTAGCGCGATCGATAAAGATTCGAAGGGAGACCGGAAGCGGCCACGGGGGCTAAGAATCCACGGGGGGAGAGAGGCGCGAGAGGGGGCGAGGAAGAAAAGGAGGAGCACCTGCGTCTCATTATCGATCATCTATCGAGCGGGGCCTCCCCCACTCCAGAGGGAGAAGCTACCCTCGGAATCACTATGCGCGCCCGAACGTGCCGATGTTTCCGACCGTTGAGGATCCACCCTGTTCGTCTCGGAGCCGAGGCAACGACGCCACCGTCAGGTGCTTCTTCCTGGACGGCAAGTGGGCAAGTGCAGGCGGCGCGAGTGCTTTCACGATTTAATGACACGTTGTCCCACACGAGCGTGGACGGCCAGGCACACGCGCCTCCTCGCGCGAGAACCTGCCGGCCTTTCTTTTCGTGGTCTTCCCGGATTTCCGTTCGCCGTTGCCAACCACCGTCCGTCTGTACCCGCGCCTTCGGATCCCCCGACAATCCTCCTCCTCCTCCTCCTCCTCCTCTGAAATCATTTTCACTTTCCACCCGACGAGCTCCGCTCAATCCCACGCCAATCACCGGCCAAGATATCGTATCGAGGGCACTTAACGTTAGGTACACCTAACTCCCGTTCACGGTGCTCGGGCCCAGGACCTTAGGCGTTAATTGAACCAGCAAGCTTTCGGGGCAATCAGGTGAAACCGATCTGTGACCGAGAGACGGGAAAGAAGGCACGGCCGGATCATCGCAATCTGTCATCTGCCGGCAAGCACGGGGAAGGCGGCGCGTAACCGAATTTATGGAAACGATCGATTACCTTACACCGACGCCACTCCGCCCGACGCGTCCTCTTTCGGGGCAGCGCGGCCGATAATTGATCGCGGCGATAAAGCCGTTCCGCTCGCGTCGTCGAGCTCGCGTTCGCGCGTTTTTACTTATCAGAGTTCGATTGAGTTAACGATCGCACCTGTACGTTCCTTTCTCCTCGCGTAGAGCGAGGCGGATGGCAGCTGGGTCGTAGCCGGGGACCGAGCGCGTGTCGGGCACAGCGTGCAGGTACGCGCGAGTGTACGTACAGGTGGGACCGAGCCATCATCCTTCTCCTCGGCCACTTCGCTTCATCTTCTGGGGGCTTATCATAAATTCCCCCTGGTTTCCCGGCCAGGCCGCCCGGATTCCAGGCGACCGCACCGCGGCTGGAATTATTTAGAAGCGCGACGTACAATGTCCCTTTCGGCTCCACCGTGTCGCGCGTGACATCGCGTGAATATCGGTCGATCGTGAGGCAACCGAGTTTTAATCGCAAGCGAAAGCCCTCGGAGATGGCGGAGCCGGTTAAAAGACCAGTCGGGTGCCACTTATCGGCTTTAACCAGGCAAAGGTTCGCCGGTTTCCAGGGGAATTACGTGCTCGAGGCAGCTGCGGTGCGGCCGCTACTTAGACAATGATTTCCGAGCTTTTCTTCCGAGAGAAAACGGGCCACCCCCCGGTGACGGCGTTGGCTCTCGAGGATCGTTCAGCCCGTAGGAAAGGCTGCGTCTCGCCGCGAATCCGTGTTAAAAGGATAATCTGGGTGTAATTAGGGGAGCAGCGTGTCGGTGTATCGAGGAGCAGTGATTGGTAGCTGGCTGGAGGGAGCAGCGTCCCTTTAAACTGTCCCGTGTCGCACGGCTCTGCCTCGGCGCAACACTTTTTTACCATCTGCCCCTTGTCGGGCATATGTTGCCGGGGGATAGCATCGAAAATGATCCGAGAAACAGGTAGAGGAGCCTCTAACTTTCGACACTCGCTACCCGTCTGTCGGCGATCACCTGTTGATTTCCTTTAAATCAAAATAATACCACATCCCGCCTCGGCTTTCCACCGCGGCCGCAGTTAGTGGCTCATTGTCAACGTGGCCTCGCTCCGCAGCAAGCATACCTAACCGGGTAGGATCCTTCGGAGTCTACGAAAGCTCCGCGACCTGTTTGCCGACAGAATTTCACGCGGTGAGTCACTTGCCATTAAGGACCTCGAGAATCTCGAGATACTTGGCGAGCGCCGGGGGTAAATATTATCCTCTGACTCACTAGACTCTTCTGAAACGGTGAACGCGATACGGATTCCAAAGAAGACTCTGGGGGGGCTCAGTTTCGTATGGGCGGAGAAGCTTGCAACTTCCGCTCGGAGATGGGCGGCCGTGACGCGGCGGAATTGCGCGGTCACTCTCGCCCTTCCGTTTCCGGGCCGTGTCCGCGATTTCCGCGGCTGATTTCGGTGAATATGAGCGGCGATTAAGCGGCTGAATGGCAACCCCCCCGAGAGTAGAGTCGGGGGCCCTCGGCGCGGGAGTGCGGTGCGGCGCCGGGGAGCGAGTGGCCGCATGAAAGCTCGCGACTTGATTTATGAACGAAAATCTCGAGTAAACGCTCGTTTCCGCGCTCCGCCGTGCGTGAAATGACTTTGGGCGAGTTGCGCCGCGAGCGGGGGCCTCCTCGTCGCGACAGCTAGCCGGCGATGCGTGCATTTCCGCCAACGGAAGACCGGAAGTGCCGGCTCATACACCGCGCCGCTCGCCTTTCCCTCAGTTCGGCGCGTCGTTATGACCTCGTTTCGAATCTCATTCCCGATACGGTAGAGCCTCTGGATGGCTCTTAATCTTCCCCTTCGCCGGCTGTGGAGCTCGAGGATCGTTCGGCCCCTTCGATTGTTGCTTGGAAAAACACTGTTGATAAGGGAAAATGCTAGTTTCCAAGCCGGAGATAGCAGCCGTAAGCCGTGCACGAAAGTTCGATCGGTCGTCGATGCCCGTGCGGTTCGAGTATCGAACCGGACCGGGCCGGAAGCTCGTCGCTGTTGCAATCGGCCGCGTCCAGGACCTAGGTGGGCGCGGCCAATGACTTCGAAAACATCGGGGATTAAAGGTTGCGTCGGAAATTACGGTGGCGCGTAGACGGCGACGGTCAGGCACCGCATCCGACGTGCTTCCCAAAAGGCCCGCTTCTTTGTTTCGGCGTTAATTAACCCGTAGCTTTCCTCCGCCGAGTCCGCTCGAGGAGCGAGAACCCAGCCGCGGCTCGCGCGGCGCTTTAATCTGGCAATGAGACCCCGCAGGGGCTCAGGATTTGTTTGCACCGCCGGGGCTCGCGTAAAGATAGCTGCGAACCGTTTAACGGGGGTCGAAGGTCGCCTTATAAATCGAGCTTTTGTAGCAGCCTGCGCGGCACGGAAGAAATGTCTTTTATTCGCGCGATAGGTCCTCCCCCCCCCCCCCCGGCTTTATCGAGCAGAAGGAGGTCAAAATTGAAGCAAGGTAGAACGGTGGAGGCACGGCCGATGATGGATCGTCTCGATCGTTCGAGCTGGGACTCTCCCTGCCAGGCGGGAGACAAGCGAATCCGCGCGGCGGATGAGAATTCGAAAGTGTTATCTAGCGGCAAGAAATGTGTTGAACCCACGATAAAACCAGCTCTCGTATCCACTCCCCCACGATTTTTGCTAATTAACCTCGCGGCACAGACCTCGTCGCGGTTTTGTTGCGCTGGTCGCAGATTAGCTCGCCGCTCTCGAAAGATAGCGGGGACTCTGCGGGCTTTTGTCTGCCGATATCCCCTCATCCCTCCCTTCCCTTATTGATCCCCGCGATCCCAGGTCGTTTTTTTCTTACATTTATCGCGCAGCAGACGCCCGCGTTCCCGATTAAGAATCGCCGTCGAGAATAGACCGGTCGGAATCGATGACCTCGGTCAATTCAGTCCTCTAGCCGCGTGGGAATTCTTATTCTCCCGAGAACTAGGTGTTCCAGATACGACGAAATCAAAGCGAATCTGTCTGCGTCGCGTCGCTTAGTTACCCCTGTCTGCACGCTGCCAGCTATGCACTGCTATCCGAGGGAGTCGCAACGCGGCTTGGATGGCCAGTCCAAGAGATATCTTAAAGGTATGATAATATGTACCTATAATTCTATTAGCAAATCGGTAGTGCTCGATATTTCGCGAAGAAAGCTGTGCTCGATCCGCGACGGGCAAAGTCTCGAGATGCGTTACTCTCTCCCCCTCCCCCCCCCCCCCCCGAGTGAAATTCTCCACCCCCGATCGACATGCTTGCCCACATCCCGTATCCACTTGCCGTTGGCGATGCGAATTTATCGCGAGGAGCTTTCGTTTATCGGCGCAGACAGCCGGCGGGTCAGCCTGTCTCCCGGAGACACGAGTCAGCCACGCACACGCGGCCCGGCCGCGTGCAGCTGTGCGCGAAATTGACGGTGTATGCGCCGCTCGTTCGCGATTTCTACGTAACGCGTGCTAGTTATTACTGGACAGACCGATAACGGCTGCCGGCCGCGGAAAAAAAAAGGTGAAATGATAGTTAGGAGACCGATACCGAGCGATCGGCGTGATTCTTTCGCGGCCCGCGGAGAGTAAATAAGCGAGCGCGCGCGCGCGCGCCATCCGTCCAATCTCGATCCGCAACGTTTTTCTTTCTTTTATTGCTTTATGATTGCTTTATGTACGTAATGATATAGTTAACGTGTAATAATTATTCCACGTGTTATCGTATTATTTTGAGAACGATAGAGTATGCGTGCTAGGCGATTGATAAATAATATTATGCACGCCAGAACCGAGGCGAATTTGGAATTTTGACGCCCTTGGGATAATGAATTTCTATCGCCCTCTTTGTGAAAGATCGTCAAATATTTTAATTCGAAAGAATCGAAACAAATTGAAATAAATTCAATGTGACAAGTCACATGGGTATGAGTTATTCCTAATTTCCTGCATGAAAAAAGTGTATTCTTTTTAAATCTTTCCTAAAGTTCTTTTGTACAAAATTTATCGCTCCCCGAAATTTGCCGCCCAGCAAAATTTTTCCTTCCATAAAGTTGCCTCAAGCCTCTCTGTTTAATTCTGTTTTTCAGTTTCTTTCGCCCCAAATTTGGCGCCCTGGACTGCAGCCTACTTGACTTAGGTATATATAAATCCACCCCTTCTCCATCCCCGATTTAGTGTTACCTTATTCGTTTCCCAGAGATTTGAGCGTCAGGTGTGACGGCCCGATGCGGTATCTAGCCACATTACGACTTAATGGCCGGTCTAATTGGCGTCACGGTGCACGCATGGGTGTCTAAGCAAACGGAACGAGGCTTTTATCAACTACTACGGAAAGATAGTGAATTTTTTCACTCTACCCTCTCAGAGTTCAAAGGTTCGTCGGATATAATACGTTCACTCGCCCGACATCTATGCTTAACAGATAAGAAATCTTGCCCGGCTTGTTTATATTTGAAGCAAACGCGTGTCTTCGATACTTTCACGCGCTATCTAACTTCCTTTTGTGCGATTCATTTGTATTGTCTTGTTTGCATTGCTGGTCGCGATTCGATCGTGACGCGCAATCACTGAGGGAGAGGGAATCTTTATTATTGGCAGAGGAGGGTGTCTGGGAGAAATGTTGATGCGTGATGTATACATGAATATGTGTTTTTAGAAAGGAAATGATCGCTAGTGGAAATACGCGAAGAATATCTTTTATTTCTTTACGGTACATTGAGCGCCGAGATCGGGGGTAGGTCGATCTGTATTATCGCAAATGTAACAGCCGCTTCTCCCTAACAGGATTGATCACACCACCCTGCAGATCGATGCAGAAAACGTATGCGTTATTCTGAATGTAATCAACGGCTGAATAATCTTAATTCGTGCTGCATCTGTTATTTATAGTTTTATAGCAAAAGCTTGGATTTATGTTTACAAGAAATCGATTGAAATACGGAATTGATCAGATATGCAACTAAATGTCCATTAGATAAAGGATAATTACATTTATTTATTTATTTGATTAATACATGATGAATATATTTTATCACTTTTTAATTTACACTTTAGTTTTTACGCGCGTTCAGTTCATTGACCACTGACCAGTGTAGCGATCCAACGGCCACAACTCTAACTACGACGCCTCAGGTGGGTATCATCCTCATTCTTTGCAGAGGGTACTCTTTTCTCCACTATTTCTATTTTACCGACCACAAAACATGGACCACAAATGAGGTTTAGGATAAACCTATCAACCAATGTATTTTTCTGTCGTTACCGGTGAAGTCTCGAAACAGATTGCAACGCTACGCGTGGTAGAAATTAGAATTCAGCACAGGTACGAGTAGGTAATTTTTTTAGAGTCGGAACCCGCGAGTTACAAATGTTTCTGGTAGAGTAACAATTTAAAGATCGTCTTATGAACATATTCTGTTCAACGGAAGAGAAAGGAGGATGGAAATAAAACTATATCACTTTCGTCTTTTAACCTTACTGTCCTATTCCGGTTTATTTAACGCAAAACAAATTTCATTCGCTTGCAATAAAGTAATTTGTAAAAAGTAACTTTATTTTTCTAACCATTGATAATACAAAAAAATGTTTCATGTGAAAGTTTTTTTATTTGAAGGAGGAAATTGAATAGTATAGGAAGGGAAAGGAGTGTTTGGAATGCAAGAAGTGAATATATTTAAGGTTTGGAATACATAATGACACGATACTCGTCTGTGACAATACTTACACTACTCACACACTGCTTCAACACCGTTCTTACACTTCAGACAACAAACAACACACCACAAACAACACACAACACACATAATAGTTGATAAGTTTACATACTGGTTTTAAGCTTGCCGCGAAAACGCAACAAAGTTGCAAAAGACAATTTTTTTCAACAATGTTGCAAATAAAATTTGACTGTTCGCGAATCAAAGGCCCGCTTTGCAACATTGTTGCGTTTTCGCGAGCCTCAACAAAGTTGCAAACCGAAATTTCGCTTTCTGCGAAAAATGCACAAAGTTGCAAACCGAAATTTGGCTTCTCGCGAAAACGCACAAAGTTGCAAACCGGGATTTTATATCTCGAACACCCCAATTTCATTTGCAACAATGTTGAAAAAATTTGCCATTTGCAACTTTGTTGCATTTTCGCGGGAAGCTGATTGAATAACTTACCTGAATACTTACCACATTGTGCCCATATCGTAAGACGACTACTTAGTTGCTAAGTTAAGAGCAGTATATGACTATTGTGAAGCGTGAAGTGCAATGTGTAGAGAGTGTGATGTGTGAAGTGTAACTGTGTGGTGTGTGATTAGTGTGTGAAGTGTGATGTACTAAGTGTGGCGTGTAATGTATGAAGTGTAATATGTACATTCACGTATACCTGGTGTATGATTAACCCATTACCGACAAAGTAGCATACATCTTAATCGACTGTAGGTACATCGCTCCCTACTATATCGACTGTCGCTTGTTATCCTCAATATATAGATAATTTTTGTAGCAGACGAAAAACATAACCTCCGTAGGATGTACAATTGTCATTCGATGTACGAATGAATTGAAAGAAGCGTTTACACATCACCGTCCGCAGAATGGCGAATGACAGGGAGGTACTGAGAGAGATTTGGGATGGCAAAATTCCTGTCTGCTTCACCCTCCATCCAGAGGAAATCTGCGAATTGCAAGGGCCTGATCCGTTCTATCTTATGGTGCCTAGGTTAAGTTATTTTCCACTCTGCACGGACAAGGTGAATACCGCAAATCCGCTAACATGTTTACACGTTACTAAACTTATACCTTCTTCAATATCGCTTTCTACTCGCCCACTTTCGCGATCAGGTACGGAAACACTTCATACGACACATACAGCAAAGTGACACTAAACAGGAGCACGAGATGTGGCTGGAGTTCAACGGTATTCCCTTGAAATGGCACTACCCGATAGGCGTACTCTTGGACATTTACTCTAACGACGTTCAGCTCCCATGGAACATTGTTGTACACTTCGAGAGGTTCCCAGAGGATGTGCTGATGCACTGCCAAAACAAGTAGGTACAGTAGAATGTAATGGATTAGCCCGTGATAACAAGCAAGCATGATCTGATTAGACGAAAATTTTAGAGATGTCATAGAATCGTATTTCATGTCGTGTGTGAAGGAAGCGGACGTATTAAAGCACAGAAGCCAGGTTGTGTCTAATATGCAGAAGAAGGATCTGAATCAGTTGTGGTCTGGTTTGCTCAACGATAAGTTCGATCAGTTCTGGTCTGTTAATCGAAAGCTAATGGAAGCTAGCAATAGCGACGAAGGTTTCAAATATATTCCATTCCGTTGTTACACGAGCGAGGACAGCTATGTACAAAAGCTTGTGAAACCTGTGAACGAAGAAGGTCAGAGGAAAACGCTGAGGCATTTATTAAACGAAGTATTTCCAGACAATGAGAATGGTGAATAGATACATTGTTTCCTACTTCTACGCGTGGTTTCGGTATTTTCAATTTATTCTATCTTTCTTACAGTCGCGGTACTCGTTCAGGGCATCATGCCACCCTTGGAGACCCCTCTTCAATGGATGTCCGAGCACTTGAGCTACCCTGATAACTTTCTACATTTAGTTGTGACGTCATAACCCACGTTAAGTCCGCAACGTGATTATCAGTGGAAATCCCGTAAATGAGCTCGTTACTGTGTTTCCTTGCCAACGTTACTGGTACTCCAGCGAAGATTCCACGTGTCGCGAGTCTCTTCATTCTCTACATTTTTATTACATATTTATTTTATACGACATCGTAAATGACGCTTCAATTTTACGCGAGAAGGGAGATAAGCGAGAAGCGGTTAAACGTAATGCTATATACTGTTGCTTGTACTCTCTCGTAACGCACGACGGTATCGCCCTCGGAAAGCAGTGTCTTGAAATTTTATCGTAACCCCAGTGCAGGGCCGGCATGGCGGATCGGAATACCGTCGGGCCCACGTTTAATAACCGACCGAGCGAGCTGTAATTCAATTAATGAGATTATATCCGAAGGAAAATATATTGTATAAATATGGTTATATGAATATTTAAACGATAGTTTATGTATATAAACGTGTATCGATCGTGGACCGTACGTAATCGATAAGGAAGACGACGAAGTTGGTTGCTGTCGAAGAGGAATTAGCTGAGGGCAGAATATGACAAGATGCAAAACAATAAACTATCATTATATGTAATAAATAAGATCGTCTAATTTACAACAGAGAACTGGTATCAGTTTATTGTGCAGCTGTCCTGAGGCTTCCGGTATATCCTTAATATTTCCGAGGATAAGTCCCTGACGTTCTGCGCCACCGCAGATCCGGCGGGTCTGCGCACAATGACAGGTTGGTTTCCATAGCTGCTGTACTCCATGGTTCTACGACTGCTGCCGAAAGTCAGATAGTTGGTCTCTTCTCTGCTACTTGCTTGCTCCTGCGAAAGGCACGTTTACCGCTGAATAGATTTCGTTAATTTTTTTCTGGATATCACTGATATCGTCGTGCCGCGCAACGCACGCTGTGTATAAAAGATTACTTGAAATATAACCAGCGTCGTGTCTTGGTATCTCTTACGAATCTCTTCCTTAGTCAATTCAACGCTCACTTCGGGCGATTCATACCGCTCCGTCATTTACAGCTGCTCCTCTCTGCTTCTTTACGTGCTGCGAGCATGGAACCTGTAACCAGAAACGCGAGTATCGTTTTACGGACTAAAACAACCTTCTGGCCTGATTGTAATCGGCGATTGAACGGCCTTCGATCGTACCAATGATATCTCTGCTCGGCGAACTGGCACGACCGAGGCGGATTAACGTTTCGTGCCTCCAAAAATGACGTCAACGGTATGAGTCGTGAATTATGGGACGCTGAACGAAAGGGACACGTGGGTGGCGAAAATGTTGAAGACGATGGGGCATGGTATTCATTTGTAGTAAAAATAAACCCTGGTGAAACTTTCGCGACACAGTGAATAGTGATTTTTCCCGCCATTTTACCGATTACTGTTCCGCCCAAGTGACTACGATTGAACTTGGGAACGTGTTCAGGCGTATTAATAATGATTACGATATACCAATTAAGCGCCGATCGCGTGGGTCGGCCTGCGTTCAGGAGTTTCCTTCGGCTGTGCCTCAGTCTTTCTGAAATTCTTGTTAAGCTACCGTTCGAGTAGATATCGACGAATGGGCGAGAAGCACACGGTAAGAGTAATCGAAAGGAAACTCGAGTGTTTGTCGCCGCGTTGATCTTCGACTCGGGAACAGAAGTCACGTTACTCGATTGTTGGAGCGGGGCCAGAAACTTTTTGGTATCCTTTTCGAATTTCCGGTTGGGGACGCCAGACGCGAACGATTCTCGGACGAATTTTTTCACGCCGCGCAGACAGTGGCTCGCATTATTCTCAAATGCGAGACAATGCAGCAAGGCCGTCAACGTTCGGCGCAAAATGCGTTGCGCTTAATCTCCGCGACAGGCTTCTAGAATGTAGTCGGAAAGGGATTTCTGTGAACAGAAGGGAGTCTGCCTCTCGTTTCTCCGGAGTCAGCTTTAACGGGAACATTTTGCTTATGCGTGCCACTGCACCCTTCCTAATTACATTGCACCAGTCGGTGACATTTATTGGCGCTGATTGAAGCGTTGCATCAGTCATACCTCGATTCAAGGTCTGCTTTGCGCGTACGCGATGGCCTCAATAAAAACGAATCGCGTCGTTATTGCCATTTAATGCTCGTATTTCAACAAACATCTCGGCTTCAGTGCACAATATCCCCGTAGGGAACGTGGCGTAAAATTGTGCAAATTTCAATCCCGTCGACTCGCGATGTTTGCTGTTCGTACAAACGATTTCAACTTAATTAAAAGAATGTATCGCAACGGGGACGATAAGATAATCTATAAAAGAAATTGCAGAGGAGTATCGATAAATCAGAGCAACGCCGCCACCACCGTCGATAATAAGATCGCCTGCGTAATGTACGACGGTTTCACGAACTTTCGATACTTACAGACTCGCAGAGTAGGTAATTACTCGGACATGGGATTAACGACCTTCCGAGTGTAAGCGAAGCTGCGTCGCGCGATTTTTCACGACGTTTCGTAACGCTGTTCCTTTTTCATTCAAGAAAAATCGATATTGGTAAACTCATTATCTATTCCATTCCAGTTCAATTAGTTGCTCATGCCGCGTGTCCCGGTGGCGCGTAAGAATATGTTGCATCACGTGCACGCGCGCAACTGGACGCGCCGCATTCTTCGACGAAAACACGCGATAGGCACCGCGGCTCGTTCGCTTCCCATCGAGATGCGCTTTTCCACGTTCGGCTGACCGGGGGAACAAATTGCAGCCGCTAGGTCGAGAGTTCCTGCGGATTTGCGTGAACGGGCAAGTATTGAAATAATTATCGGGGAAAGTGGGAGTCGTAAAAGAGCGTTTACGTCATTTATCGACACAAGTGTATCGCTAATCAACGGCCAGCGCAGGGGCGCAGGGGCAAGAGCGCGTTGCGTGCTTAGAAAGTTTAGCGGGTACGTGTGCGACCGTCGATCCGCAGCTACTACCAATCGGCCGCGATAACGGAAACAATGCGTCGATTGCATCTATTGTACAAAACGATCGTGCGCCTACATGCATCCGATATATCTGCTTTCGATGCACACACGATTCCCTACGAGTTGGCCTCGGTTTATCTTCGGGCGTAACTTAGTTCCCCCTTCGCATTTAGGGGAAGAGTTGAAGAAATTGGAAGAGCGTCCGCTGGATTTTTCTGACGTATCAAAGATGTTTCGACAGAGTTTTAAAATCGAAGGGCGTCCGCTGGATTTTTCTGACGTATCAGAGATGTCTTTCAGAAATTTCTCGGTGACAAAAGGTTACGTTAGATAAGATTAAGGCTTTGCTTTACAAAAGAAAGATACTCGTTGAAACAATACCTGGGATAATGCGGGCCTCGCGCGGTGCATTTTCCACACAGTTATCGCAATCTCGAGACGCGTTCTTTGACATTGAAACCCTTTTTCTGTCACTAGCGTTTGAAGTACAATAAATTAATTTGGACAATGTGAAAAATCTTTTGCGATTTATAGGAGATTTTGTTGGTGGCAACTTGCACTAAAGAACTATCGATTATAAAGTTCAAATGCCTCCCGTAAGACAACTTTACAGATTTGGTACACTAGTTAAAAAGAGGAAATGCCCACTTTGCAGTGGAAAAAATTTCGGAACGTCCCCACTCTTTGCCCAAGCATAAGCTTCTGTCGTCAGAGTAAAGCAAGAAATTATTTGAGAAGAGAATTATATAATAAAATTAAATTTATTCAACCTTGTTTCTTCACTGATAGACTAAAACTAAATTTTCTCAATAAATCTGTTTTCTGACATTCCCTTACCCTTCAAGTATCTACTATCCTATCATTGTTTTCAGTTGTGCCGCGCTCCCGTATTTGTTAAATAGATCGACGAATCGTACGATAATCCTTGGGACAACACCCGATTCGGATGAAAGGAAGCGGGCCTTTACGGGAAAGCCTCGGCAAGTACCATCCACCGTATCAACTTCCCTCAAATTATCAGTGTCGCTGTTATCTGAAAGTCGTTACTTGAACTTGCCACGAGCACGCATTCGCGGCGAGAGAAAATTCCTGCTTGAGCAACGAGACGCAGCTGGAAATAAACAGGAGGATTAGCTTCGATGAAAGAATAATAAAATAAGGAAGGGTGTATCATTTAAAATAGTCTCTTATATTTTCTCTCAAATTCGTTAAAATTCTATCGCAATATAATCTACGCGTGTGTGTGTATATAATACAATATTTAATACAATGATTCTTGTCCTGTCGAGCGTACGTACAAAAAAAACGACGTGTCGATGATGCCTGCCTGACCGTACATTGATATCCCCGATCATTCTCGCTGCCTCACGGCATTTCAGTCTATCACTCTCTTTCACATTCGCTCGTTGCCGTCCTCTCGGTGAATCACAATACAACGGATACGGTTGGTAATTACGGGCGAGTTCTGACGTTAAAAGGGGAAATACCTACCGCGCGCGACGGAATCAATGATAAAAATAATAATAATAATAACAACGATAATTAACGTTCGATTCGCCGCCGTACACGCCAGGCCAGAGAGCCTCGGTCGTGCGGCAAGAAAAATAGATAAGCAATTTCTTCCGTTATCACACTGCGAACTGCCCCTCGTCGCAGGAATCTTCCATATCCTTTTGGTTCTCAGTTCCGCTAATCGCGAATGAGCCGCACTCCACCCTCAGAACGAGAACACGTCGAATGTATCAATTTCATTGGCTTACTAATCGCGAACAGAGCCGAGTGGCGATGCACAGCGGATGGGGCAGAGACGATCGAAGGGGAAAGAGGTATTGTAAATGGAAAATAGAGCAGAGACGTTGGTTCGATGTACGGAATTACTATCTTCATCTTCATCGTTTATTCCACTTGAAAACAATGCGCGGTGTCGTTTGGCGCGGTCGGAACGGCGACCGATAATAAATAGATCGAATAAATCTGAATACTGATTATCGTTAAACGATCGGGACCAGTCACCGGTGTGTGTGTGTGTGTGTTCGATCTTTCGCGGGACGCTTCTTCGTCGCCGGAGGCCGCGAACGAAACAGAAAACGAAATCCGTAGCTCGTTCCAAGGACGACTGAGACGAAACACATTGGTCCTTCGCTCCTCCTCGAATCGAAGCTATAAGGCACGAGCGATTCAAAAAGGCACCGGGGGCGAGTTTTAAGAGGCGCTTCGTCGGTGTATAAGTTGATCGTATTAAAATATAATATTTCAATTTATATATATACATATCTACGCGTGCTCTGTTTCTGTTTCTCTTTCTCTCCCTGTCATTCGACGCTATATATAAATTCTCTTTGTACACATACGATACACCAGCATTACGCTTACGGCATCACCACTGTGTGTGCCTTCGCGTGCGCACGCGTGTATGGACTCGAAAACGCGGGGGCTCGCCCACGAAAACTTCGTCCACCCCGCTCCCCGCGCTCTCGCGTACCCTCCGCCCGTTCGCACGCTTTTATGCACTTAAAAAATATTGCTTACACATGCTTTATGCCTCGTTTAATAGACTCTTGTGGGCTGCGCACACACGGCGACACACGCAATCACGCATTTTATTTCTCGCGCTATCGAGCACACCCTCCTTTCGTCAGTCTGTTCGACGCTACATATACGTTCTCATTATGTAAAACGACGTTATGGCATTATGTAATTCATTATGGCTTACGATTACGCTACATTTTATTGTACATTGCCCCACCTTGACCCTATCGACGAACGCGGACAAGGCTATAATACGGTTTCTTCTCCCGGTTACGCGCGCCGATTCTCCAAGGTTCTCAGCAACCTTTGAAACTACTGTGTTACTTCGAGAAGCTAAAGTAATAAAAGATCCTCGTGATATGTTCCCGTTGTTTCCCCGCTCGACTACCATCGGGCTTGTCGCATCCGCGGCGCGTGCAGGTAAATATCGTTGACCCGCGCGCGGCGCGGCGCGGCGCGGCGATCACGGCGAGCCGGCCCGTTGCGCCCGGCGATAATGCGCGTCGCGCGGCGGGTGTCGCAACGCGCGAGATGGTCGACGGGCTGGAAACGAGCTGGATTGGGGCCTGAATATTGAAACATTGACGTAACCGCCCCATCTAATAATTTGCAAAATTGCCCTCCGTCGCCGCGACACTCTCAATCGCCGGATCGCGGCAAGATTCGTGGAACACCATTCTCGCCTTTCCCATGCGGACCGTTTATCCTTTCCCGGCGTTCCGACGCAGACGGACCGTCGCCCGTGACGCGCGCGGACATTATCTTCCGGTAATCGGGCGGCAGATAGTAAACGGTTCCGCGACGATAGGTGGTAGCCGAAGCGTATTATCGTGGCAATTCCGAGCGTTCTTTTTTTCTTGGTGATTCAGAGACTCGATTCGCGCTCGGAACGCAAGCGAAGGTCGCTCGACGATGGAGAAGGTGCGCGCTATCGCCTCGGGAATCGGAACGCGGCAATCGGGATAATGGGGAGAACCCGCGGAACGGCGACGCGCAACGGTGTACGAATAATTTATACGATTAATTAAGAAACGTCTCGTCGCCGGTCCCACGGGCGACGGAATTAACGATTGTACGCCGCGCGTCCAAGAAACAATTGCACCCCCTAAACGCATCGCGTTATGACCAACTGTATCCCTCTGTAGCTCGGGCGCTGGTTGCGCGTGGTTGATTCACCTGATACGACGACACTGAATTACGTTTACTCGCGAACGTAAAGGCGCGATGAACGAGAGGTTCGCGAGTAACCGAAGGTGGCCCGGAGCGGGTGAATCACCATAGATATGAATGCGGTATAAGGCACGCGGGTTTTTCGGAGCGGTCTCGTGTATTCTTCGATCATCCTCCTGCGATCGACCTCGCTGGTCGATCGACGCAAAGGCACGGGAGGCTTTCAGCTTCGTTCCTTTCCTTACCGATCGGTTTCAAGCTCTCGCAGACTCACGCCCAACAGAAGAATCGAACCGATTTCCAAGTGTCCGATAAAAAAAAATATCTCACGATCGTCATCTCATAATGATTCTTATCTAGCGGATATCGGTTCGAGCCTCCTACATTTCTTACATATATATTTACAAGCTACCGCTGCGAGAGGGAAGGAAAGGCGCGAGGAGAAGAATCGCGAACGAGCTGATAAAGAGTGGGAGAACGAGAGGAAAAATAATGGAGAACTAACCCTGTCGTAATACTTGCGCATCGTGCGTGGGCACAGGTGCGCGTATGGAAGAAATTCTTTGAGCAATTAAACGATATCTAAGATCGATCCTCGTCGAAGGCGGAATAAGGAAATCGACGCCGGAAATGTCCGGTACCGAGAAGCCCGACCGTAGTGTTCCGAGTGGGAAGATAGAAAAACGGGAGACGATTATCCCTGCGCGACGATCCGCCTCGAATTTCCTTCTGCGAACAGCCAAGCCGGCAACGTAGTGCTCGCCTAGGCTTGCATAACGGCCCGTCGCAGAAAAACTTATTCGCTCCGTGAGAGTTTTTCCTGGCGATCGGTATCGCGCCGGGGGGACTGACATAATTCCGTAATTATAACGAACTCGGGCGACCTCTAAGCGGCCTAGCCGATAGCCGGCGCGCTAATCTCGACGCGATAAAGAAGCGCGGAAAAAACTCTCCGCCAGATATCTGCACGGATTCTGGAAGGGGGGGCGAGGAGCGGAGGCTATGCCCGAAGAAGTTGGAAGAAGATGCTAGCTGAGGACGCGACCGCGTATAATCTCCACGCCTCGGTTCCTCCAATGGCCGATTGAGCCTTTATCGTGATGTACACCGCGGGCACCGACGATCCGTGGAAACGATAAACGCTTACGTGGCGCTCGACTTACGTGTCGCCGATCACGTACCGATCGATCCTTCGCCGGTGAATCCTTCGCTGGAACGAGCATCAGGGAAATCGATTTCGCGCCCTCGAAAGAGTAGAGAATAATCGGCGTCTATAATTGATTAAAATTCCTCGGAATGTAATTCGATTTGTCGTAGGATTTCAAAACGTAAACGTACGTCGGCGGAGTTTTAAAACTTGTTTGCGCGAATATCGATCCCGCGATACCCGAAACGACGATGAATTTAAACGAGCATCTCCCTCCTCGCCCCAACGGAGTGTCGAGGAGTATCGGGAATTCCGTGAAAGCAAAACCGTCGCTCCTATTCCGCGCGAGTCGAGGATCGACAGATTGTTCGAATTAACTGTAATGAGGACTCGCTGGATACCTAACGAACGCGCTCTTGACCTGCGGGAACTCGGTGTACGGGTGAGTCCTCCAGGATATCGGAAGCCTCAAGCTGAGCTCTAGAGCGTAGTCGTGGCCCCTGCCTTCGTTCAGATTGCAGATACTTTGGCAGTTGTTGTTGTTGTTGATGGCGTTTTGGCTGCTTACGGGCGACAATCCCCTCTGGATCGAGTGCTCCTTGATGGGCTTGCTCACGGGATTGTCCAGGTATGGTTTGAACAGGATGGCGTCCTTTTTGGTGGTTGGTCCTGAAGGCGGAGGCGGAGCGGACGCCGGCGGCGTCGGGACCGTGCTGGTCACTGGCTCCGTTCTCAACGGTGACGCGTCTACGAGGCTTTTCGGCTTCACCAGGCAAAGAGGCGTATCCTGGGGTGGCGTTTCGTGGCAGGAGGAACTGGTCCCGACCGACTCTTCCGCATCGAGGCAAAGCCTCTTGGGCGACCGGGGTGCCTCGTAGCAGCACGAAAGAGTGCAGTGCCGCCTCTTCGTGGGCGAGGGCAGCTCCTCCGACAGGTCCGGGATGGAGGTGATCTCGGACGAATACTCTCTGGGGGAGTAACAGTACAGCCTCGTCTGTGATTCCGGGAAGCAGGATCCTCTTAAGGACACTTCCTGGTAACACGAGGTCGGCGGCGTGGCAATGCAGCAGGAGAGATTGCACGAAACGGATGGTTCGCTCTCCGGAGACGGATCTATCGCTGCTGAATGGTGATAGTAGGGTAGGTGCTGGGACGAGGATGAACCAATGTCGCAGCAGTAAAGGAGCGGCGGCGATCGCTCGTACTCGGCATCGATTTGATCCTGCGATAAGCTGGAAGCGTAGTTCGACGTCCTCAGATCGACCGGTGACTCACCGGAAGCGGCATCCTGGACGGGGCCCAGCCGTTGCCGGGAGCTTCCACGAACGGCGATTTCGCCCCTGAGCTCCGTTTCCTGGCCAAGCCATTTCTGTACCTGGCGGCGATTGATGCCGAACTTCCTAGCGGTGGCGCGTTGATTACCGGCCACGCCGACGTCCCGGTGAAAAGCGTCGAGCACGTCCAGCTTGAACCTCAGGGAGAAGGATCTCCGCCGTGCGAGATCGTTGGAGGAATTCTGGCTAGCGGAGGAGCAGTCGAGGGGATCCATCTCGCTGTCGGAGCAACTGCTGCTGGATCTGCCGGAACTGGCTGGGCCACGAGGGCTGGAAGGCAAGGAATATCCTTCGCGATCGTTTACAGGGCTTACCGCTCGCGAATCAGCAGGTGGTCGTTGATAATTGACGTACGAGGATGCAACGGCAGCAGCCTCTCTCCCCTCGTCGCCGATCACCTCCTCTTCCTGCTCCTCCACCTCCTCCTCTTCCTCCTTGGCGTGCAATTCTTCCTTGACCACCGCCCTACCGATTTCTACCTCCTCCGCGGAGTCCTCCATTCCCTTCTCCCCGTTACGGGCCGTCGTCTCCTTAGACTCTCGGATCGGCTTCTCGGAATCCGGTGTCGGGGACGCGTGTGCGTGCGTGCGCTCATGCACGTGCACGTGCGAGGAGCACGCTGGACTCGCGGAGGCCCGCGGGGAATCGAAGTGAACGGACGTCGTTGCGGTGCTGTTGTTGCTGTTGCTGCTGGTCGCTTGATGCGAGACGGGAGAGAGTGGGAGCCTCGAGGCACCGAGGGAATTCGCCGGCTCGCACGGCCCTGGCGTCGCCGCCGAGTCTGGGCTTGCTCGCTCGCTCTTTATCATTGACGGCGCTAGCAGCAAACCGTACGATGATTTTCTGCCCCCGGAGGAGTCCACGTCCCCGTAATGCTGCGGGGACCGATGGTGACTCGGTGAACGATGCTGCTGTTGACGAAGCGTCGCGCCGATTATTTCGTTCTCGTTGTACCGGTGCTCTTGGCGAGCAGGCACGCGATAACTTGTCAAAGTTTGGTACACCTTCACTTCGCTCCGGGGCTCGAACGGCCCGGAGTTCTCGAGATCTCGCTGCCCGTCCGTTTTCAGAGCGTAGTAACCGGATTCCTGATCCACGCGGCTTTCCGAGTATCTGTGAACCGAGTCCGCCACCTGTACGCGATCGTCCACCTCTCGGCGCAGATGACGTTGCTCCTGTTTCGTTGGATATTCGTGATAGTCGAGGCGAACCGGCAGCACCGTGGCGGTGGTGGATTGAGCGGTATATTCGGGCGAAGAGGGTGAACCACCATGAGGAGGATGAGGAAGAAGAGGTGGGGGCCCTTGCTGTGTAGCCAGCTCGTCGCCGTGCAGTCTGGCGAGGCTGAGGTTCAAGGCCGGCGCTGCTGGAGTCACGGCAGGCCCCGTGGCTTCCGTCACGACGACGGCCGCGGCCGCGGCGGCACCATCCTGCTTCGAAACACCCGTAGGAGATGATATCACCGCGGTCGAGACCACTCCGACGTTTCCACTCTCCGCGCAGCTGTTTCTCAGATTGTCCTCGCACTGTAACCACTTTTGTATCTGACGCCGATGAATCCCGTACTTCCTCGCGGTGGCCCGCTGATTGCCACGGCAGTCGATGTCGTTCCTGTACGAATCGAGAACCTTGAGCTTGAAGGCCGGCGCGAATATGCGTCTGCTGCCCATCACACCCACAGATTTCCGCGAGCTCTGTTGCTGCTGTTGATGCACCACCGACTGCTGCTGCTGTTGTTTCTGATGCACCATTTTCACCGAGCTCCCCTCACCGAGCACCTCGCTCATCACACCATGAGCCATCGCGATCCGTGGTATCGCGCGCGCGCGCACACACACCCAGCTCTTTCGTTAACGTGACGTCGATGACCGTCGCACGTCGGGCAAACACCGGGCACGAGAACGACGGCGATAATGACGGCGATCAGCTTTGTAACCGGGCACTGCCAACGACGCACGGTGGTACCTTAACGCGTAACATTGCACGAACAGTGCTTGCCTGGCCGCGCCAAGCACGGAGTTCCTTTTAGGTCTCTTGGTAGATGCCGTAACTAATTTTCATCCCCACCACCGGCCGAGGACTGCGGCTGCTTCCCACTGAAACGGTCTCCTTCCCGTCCCCTCCCAATCATCGCCGCCACCGTCGTCGTCGTCGGCACGCTCACCCCCCTCTAACTCTCTTTCTCAGTCCCTCTCTCTCTCTCGTGCTCTCGCTCTAGAAGCCCCTCGCCGACTGTTTGCCGCACTCTCGGTCTCTCGCCGTGTTTCCCCTTCCACTTCTCTCTCCCTCTCTCTGCCTTTCTCTTCCTTCTCTCCTTTTCGCTCTCGATCCAGCACAAGCGCCCCTCGCGCCAGCCAGCGCCTGTGCATACACGCATGCACACGTGCACACCGCCGCATCGACATCCCACTCCAGAGCAGCACAGGCGCTAGAGTCCACCGCCGCCGACCACCAGTCATTCTTCTTTCTTTACGCCTAACCGACCTAACCTCCACCAAATATCTCCTCTCTTTCTACGGCTCTCTCGTCATCCTGCCTGACTGCCCGCACCATAGGCGCCCCACCCGCCCTTCCCCCCCTCCAACAGTCGCCGCATATATGTGTGTGTCCCTTTCCCTCTCTCTCTTTCTCTCGTTCTCTCGCTTCCCTTTCACACCTCAGCGCCCTGAAAGTCCGCCATTTTGTGTGCTCACTTCCGTTAATGACGCGCGCGGGAAACGTCACGCCGGCGTGACGACGCTCTCGGCGCCATGTTGTCTGCCGTGCACGTCTGAGTGCCCGCTGCCCGCTGCCTGCTCCCTGCTCGCCGTGGCAGCCAGCATGGAGCCTCGATTTTTGTTCGCCTTTCTCCTCGGCGCAGGCCGTGCCTTTTCCCGTCGCCTCCACACTGCCGACCACCTCTATGCTCCACGGAATTTTGCCTAGCCGTTGGCTCGGCCAGCTCGGCGATTACAACCGAAAAAAGTATCGCTAGAGTCGCAGACGATGGCTCGAGTTACGAATGTTTTCCCGTTCGCCGAGATTAGGCGCGTTATCTAGGTTAAATCGCTGAAGACCCACGTCAGGCTTCGCATACGGTATACGATTCTTGAAAGCTCGCCGTAGCGAGCGCCAACTCCGACGATCGTCGTCGTCTAGGAAGTTTTATTGGCACTCGAATAAGGGGAAAGGCCGGCGAGGCAAGGGGATTTTGCCTTCTAGGAAAAACGGTCGTAGCCAGGTCGGCTTACTGGTAATGGTAGTCTTGTTAGGGTTGAAATAGTCCCCATTATAAACCCGGCGGGGTAATGCGATCTGTATTGTTCTTACTGGTTATTACCAGCATTCTGCTGGCTTACCGTTACGACTCGTTGCTGGTCAGTTATTCTTTACTTTCCTCGCGTTCTTATTCTCGCTTCTCATACATCTCTCCCCCTCCCTTCCCGCCGCGACGTGCTGGAGTTATCGGTGAATGAGGTTTCGAAACGGGCATGCGAATCGAGAGTTTCTTGCATATATACGCCGTGGAATGAGATCATGTTGTTTTTGTGGCGTGAGCCGACAGTTAATATGTTTAGCTTTTCGCGCGGTTGCCATGTCGTTGAGCCCGAACGTAGGCCGCCGATGTACACGGACGCGAGAGAGACCTGCAGGCAATGACGCAAGCCGTGCGTTAGTATACATATACTTTGACAGGCAAGAGAGCGAGCGAGATAGGTCGGGTAGAAAGAAACCGGCGAGGCCTCGTAAATTTCCATGATTCGCGCCACCAGCAGAAACCAACAGGCCCGACCGATCCTCCTGCGGTTCCTCGAAGGAGCACCGTATTGCATTTCTAAGAATCTAGCTGGCTATTCTCGCTCTGTCGATCACGCCGCGTCCAGCCCTTTCCGAATACATCCGACAGTCCGGAGGTATCGTGACGGGATGTACCTGCCTCTGAGCACGACTCGACCTTCGCATAGTTGTATGAGCGCGACTCATCGCTCTGGCATTCCGCGTCTCATCTTTGAAAGAATCGAGTTTCGCCTCGACTTTATCAGAGCCATCGACATACCTGCGCGACTGTTATCAGCGCTTTCTGCAAACGAGAGCGCGGTAACAGTGGCACCGACGGAGCATAATTGTATCGGCAAAGAGGCATACCGTGTGGAAAGCGGTAGCAGACCGGCAGTCGCCTAAGTACGCCACGACGGCTGGCACGTTCATCGGATTTGTCCTTGGGGCCGAAGGTAGGCGCAGCCCGACGTCCGAGGATGTGGCAACGCAGCGGCCAGGCTCCCCCTCCTTTGTCCGACGGCCGGTCTTGCCAGACAGGGTGTCGCCAGCTCGGTCGGCCTGGCTCACTGGGTTCCCGCGGGGGGAGAGGAGACACCGTGAACCCGATGGTGCACAGGGGCAAGGGGGATTCTCTGGGTTGGTGTCTGTACAACCGTGTGACGGAGTAGCCATTAGGGGGACAGAGCGAGCGCGCCATGGGAGGGACTCGTGCGAGCATATTTCAAAGGTGGAACGAAGAGAGACCGAGCAGAGCGGTGGGTGGGAGAGAGAGAGAGAGACAAAGAGAGAGAAGCGACGAGATCTTGTAGCTCGTAAGGTCGGTGTGTGCGTGTCATAGGATCGGTCGTGGACCTACATTCACGCGGGTAGCCATGTTTGAAAACTCCGTGTCCCGCTGGAATGTAGCCTGCAGGGGCCCGTCGTTGATCTCCCCCCCGCCCTTCCTCTCATTCTCCTTTGCTTCCTCTACACCGCCCTACGCGATTCCCCGGTTGAACGATGCTCGGAGGCTACCTACGTCCTCCCTCCTCTCCTCTCTTTGCCCTCCTATGGTTTTTCCCTTCTATCTGAACACCCCTCCGCTCCTCTTCGCTCCGCGGCGTTCCATGCTTGGCGCCCCAAATGGTCGCGTAACCAGAGACGCGCCTCTGGCCTGGCCTGGCTTGGCCTGGTCGCGCCAGACTTCTCGGCGCCCAAATGATGTACGTCGACCATTCTCCCTCTCTTTCTCTTCCTCGTCCGTTCGCCCCGGCTTCGTAGCCTTCGCTTTCCTTGCTCTCTTTTCACGCACTCGTGTGTGGGCACACGGTGCACACCAGCACGCCACGTAAAGCCGAGGGATAGAGCCGGTGTGCTAGAGAGGAAGCGAGACAGGGCACTCCTATTTACCCGGGGCTCGACTTGCGACACCTCACCTTTCAGTCCTGTGCCATACTACTCGTGGCCCTTACCTACCTTACTTATGCGGTAAGAGCCACGTGAGAATGGCAGCGTGAAAGAAAAGGGCGTCAGCGGTCGCGATTCCTAGGAAAAAAGTGCATTAGACGATCCTTCTCTTCTCGCCGTCCTTGTCTCTCTCCGCCGACCATAGAGGCTCTCCTCGGGCACAGAAGCAACGTTCGAGGGTGCCTTGGCAGAGACCAGACAGGCTGTCGCCTACGATGAGTACGATGCTTGCTTCGCGGCCACGATTGATTGAATCTTGTCTGGGACTGAAATTGTTCAGCTTTTCATGTACATCGTGTAGTTGGCTCCTGCCCAATAAATGCTACGACTCTTCCCATGAGTCTTGTTCAAGCAATCTTCCGTCAAACCATGCTTTCTTACTATATTCGATTGCTTTACGAATCAGGCTTTATTCACGAACCTTAGTATCGCGCATACATCTTTCATCTTTGTTACACTGCCAACGCTCATTGCCGTAACCATTAAATTACTCTGCCGCACGAACGGATCATATAGGTAAGCTTCACATTTGCACCCGTATCTTTAATAGCGATACTCCCATATGGTATCTAAACGTCTCCACGAAACTTGTTAAAAAAGAAAAAGAACGGATCACAGTTCGTAAGAGTGGAATGATTACGTTCATCCCTTTGTTGAATGTAAAGAGCGACATTCGTTGAAATCACGGGCTCGAGTTTATAACCTAAGTTTATTTATGTACACGCTCGCTTACTGGGAGAGCGCCACACGTGTACCAACGCACACATCTCCATTGCTGCGAGCTAATGATCGCATTGCACACATGAAACGCCGTCGCGCGAGGCCTCTGTGCGTGCTTGTATAGTGTTTCGAATCTAATCGCATGCATAAACAGTAGCGGGTGAACGGTGCGCATAGATAAATTTCGGTGCTGACCATTGAACGTTAACCAAGCAAGCTAAATTCATTTACACGCGTAGGATAAATTGAATTGAGAAAGTTCTAAGGAGACGGAAGATCTACGGAGATAAACGCGGCCCTGATCGTGCAATACACGTCCATGCATATGTATGTGTACGTAGGTTAAGCGTCACAGTTGGTCGCATCGCTCGTTTGCCCACGTACGAACACAGAAATATACCTTCTCCGTGGGCGGTCGCACGATGGCGCCTACTCGCGCATACCTGCGCATACCTGCGAGTGCCCGTGGCGGCTAACCTCGCAGCACGAAACTCTCGTTTCACCGAGATTCGGTCGATTCCATGCGTCACGCCGTCACCCCGTCGCCCCTTTCGCGCCATCCTCTCGCGATAGGACCGTCGGGGTAGAGGGGCAGAGTTGGGTCGCGAAAGGGGAAAGGGAAGACGCAGAAGAAAACGTTATCGGGAACGAGCGCAAGGGACCGAAGTGCACACGAGTAAAGCGGAATGCAACAACGCCCACGTTCGCGTCTCCACCAGAAACGTACGCACACGCTAACCTTTTTATCTTATCATTGGCGAAGGCGTATCGAGGTTGACGAGGTTGCCATGCGTTCGCCTTTGGCACGACCACGATAGCGACGATGTAGATGACGATGCCTCGAAACTACGACTGCTAACATCATCCGTGACTTCCTTTCCGCGGAAACCTTGAATTCGTGCACGAAATCGTTACGGGCCTATATACAGCCTGTAAGCATAGGCCTCCCGCCGCGGCCAAAGCACACCGTCAGCCGCGATTCGCTTTATCGACCGAGCCGTAAAAAATTAAAGGGCCGTTAAAAAGTACCGTATTATCCGCGAGTCGCTTTATCGACGCTCCGTTGCTATTTTTTCGCCGACCGTTTAATTCTTCCTCGTGGTTAGGTTAATCCATATTATTGATTTACGTAGCTTGTTACGCAATACGCGATGATGCGCATCACTGTTGCTATTATTGAATTGTGCAGTACCGTTACTTTGTAATTGATGACATCATAATGTCGTTGGGCGTCGGACAAGAATTTACTGCAGACTCGTGGACTGAAACTAAACGCGGCCAAAGATGCCTAGCCGCCGCTATAAACGATTCGGTGGTTTCATTGGCGTTGCAAAACCTCCTTTGACGAGCGGCTGAAAACATTTATCGTGCAGATAACCGCTGCCTTCGAGGGTCGCGAGGAGCAGAGCTCGTTAAATTTCTTATCGATTAATGCCAGCTTTTGAAACCTCATTAAAGCGTGTCTCGTCATCGATACCCGGTTCCGTGGAATTCCGTAGTGCATCGTTGCAAAACACGTATTAATTACTGTTCGTTTATAGCTTTATCAGCCCGCGTATCTCGAGTAAATATATTGTTCTTTCCTGTCGCGAATCTGATATTTCGGATCGCCGTCTCGAAATCGATCAGCGATCCGCGATCGTTAATTCCACGGCGGGCTTGAGAACGCACCCTCGGTCGTTGGATACAAGACCGCCCGGTTATTTTTAACCGAAGACGCTGCAAAATTATTTTTGTCTAGAGTCAACTGACTATTCTTCGACAGCGACTGCGAGTGATTCATATTAATACTTGCGGCAATAATAATCGCGCACAGGTGCTGTTGTTCGGGAACACGGATCAAGCAATCACAAGTTCGAAAGCTGGCCGTTTGCCAATCGTTTCGAGTTCTACACGGTTCTTTGAAAGCAGATCGATCAATAATCTTTCATAATCTCGAATGGTTATTGCTAGCAAGATTCTCGACACCTAGCATACAATTTCGTAAGTTTCGTGGAAGCAACAGTTATTTATATTATTCCTTATCAGAACATCCAGGGAAGGGAAGTATTTTCGAAATTGTTCTTCGTTTAATTATTAAAACATTCGCGTACATAAATAGAGTACAAATACATGTGATAATGATGCGTGTATGTGTGTCTCCATTTCAATACCTACTACAATCCAATAATATATACACTTGTTTTATTCGTTTCTACCCATGACGGAGGGGTGGTCTCTTTCCGAAACCCACCTTAATTGCCACACCAATAAACGCAGCGAGGAACAGCCGATAAATAAGTCAAGCTCAATTTTAATGGCGCTCGCCTATACTCATTCAACTATTGTTCGTTTTCTCAGCTATTTCAGAAACCGTGCGAAAGTGACAACCGAGGGATATAGGTGATATTCTACGCAATTTACGATCGCGTTCCTCGCCGCTATTTTCCTCTTATACCTCGATTCAGTATTCAAAATGCTTTGAAACGATGCAAAGTGGTGCCATACCAGAAATTCATGGTAGACGGAGGTTCGCCGTGCGACTCTCCGGTGACCAATGTTTGTAACTTTTAAAAGATCAGATCCTTTATTGGACAGAAAGCAAGGCCGCTCCAAGCGTTCGACAAAAGCACCAAATAGTCTCGAAGACAGAGAGACCGCTGATCGTGATCGAAAAAGTGTTTCTCTACCTCTCGCTCGTTCGCTCGCCCTCCTTTATCTATGCTTACATGCTCCGCTTATTTCCTACCTTAAACGCTAGGTTGTATCGTTAGAGACGTTAGTGAAGCGTGAACCTTTAAATATCGCTAGTCTTGATACGGGTTACAAGTCGATCTCCGTGGAATAAAATGTGGCCAGGGCCGTGCCGAACGATCGCCCGTTGAGGGGGGGGGGGGGGGGAGAGGCACTCGGCTCTCCTTGCAACCCGATCAGAAGTAGCTCTTATGGGATAAGACAGTTAGCTGTGTCTAAGATGACCTTAAATAAAGTGTACTCGTTACAACGTTCGTCGTCAGGATGTCCCTGGTCGCTCGTAGAAAAAAGAACTTAATAATCCGCGGATCGAGGAACAATTTTCGGCCGGCCGACGATGCTCGGACTCAATGGAGTCTCGTCGAATGAAACGTGGATGCGATCCTCTTCGTTCCCGATCATTTCATCGCCTCGGAGAAAACCGACGTTCCACGACTCGCCACGAAATATTGCACGCAAGATCCCTGCGATCTTCGTCCCATTATGCGATCTATAAGATCCGATATGCACGATAAATATTATGTATAAAGGAATGGAATGTCGTTAGAGACGTAAAATGTATAAGTGTAGAGCTTGTCCTATAAAGGGATAGTTTGAAACCGACGCGTTGGTATGTGTATGCGCGTGTGTCTGTGTACCTCTATCACCGTCTACGAAATCGATGTTCGGCTGTAACGTGTAAAACTAATCCCCCTCGCGAGGCGTTGCGCAAGCGGCAACCCCTCGTGATCTTAGTCACCCGCGATCCGTAATGTCGCGTGTCCGTGTGGAAATTATATTTAAAAGTGTTCTATAATGAGTGCGACTTAATATCATCGATGAAAAGGTCTCTTTCATAGTGTTGCACAAGCGACTTGTGACAATCGACGGGCGCGGGTCCGCGCGTTTCAGCGCGGCTCCTTTATTGGCGACGCCCTTCGCTACTCTCTGAAAATTCCAATTTCGTTTGAATGAATCCGACGAAGGGCAACCGTAACGCGAAACGTTCGAATACGACGATCCCATCTAATCGCGAGTTAATAGAATTCTCCAATGTTCGCAGCGCCTCGCGACGAACCCAGCGTCGACTGATCGCGGCTGACCGCGTGTGAAAATCGACCACTTCCGCGCGCTCGAGTCGCTTCTCGGAAGCGGCCTTTAACGCGAAACGCGATTAACGCGCCGAGCGCGAGCCGCAATTTTTCCACGCGCTCGATTGAAGGCTCCTCCGTCGGGTTCGTCGCGAGCGATCCGGCGACTCGTTACGCTCGCGTGAATTTGCACTTTATGTTCCGAGTTTTCCATCGTCCTGCGCCATCCACCGCCTCGGCTCCTACACGCGCGGATCACCAGCCGGGACGGGTGATCTTCACGGCATCATCTTGCGGGGCGAGAGCCACTTCTTCATGTAGTAGCAGAAGATCGTGGATATGTAGATCAGCACGAGGAGAGCGCACGTCACCCCGAGAACTAACACCGAAGTCTTTGTCGGACAGGGCTCCACTATGGTCACCGTTTTGTCTGCAAGAATTTTGTTGGCCGCGTTAACGCTACTGTCAAGAGTTACCGGATGCGAAGCGAAAGCGGTTGAGCTAGTTGAATTACCAGCTTCGTTGAAGTCTATGCTAGCGTCGCTCTTGAGAAACTCCGACTGCTTCTCGTCGCCGAAGTCGAGAACCAGGATCTCCTGGGACAACGTCATGTCCTCCGCCTTCTCTTCCGTCGCGTTCGCGATGCTCCTTCGGCGCCTCTTGCCCCACGATTCCACGGACTCGCGTCCCCACTCGCAGACGGCCTGCAATCAACAAGATTCCTTCATCTGCTGCCCAAAACATGCGAGAATATCGTTAAAATCTGCTGAATTACCGGCTCGCAGGGTCCCAGACAGTACTTGACGTTGCACTGGAAAATCACGCCGTAGGACTCGGTGAATCTGAACGCCTCGTAGATGGATTGCAGAGCGTTTCCGTCCGGCGCGAAGCTGGGGAAGATCGATGGGTCGACGGGGCATCTGCGGAACGAAAGACACCCCTTCGTTTACATAAAGCTTATCGTCGGGCGTAAATACTTTAGAGCTAGCAAACTACTGACCCTTCATCGTCGATGATCTGGAACGTGCTCTTCGAGTCCTTTGCCATGGCGATGCAGCTGCGAGCGAAGATTCCGTAGGGAGCTACGGGTACAGGGAGACGATTGAATCTATCTTACAATGGATCGTCGGAGCGCGGAGAACGAGAACTCACTGTCTTCCGGGATCTCGATCCTGAAGGTCAGCTTGTCCCCGATGCGGACCGTCTCGACTTCCCTGCTCCTGCTGTCGAGGATGCGGATCCTTGGCGGAGGGGCTTCCGGCGCGCTGGTGATGCTGATCATTTCCGGGTCCCTGATCGGCATCATTCCGAAGGTGACGTTCTTCGAGGACATGTCGTAGGTGCACTTCACCTTGTATATCTTATCGGCCTTGGTCATTACCACCGAATGGTGCTGAAGAACGACCGTGTTCGAGTAGACTCCAGTCTGAAAACCGCCACGCTGCTATGGTGAACATAGAGTTTGAACAGAACTTGGGGTGCTCGAGTGTACACGCGGATGTTACGCGGATCGTGTTGCCTGAGATGCCAATCGCTTACCACGCTCTGAGTGTTACAGTCCTGGCCGCTCATGGTCAGGTCAAGCCTGAAGAGATCGCTGTTTATTACGTCGATGTTGCAAGTCTCCGAACGGCCGAGAGCGTAGATACGACCGTTGAAGGGTTTGTTCGTGCGGACTTGAACAGCAATTCTGGTGTCTTTGCAGTCCACCGAAACTGCAACAACGTTTTGCGATCACGCTTTCTGCCCCGTTACCCGTTACCTCGTCTTCAGCTCGAGTCTTAAACTCGCGCGAATACGTACCATCGTAGCAGGTACCAGTTTTGTCGCAATTGATATCGGTCCTGGTCATATTATTTATGGTAGGGTCTTCCGTGGTCTCGAAGACAACTGGCAGCGGATCGGCGACCGGGCCTGTACCCTCTGCGGACAGAATATGAATAAAGTTTTCGATTGCACCGAGGCAGGTGCTCGCCGCACGTCGGCGATGGAAATGTAAGTTTTGTAAAGCCTGGAAGTTCCTACTTTCGCAGTAGTTCTCGAAGTACGTCCCGACCCTCTCCCCGTTATCGATCAGAGGCCGTTCCGCGTTGAGGTAAGCCGATGGACCCTCGGGAAGAGTCCAGTGATCCAAGTGGAACAGCTGGCAGTTGTAAGCCGATCCCTGAGGGGCGCCTCGATAGAGGAACGATCTGCAGAGGAACTCGTTCTCGATCTCGCAGGCCAATCTGCACGCGGACTCGCTCTGGACCTGCAGCTCCTTGTCGGTGTAATAATGCAAGCCCGCGTACTGGGCGATCTTGTCGTCGGCCACGCCGATTCGGGGCATCTGGAAAACCCTCTGGGACTTGCAGGCCTCCTTCCCTGAAAATTCATCGTTTCTGACGTAGCCTGAAATCTTCCGAGTGTTCTCGCAGTCGTCGAGCTTTACCTTTCAGACAGAGATTCTCAAAGTAGTCGACACCCTGGGCGTCCACGAACTGCACGTACTGGCCGGTCGTTCTTCGATCAGAGTCGCTCAGGTGACACTGGAGTGTCACGTAATTGTACTCGACGGAACGACAGGTGAAACGGTGCTCGTTCAAGCAAGCCGCCAGGCAAGCCTCCTTCGTGGACGTGTAGATGAGCGCGTTGTCCAGGCCGCGGATCATCTTGTTCGGGACTCGCTCGAAGGACCACGGACGCAGGCAAACGTTCTCTGAAAAGGAATCATCGTTCGTCCTGCGTCAAAGTGTCAGGACCCCTTTGTCTCCTGGGGCCAAAGTGTCGAGACCTCTTTGTCTATCGCGATGCTGAGCCTGCCCCTCGTTATCCGTCGTATACACAATTTTATTTACGACTTTTTTGTTTACAGCCGGGCAGGCCACGTGGATGCGCCCGACCGCAGATGCGACGGTCGTGCACCTGATGACGAGCCGCACGCATGCCGCAGGGCGAGCTTCTTTCCGCAACGCTTCTTTAGGCGATAGAAATGTCAGCCGCCAAGACCTGTGCGCGGCGCGCAAGAAATTTAATAGAAATTCAGAGTACGCTGGAGAATGAAAATGTCTGGAAGTGAAACGACTTCGGCAGGAAAGCTTGCAAGCTGCATTCTTTTTAAACGATTTTATTCAGCTTCGATCCTCTGTATGTTTGTTTGGCTCAAATCTAGCAACTCAAATTTAACCCACTTCCCACTATCCAATTGTCTTGAAACTTTGCAGGCGCGCGTAGTTTGGATGACAATAGAATATTTAAAAAAAAAAGCCGCTGCGTTCGGGGCGCTAGTCGTATCGCGATTGCCGATAATACGCAATTTATCGAGAAATGATCCGTCACGTATGTACGAATATTAAAAAAAAAAATTAATAAAACTTTGCAGGCGTGCGTAGTATATCGCCATCGAAATTGTAGTACAAGAAAAGAATTATTTTTTTAATTTTTAGTGCATTTTTAATAAAATCGTTTAGCTTAAAATTTCTTTTTTATTTATTTTTTTCCCTGACCGGTTGCTCGGTATAGTTATAACAGGAGGGGAGGCATAGCGGCGTGAAAGAGGGAAAGAAGGTCGCTCGCGCCACAGCCGAGGCGTGGATCCCGTCGATCGAGGAACAGTTATGCGTCCGGCCGATCCGAACAAGTGTGGCGAATTTCTCGGTTGGTCGGTCACGCGAAAGCAACAGGGCCGCGAGACGAGCACGGGACACGATCGCCGATGCCGAAATCACCGGACGAGGCGACATGTGACTTGGCATTGCGCGAGCCTCCTCCCTTTCGCCCCGAGTCCTGTACCGCGCTCTGACGCACGAAGCTCGGCGGCAGTTGGCAGGGAAACGCCGAATATATTTCGGCGGCAGCGGTCGAGCGCTCCAATTTCTTTTGTTCCGCCCTCGAAACCGGCGCTAATGTCGACGAGGACTCGGTGGGACGGTGCCAACGAACCGAACGAGTCACCCCGACACGAATGATTCACCTCTACAGCGCGAATTCCTCATCAAGCCCGACAGATTGACGACCACCGAAATACACCCGCCGATACAATGGTAAGCGGACCGTTTAGCGGCGAGCAATAGCGGTCCGCCGCGCGGCCTTTCGCGGATTCGCGCCCCGCCTTTCACTCGCGCGCTCTCTTTCCTCCCGCATTCCGGACGCGCTCGGTGTATTGTGCGGCCTGTAAAAATAAATTCGCCAAATTGCCAGGGTGCTTCGCGGACCGGGGACTATTTCTGGACGGCCTGGAGTCGACGATTGAAGGAGCGCTCTCGCGATTTCTGGAAATATTTCAGTGAACCCATGTTGAACCCTGTCATCCGCGGCTCAGCGAACGGCTAAAACTAATGATCGTCAGGGCTCGAATTCTCGAATTAAACGAGAAGCGAACTGGACGCGCTTACGTAAATGTCGGGCGAGCCAACTTTTAACGTTCTAGCGACTCGCGAGCGAGCCACTGCGGCCCTGCGAGTTTTTAAACCCGCCACCGAGACCTCGACGAGGGAGGTTGGTCCCGTCTACAGCGACAGTTATTTTAAGAAAAGAAGGATTTCCAACGGAAGCTGGCATTAGAAAAACGCGTCGCTGCTTGCGACTTGCGCCCGGCCTCGCAATCGTTGGCTACAGCAGTTTGTCGCGAGCGTTCTATTTCAAAATGGATCGACGAAGGGAAGTTTTCCGGGCGAGGACGAGGGGATCGGTAAGAGCCCGGTCATCTATCTGGCCAACAGGGGTGCTGGCTTATTAAAGGCTCGGCAGGCGCCTAGCGGGCAAGTAATCGCGCGTTCCAAGGAGAAGGAGACCTTCCTCGAAGTCCGTCGTTCTTTCAATCGTGACCCGGGGCCGTGGGCCCGGTAAGGAGTCCCTGGAGGGGGGGGAGGTGTTCGGGGATCGTCCGAGTGGGTTTTACGACCGCCCCGAGACACTTGGAAGGATGGGAAAGGTACCAGCAGGCTCGTTAAACCAATATTAGGGATTTCTTAGACCCCCTTGGGATCTTTTCGACACCTTCCGCGACCCCGCAGGTACCTGTTTGCAGCGCCGACCGTGCTTAAACCATTCCTCACACCACCCGAAAGGTACCAGCAGATCCTTTATTGTTTGCTGCCAGCCAGGGTCCCCTCTCTGGCAAATTTGTAGACCTTGTCGCTAGAAATCCGACCGCCCGCGCGCCCAGGGGAGCGCACTTCGTGCGCCTGATGCCGTCCCGTGAAAATCGTAAAATTGTCGGGGTACCAAAAACACTGTACTCCCGCATTCTTAAAAAGACTGAAATAAATCGGAGCTTCGATTCACGAGCCACTGTTGCCTGGATCATTTCACTTTCCTCGCGATAAATATTCGGCGCGAAATTTCATCGAAATGGACATTTCCGTGGCGAGATAGAGAAGGATTCGAGTGGTGTTTGCACGATATCAGGATACGTGGCAAAGGGACGCGGGCAAACAAACTTCCTCTCGACCAGAAGCTACCGGCTTCTCCATTTATTTGCACGTCTACCTGCTCCCCGTCGACTTGGCCACTAGCAAGTAAACCTGGATTATCGTTCTCCGGTTCCTCCCCCCTCCCCCTCGCTCTTGCTCGAGCACCTTGTGCTCACTGCCGGATTTCTCTTTGACCCGTTCCGCGCGGCCCGCTGCCCTCCTTTGTTCCCGAAAGGGTTTACCCGCCGGCACAACGGGGCGCGAGAGGTGCGAGGCTATTAACGTTCATTAACGAAGCTGCGCTGGTGCCTCGATTATGCTGTGGCGCTCAGCCTCTACAAAGGCGAGGCACGCGGACAGGTGCACTCTGATCGCGAGTTCCTACGGATTCGCGGCGAAGCGGAATCGAAGAAGTTTAATAATAATTAATTAATCGTCGATGTTTCTGTAGCGCACTCGTTACTGACCTGATCTGATCTGCAGCTTCGTCATGTAGTACATGTTCGCGGCCCTCTGCGGTTGCGCGGCAGGATTCGTCGCGGCTGTTTCGTTCTGCAGCTGGCAGAGGGTGTCCTGCATCGGCGCCAAAGGGTTCACGACGAACGAGAAGGCAGCAGCTTGACACTCTGCCTCCTCCCTGCACCAGCCCTGACACTCGTACAGCGACAGGTTCCTCACGCTGTAGTACGTTGTCCCGCGATAATCGTAGTCCGTCAGCTTCTCGAAGGCTGTCCTAGCTGGAACGTGAACACAGTCCCTTTCAAACTAATAAAAGATACGCGGGCAAGCGTAGTCTGTTCCGCAGTACGGAGGCTAAGGGGTCTATCCTGCTCCCCTGCCCTATTAGCGAGGGCTTGCTGACTTATCGCAAGGCGCGGCTGGCAAAAAGGCGTACTCACCCAGAGCAGCGTCGGATACGGAGACCAAGGTCAGGAGCGCGACGCCCGCGGCCACAGCCGCCATCGTGCCGATCGCAGACGAGCCCATCTGAAACAGAAGCGATAGATCTCGGTTACAAACTTAATTAGATTCAGCCCGACGCGTCGCCTTGCCCTCCGTTCTCGGGGCGCTACCTGCTTCCTACGCGAGGCCCGGCTTAATCAATTCCACTCGCCCGCTCACGCTCGATGCACGCGTAACCGGGACGGCTGGATGAAATGTTCGCGCATCTAAATCGCTTTTTCAACCGGAGTTCCGCGCGTCTAACGAACGAGCGGAGGTCGGACTAGCAGCCAGCCAGATATTCGACGCGCCCCGAGTTGCGGCGCTGCAAATTATCGCCCTTCTAGGCCCTCTATCGATCGCGAACGCCTAACAGAGTGTTCCAATCTCGAAGATTCGATGCGACCCGCGGCGGGAATGCGGGCCCGGCGTCTCGTTACCGCGCGAGCGACGCGAGAGTGTCCGTAAATCAATCTCACGTGGAATAAATGGCTGGCGCGTCGATCGAGAAAAGTGAGTTCATAAAATTGCTGAAGGTACGATCCTCCGGTTGGAGGAAGTCCCTCGAGATTGCCGGCGTCGCGCGTCCCTCCGAGTAATTCGCTGGTGCAAGCCGCGAGCCACAAGCTGCGAGCACGCAAGTTACCCGGCTGCCTTCTCGCGTCCACCTTTTGCTCGTGTCTCCCCGGCTACATGCTTCCTGGATTTCTTCTTTTCCTCGCTTTTTGCCACCCGCCGATTTCTTCCATTCCACTATGGCCACTATGAGCCGCGCATCCTTCTCCTCGCTGCTCCTTCAACCATCCTTTCCCGCCCCCCGACAAAACTTATTTACGATCGATCGCTTCCTCCTTCTGCCTCGTCCGCGTTTTTCCTCCCGGTCGATTGAGCGATTCTGCGATACCAGCGGAGTAAAGGTAGGTAGCCGTGTAAGGTTCGCTATTTCGCAGCTCCGCTCGCTCCTCTCTTTGCGCAATCTTCGTGATCCTGTTTGCACGCGCGAACCGTAGCTCCCAGACCTTCCATTAAAACCGATCGTCCGTCATTTCCGTTTTCCTTGCGTGGAATAATTCCCTGGAAAATTTCTCCCCTCCCGCTGCTACACGTCCATGGATTATCCGTACGAGGCATTGTTATCCTGGCCCGATCTCGGTTCGTTCACCGGCTCGGTCGTTTGTCCGGTAGGCTCGATCCTCCAGAGCGGACGAAGGCATTCCGCGGCGCGCTCACCACTCGCGATCCAGCCGCTAAAAACCACCGGTCTCCGTACACGTTCCCGGGTCGTAGCAGGCACCCCCGGTAATTGCGGCAGCACGTAAATGACGCGAGATTGCTCGGCTGAAATTAACGTGATGCAATAACGGCGCGTTAGGCCTGCGGAGGACGGCGCGGCGTTCGTATCGCATCCTCGGTTCGAGGTCATCGAGCCTGGAATAGCCGAGGACCATGCAGGCGAGGAGGAGAGCTTTGTCGTTGCTGGTCCTGGGGTCAAAGGTTCAATCTAGGCACCCAGCTTCTCCTTTCCTTGCTCGTCGCCTCTATTCGGACCGCCACACAGCCGAGGGCCATCACAAGCTTCCAATCACGCTTCCAGTGTACGGATCAACCGAGTAGAATAGTATAAGGGGCACTTAGGAAATCTTTAGAAACCTCGAGCTAACAGGTCCTCGCGTTACCTCCTCGCAGTTCATTGCCACTTTTACGCGACCCAGTTGAAAGTTGAGACTAGCTTGAAAGCTTGTCGCGAACAGTCTCGAGTGCACCCGCTGAAAACGAGGAATGTCGCTTTGATTCGCTAGGTGGACACGGGTGTGATGCACTGTTACGAAGATCCAATGCTCTTGCCGCGGTCAACCAGCGAGCTTTCTTCCGGGGCTCGGGTCGGCAGGGCGAGCTGAGGAAACTGGAGTTTCCCGGCAGGCCGCTATTAGGGCGTGAACTCTGTCGCGTTAGTTTCTACTCGAAGATAAGAAGCACCCTCGGTGCCTGTAGGCGTCACTTGACACTTTGAACGCGAGGGATTTCCACACACGTGGAGGGACAAGGAAATCCTCGTGCGGAGGAACTTTGGGTTACGGGGGACTGGGGTGATGGATGTCGCGCGACGTCTCGCGTCTCGAACAGATGTCCGCGCCCCCCGGGGTCGACATAAATTTTCCTCCAGAGTTTCGAGGAAACTCAAGGAACCGTAAAAGACACGGCTATTAATCGGAAGAAGCGCGAAGGACTCGTGCCGCACGCGCGAATGTCTCGGGCTCTGTTCTCGGCATCATTGTCCTCGCTAGTTAGGCTCGCGGGAAAAGTCGTTTCGCGTGCACGCGGATCCCTGACCTTTACGTCACAACCGGTCCCCGGGTATTGCGAGCGAGAAACCTGGTCGACGAGTTCTCGCGAGATGTTCCACCGCTTTCCAAGGCCCTGCCAGAGGGGATCGCCGCTTCCGGTGCTTCGTTCCGCGAACTACGCCGCTTCCGGACCCCTCGACCGACGCCTCCTTTTTATTAGAAGCTTCGTTCCTAATAAACGCGATCCCCGTTGCTTCCGCCCTAGCCCGTGGGTACTTTACCGGCATGAGAAACTCCTAAGGCGAAGCGTAGAGACCTTCTTCATCGTGGCATTGTCCCCAAAGTCACCCAGACTTCGCGACTCCAGTTAAGCTTTATTACCTCTAGCAGTGGCTGTCTGCGTGCCAGGCTGCGTCTGCGGACAGCACGTCGCGGCGAGTCCGTAGTTCACCCCTGACCCTCGATTCGCTCCATCAAATCGTCCCCAGGGATGCCCGATTGTTTGGCCGCAGCGTAATTGATAACCGCGATCGGGGACCGTTGGAACGCGGCTCGAGGCATTTAATTATCCCGTTTATGAAAGGTCGGGGTCCCTAGGACCATCATCGAGAGGCTATCCCGCGGCTCAGAAATCGCTCCGTGAATCACGGGCCCGGCCGCGTCCAGCCGCACGCTTTTCCATTTGTCTTGGTCCCCGTTCCCAGAGTCGTGACTAGGCACAATGATCTCGTAACAAATGCGCCCCGGTTTAGTCGAGCCATTCCCTCCCCATTCGCCAGCCCCGATCCGTTGGGACGTCGAGGGGATCGCCACGGGCCAATCTATCCGCCTTATTAACTCGTCCACCGGTAACGAACTGGTTTCAGAGATCTCGGGCTTATTGCCCAGGCTAGCTGGCCGAGCGGGCCAGGAACCGATCGAATCATCAATATTAAACAGCTCGCGGGCAAGATTTATACAGAGGGGCCCGGCGACAGGACTTTTCCCGCTGTTCGAAGCAAAACCATACCCCCGTACGCGAGGCAACGGCAATTAAATGGTACCTGGCGTTCGTTAAACAAACGAACCGTGCGATCATTTAATTACAGGCGCGGGGTACGTGCGGCGGGTAGCGCGTTCTTCCGTGGACGATCTTTCAGGCTGCGTACGGAATAAACACTTTAACGAGCGTTATGACCGAGTTGCTACCGTTGGCTCTTCTCTAGAACACGTAGTTTCTTTCTGGAGCCATCAGTGTTACTTGCATAATACACCAGGCGTAAATTTAAGAGGCTAAAGATGTGCTAAGGTTAGTTAACATTCCAGAGTGTCCGAAGGCACCGATTTCAACCGTAGGAATCGTGCCGTAGAAGAGCGAGGCGCGCCGAACGTCGTTCGCTTATTTGCAAATGCAGGAAAGGCGGGCCCCGCTTCGGCCTTCTCTTAATTATATCGAGGGATCTCGGTGAATTGTTGGTCATTAGGCGAGATGAGCACCGATCACCCGGCGCTTATTAGAATCGCAGACTACTCGGCGGCGGTTAATTACAAAGTCGCGATAGCCCGGCCCGGATTATGCGGAGGTCTCGCGGCGATCCGTACGCGCAATTACGCGATGGGATCTGCCAGTCCTGTGAGGAATCAATTACACGGTGGCGAGGCTAGCGTGCTTCTTCGAACGGCCAAAAATGAGCGCTTGGGTATATCGTTCGCGGTGGTGCGTCGAATGCAACGCGCTCGCTGGGCCAGTACCTCGAATCCCAGGAAATCTCGAGGGAACGGGATTTCAGTTAAAAGGAATAGTGGCACCAAGGAGAAAGAATGTGTAGAGTAATTCAGGAGAGTCGCCACAGGCGGAGACATGCCACACCTGTAATATTTTTCGATCTACGAATGATTCGGTGATCTTTTTACCCGGTCGGGGTTACTTTTTGTTTCAAATATTGTATCGTCATCCTAACTACGCACGCCTGCAAAGTTTAAAAGACAATTGGATAGTTGGGGGTGGGTTAAATTTGAGTTGCCAGGTTTGTTTAAAAATAAATAATTCAATTAGAACGAAAGCAAATTTGTTATTGGCTCTCAACTAAAAAGGGTGGCGTCTCTCTCAAGATAAGATAAATTCAGATTCACCCAATCTCAGTGACGTCTCTGCTGTCCTCGATCATACCTGGATGCGCACCTGTGTGCGCGCCGGTGTCTTTCACTTCAAATTGATCCCAAGTATCCCCGTTCGTGGCCGTTTCCCTTCCCCCCTAATCGGCCGTTCCAAAAGTGTGTCGATCGACGGTTATCCGCCGGCGATTACCGTCAAATTACGCGCAGTGTAACGGTGAAGACGGTGTCCGAGGAAATTGCTCGCCGCCGAGGCCTATTTTCGATGATTTTCGAGCGACCGAGGACCGTTTCCATCGCATTCCCACGTAATTCGAGCGATGCCCGGGCCGGTTGGGTTCCCAGGCCGGGAGGTCACATCACGGCGAATAAACCCGATCCGCGGGCCGCGATAAACCCTTGAAGCGTATGATCGCGATCGCGATCCTGCATCCTGGACGCGCGGGAAGGTCCTGTGCGCGCACCGCTACCGGAACATGCAGATTTATGCTCCATGCAACGTCACCGGCCCTTGGATTAATGGCTCCCCTTGCTCGCGGCCTTCTCCGCGAGTGAGCGTCGCGACACGCTCCACGCTAACGAGTCTTCCAGATGTCTGTTTAAGCCTCTCATCCGCTCCCTCCCTCCTCTCTCATTTCTATCCTTCGACCCGCGATAAGCCTCGGAATAACCCGTCACGTTCGCCTCGACAGAGTGTGATAGCAGAGTGCGTCAGGTGGAGGGTTTAATATCGGTAAAAGTGACGCGCGGAGAAGTGGGAGCTCCAAGGAGGAAGAGAGAAAGAGAGAGAATCCGAGAGGAATCCGCGGGCGCGATGTCGGAAGATAGCGTGGCAGATTCAGAAGCGAGATACTATCGTTTCCGTCGGCCAACTTCGGCCCCACCTATTATTTCCGTCACGGGAGATTGTTATTTGCATATTTTACTCGCGGTCGATCCCGCGATAGCGGGGCCGGGTCCGAGGGATCCTGGCCCTCCCTGGCTCAGGGCCACTTTGCGGCATGTGCTCCACGCTTCCCCGAACGACAGCAGCCTTCGCGTTCCTGATCAATCGATCAGCTTCGTGGAACGCTTGCGTAAATATCAGGCCCACGCAGCTGCGAGGAAATCTTTAGGGGGGAGGCTATCCGTCTAGCGTTGCTATTGTCCACTGTACTACAAGCAACGATATAGAGAATTTTGCATGTGAAATGCATCGCGGGACTAACGTACCAGCGGATCGACCCGGACCAGCGCTTGGCATTCGCTGGGTTATCGCGGCCCCGATCCCCGCAACGGTGAACTCGAGGAATCTGATTTACGGGTGCATCCTCGCGATGGAGAACGGTAGCTCTCGCGTAGATTCATAAATAATGAGACGGCGAAGGCACGGCGCGAGAGCCAAGCGTGTGCCCCTCGTGGTATAAGAGATTCATAAACAATGAAGGCAGGTAAATCGACGCCAAGCCGGCCAACCGCTCGCTCCATTCCCTCCGCGAGCAATGGATCTCGTCGTTCCAGCCTCCGTCGCCCCGCAAGATCTCCACGAATGCGGGGAACGATTCGCGCGTCACTTTTCAGGTGTTCCGTCGATCGTATAAAACCGCGGATACCGCGCGGAATCTCGGCGCTCGCCTTCCGTGAGAAACCGAGGCATGTCCGCGGGCATCGGTAAACGCTCGGGATCCAGTTCCACTGGCTTCCTCGTAAAGGAACGTCCAGCGACTAATGAACCGTGGACTGGCCCGCGGGCAGAGCGGGATAACTTTTATCGCTCTTCTTCTAGAATTTCGTGCCCCGCGTCCGCGGAAGTGGATTATCCTCTCCCAAGCTTTTTCAGCCCGAACAGAAACCGCTTTGGAAATCACGACGTTCCGGGACGTTAAGGGAGCGCAAATAAGTAGCCTCGGCGAGCGACAAAGTCATCTACGCGAACGATCCGTAATTATTATGCTCGGTGTAGCTTCGTCGAGCAGCCAGATCATCCCCGTCAGGCAACGGCCAACGAGGGGGACTCGAGGGTTAGTCGAACGTGGAACTTCTTCGGCGAAGCTGGTTGACGATAACGATCGATCCGGCGGAGGAACATGGCCGCGCGAGCGCGCGCGCGTTGACCGATCTCGATAAATCTTGAAAGTAATTAGCGGCCGCATCGTCTTGGACGTTGTCTTCGCTGTCTTCGTTGCCTTCGTGGCTGTTTGGAGGCGAACGGGGCTGCCCGAGCGAACGGAGAACAAGGGGCGGAAGGAGCCGAAGGACGAAAGGGACGAAGGAAGAAATATGATTATACCTCGTTCCCTGCGGTGCAACGACCCTGAGCCGCTGCAAGCTCTCTTCCCTTCCCTTGCGCTATCGTGCGGCGGGAATAATAATCTAGGAGGCCAACGCGGCGACCTCCAGCTTCGATCCTCCTCTTCAAATTTACTCAAGATCCACGGATTAGCCTTATCCGTAGACCGGAGCCCCGCGATCCACCGGAAGTCCATTTACGCTCGATATCGGAGCCATAAATCTATTTCGAGCTCGATCAATCGCGATCTTCATAGATCCCATAAATAACCTCCCTTTCGTCCGGCAATTATGGTCGAGTCCAATCCTATTGACATACCCGACAGCGTTCCTTCTCCATTCGCTCGATCGCGATGCGCTCGGCCGGTATCGTTAATGAGAAAACACTTTAATTGGAAGCGGCAGAGCGATCGGGGCATTCGAGTCGACAGAAACGCGGATGATCTCCGATGGGGTGGCCATCCAGGCGGCAAAAGCTGGGACGAGAACTCTATTCCAGGCTGTCGGCTCCTCTCCGCGCTGCCACGCCGTTCGCGCAACGCCCGAGATGCAACGACGTCCGCCTGTCCGCTCTGCGTCTTCAGTTTTTTCATGCAAATTTAATCATCGCGATGAACCTTGCGCGCGAATGGTAGATGGAAAGCGCTCTTCCCGCGGGTCTCTCCGACCATGAACGGCGTAATATTTCAATCGAACGAGAAACCCTCGGTCCTTGAGGCGAGCGAAACTCCGGAGTTCCATCTCTAGGAGCGTTTAGTAACCTCGGGCAAGAAGAACCGCAAAAACGGACGTGGATCGAGACCCTTTCGGTGGCCTCGCACCGACTCCTCATGCACCCAGGTCCCAGGAAACCAGCGACCGTCGAGTCTTTCTTCGACGCCCCTCGAAACGTTACGGCTCGTTGCGCGGCGACAACGGGCGACAGATCGGAAAAATCACGGCGATCGACCGAGGCCTTCGCCAGTGGTTTCTTCCGCGAAACGCCAAGGAAAGGCCGCGCCGCGTCCCCGTCGCTACGGAACGCCTCTCGCTATCAGTTCCATGGTAGAAGCTACGCTCCGGCTGCTCCTCGTGTCATTAACGCCCGTACTTTAGAGCACTCGATCGAGCGTTTCTCTTATTCCCCGCTCGCTAGCAGAAACATCGACGCTACGGGATTACCCGCTCCCTCCTGCTCGAGGGGCGCGGCAAATTAGCAGTTGCAGCAAGCGTTCGACAAGCTTTTGGTCCAAGGTCAGATGTTTCGAAGAAGCAGAGTAACAGAGGATGCCGTCTCCCTGTCTGGGAAACTCGGGATCGCTCTTTTCTACGGAATTACAGTGTTTAGGAGACCCGGCGGTCAATCGTTCGCTGGAGTAGCGATCGTCCAACAAATTGCCCAGCTTTTAAGAAACGGTCGAATAAACGGGCGTCTGGCAAGAGGTGCCACTTACAGCTACCGGGGAGACACAAATTGCATACAAGTGCCATTTGCGTTACAAAGAATGCGTACAAGTTGAACTGCGAGGTTCGTTTTCGACGATACTCGCCGTGCATCCAGTCGCTTATAGTTCCCGCTGGGCTCGAGGCACGCGAAGAAGTTGGAAGGAAGACGCGCCGTACGCCGGGCGAAGCACAATAGGAATTTGTTATCGTTACTGTTCACTTTGTAAGGACCGAGGTACACGAGGCTCCGTTACGTGGAATCGCGGAAGCTCGTCGAAACACAATGGCACGCAGTGTCGCCGGCCGAGGAACCGACGAGGCGAGCATCTCCGTGGAAGGAGAATAATATGTAGAATCGAGAATCGAGCGAGATGACTGCGGGTGGTCCGTTACACCGCGGCGACACAGCGGCGACCTAGCCTAACCTAAAGCCAACCGTGACTGGACTACACCAGCTGCGGGCGGCAAAAGTTTCCGCGGCATCGTGGTTGTTGGTCGCGGGCTGCATCTGGTATTCCGCCCGGTCCTGCCGGCATTTCCAGCGCTCGGTTCACGGGGATCGGGAGAGTTATTCGAGACAGGCAGCGTTACAGAGTCGCGAGAGGATCGGCGAAGACCCACGGGTTATTGAAAGCGTGGATCTGTCCACGGTGCCTGGTCGAGCAGAATAAGAGGGGTCCCGTGTAAAAAAGCGAAGAAGCGGGCGTCCGTAGGCCGCGTTGGCTTATCAGATTGCTTCGCAGAGGGTGCAGCGGAACGCCCGCGCCGGTTGCAAATCCAAGACACGAGTTTAGCCGCGAAACGATCGGAGGATCGCCCGGCCGTGGACGCAGCATCCGGTCGGCGGTGCACGCGGCCACGAGATATTACGTAGCCACGGCCATGTAAAACCGTCCCCCGCGACATTTTGTCTTCTTCCCTCGATGCACGAGCGGCTCGCTTTCGTGTTCCCCGATTTTTCCACCCGTCTAAGCGGATCTCGGCTTCTACTCCTCCTACCTCTCCCCCGCTTCCCCATCGCTGCTTCGCGTTCTTCTTGTTGGACGATGCAAATGGAGTGGCCAGGAATAGGCGAGCTACGGGCGAAAGAAGCTCGAGGAGGAAGGCTGCGCGAGAGCGGGACGGCTCCAGAGGTGAAAAAGGACCGCGAGGAGCCCAGCGAAGATGTACCGCTCAAGGACACGATCTACCGCAACAGTGAGCTTCGTGACAAGGATGCGCAGGCGGCGGAGGCGGCCGAGGAAGAGCAGGAGGAGAGATACGGGGGACGAAGCAGCAGGCGGGAGAGAATCCACGAGGAGGAGCATCCGTGGATCTCGGTTACACGAAACCGCTTGTCCGAGGGGTTTCTTTTAAATTCGCCATTCCAGCCTCTCTACCACCGGCGGAGACTCGAAACTAATGATCCTCGGATAGGATGGTTCGCCGACGATGCACGGACTCGAAACCGAGAGCCCTGTTCTCCCCCGGATCCCTGTCGTGGGTGTAACGATTTAATGAGCCCCCCGGGAAAATTATGCGGGGGAGGGGGAGCAACACTTCGCAGAAATTTCTGTCTCAATTTGCTGCCCCGAGGCAGCCGGCTGATTCCTATCTGAGAACCTCGAGTCACAGTGCCTGAAAGCAACTCGATACACGTGCAGGCCGGCCTCGGCGTTCTTATTTTAATCCTGGACAATGACCATTCGATTATTAAAGTCGATTAAAGCCGAAGAGACATCCGAGCGTTAGTGATCGACAATAAGAACATTCTAGATGCAACGCCCACGTGCGGCGAAGAGGGCTGTAATCGGATCAACGCGGTCCCGCAGATGTTTGACCGTCGATAACTGATGACCCGGCAGCGAGGCATCGCGCATCATTTCGCTCGCGCCCGTGCTATTTCCTCGGCCAGCTTGTTCTCCGATGATTTGCGAGCCGGCCGAGCTCCGGCATAAGTCGCGTTAAGCGATCGAGGATCGACGTGGACGAAGCTGGTCCCGGGAAAAGCGTGCAACCAGCGTCACTCGGTTAGTCATGCTCGAGAACGCTCGGACGTATCCGCGGCGAGCACGGGGATTTCCTGGTTCGAGTCCAGTTTCCCTGGATGGGCAATGCTAGCAATCGCCGCTTAACTCGCGAGTCGACCTCGGCGCGTATTCAGGAAGGCCGATCGGCAGCTAACTCGCTTATTAACTCGCGTAATTGAGGATTCGCGCAATGATAATGACCGTTCGGTCTACACCGAGGCGAGCTAACGTTGCATTCCAGCGTGCCTTCGCTTCTCTTCCCGTCTTGATCGATGAATGAAACTTATTTCACGCCAGGGGACTCCGGGACCTAACGATCGGTAGAGTAGGCTGCGGGGGGTGTCTCGCTTCCAGAGGCCTTCGAACGAAACTTGGAAAGTTAGAATAGGAGAAACGCCGCTTTCAGGATCATCCTGCAAAACCGCATCGGTCTACGTAAAGAAAGTTCTCGGGGTCTGTTTCACGGTCGCTGAAAAAGCGGGTCAGTGTCGGGTGGAAGGTAGATAGAGGATGCACTTTCACCGTGCTTACGAGAGTTCGAGGTAATCGCGATCGCGTTCACGTAACGCGAAAGCCGCTGCCAACGCCACGCGATCTCTTGGCTTCGCGGATCCAGCAGTGGCGTATTCCACGATCGCGGGTCAAAGACTCGGCGAGGGGACGGGCATCCACCGTTCACTTCGCTGTTGCGAGTAATCTCAGGCCCAGCAGCGTGTAACGTTACCCGATATTAGCATTACGCGTCCTTTCCGAACGCAGACGAGGGCTGCTTAGCTGAAATTGCCCGTTTCCTCCGTGGAAGCGGACGGGAACACCATCGCGCCGGACAAGGCGAAGGAGGCGACCGCGGAATCTGAAACGGTCCAGTCGCCGGACGAAAAGAAACCATCCGGCGACCAGGCTGGGCTCGACGCCCCGTGTAATGGGAAATCATTTGGAGTTAATGGGCTGGCTGGTTGACGTACCTAGCTCGCACGAACCTAGCAGGCACGCAACGCCTGGGACGGTCAACCAGTGCGTGCGGCACGAATGGCGGATACCGCGATGGCCAGGGTCCAACAAGTGCTCGATGGTCTTTCGCTTCCGACAGAGCGGGGTGCCTTCACCGCGGTATCGCTGCTGGAGCAACCTTCTGCAGTGGTCGCCTCGGTTTAATCGAGCAACTCGCGGGAGTGTGCCTACGCGGGACAGTGGTTTCCAGATGGAGAGGACAATCCAGCCAGATGGGGAGCTAGCGTTTCGAGGAAGAGGCGCAAACTAGTCGCAAGCCGGTTTTCGCGGCTCGTTCGGGTAACGACGTACGAAGCTTCCAGCTAGTCAGATCAATTTCCAATGTCATGAAAAATCTCCGCGATGATCGTAGGAGAGAGGGCCAGTTTGCATTCCCGGGCATATTCATTACCAGCTGAGGAAGGGGAATTGAAAGGAGCAAACGGTTCGTAATACCCGACATCAGTCGCGGAACAGCAGAGGAGCACGCGGGATCAGCTGGCAAGACCGGCACGACCGGCTCGCCGGAGGAAAAACTTTTAAATAAACTTTCCGCGGCATTACGCCTCCCTCCCTTCTTTCTTCCTTTGCCTGACTCGGTTGGCCACTTCCACCACGTCGACCTGGCTCTCTGTCGCTCCTTCCTCTTCGACAGCGATGGGATCGACCGTTGCTGACGAGCCGAGTCAATCATCGATGCCCGATCTTCTCCTCGTTATCGAAATGTCTCTTTTTCGGATGGATTACCTTTTCAGTTGACAGTTGGAACGCTGCTCACGTTCTGTCCAAATATGCACTTCCTTCGTCTCTGTCGTCACAATGGAAAATCGAATATCGCTTGTAGAGTGTCGAGGATGAGATTGCGCCCAGCAGCTCGATACGGGACTACAGCGTCACTCCCATTACTGCTCTTCCGTTGCGCCGCCAGATGCAACTGCATCGCGCCGGCTGCACGGCCGCGTACCTTGTAATCAATCCGCAGGCGCTGTTCGTGGCCCCGCGCGGCCCTCGAATAACCGCGCGATCCTCGATCACCGAGATACTACCTCCTTCTGCAACCCTCGCCTCGTCCGTCCTCGAGGACTGCGAAATTAGAAGGCAACCCCAGGCCGTGAAATTGAACGGCGCCACGGTTAATTACAGATTCCGCAAGGCCCGTCGCTGGGACTCCCGATCCCCGTCACGATTTGTCGCGTTTCATTATACGCTGTCTACGGATTTCAATCCGACGGCGAGGGGACGTTTCAATTACCTGTTGCGGATGCTCGCCGGCCGATTAAAACGACGAGAGCTCCCAGCTACGGCAAAACGTCCGCGAGGTTGGCGTAAATTCCGTGGCGCAATAGATGGGAAAAAAAGTTGTGGACTCGCACGGTTCAGTGGACCGCGACTACGACCGAGAGATTCATCAATATCTAGCCGCGGGTAATGAATTTCCACCAACTTCCTCGTCGAAACGAGAGCTCCGCGCAACGGGGACCAGACACGGCGCAGGAATGAATAATGCGAGGGACATAGTTGCCGTCCGGGATGCGATCCGGGGCCGTCTTGGGTCGTCTAATTGCTTCGTTAAACGAGTGGATCGAGCGGATCGAGCGGATCGAGTAGCCACGGATTCCCCGGTTAGGTTTCGATAAAAACGGGGAAGCTGCTTTGATGTTCCCATCGTCCAGCGGATCAAAGGGATCACCGATGCCATTATTGCGCCCAAGGATCCGTCCTGACACGATTTTTATCCGCAGGACACCGGCCGCCGACGCGGTCCCGACCTTTTTCTGCCCGTGCTGCGCAGACGTGACGCATTTACGAAGTTAGGGCCCGTTAGAACGGTACACCAGAGACCCAGGATGTTTACGAGATTAACACGCTTTCTTTCGCGCGTCTCGCGCCGAGGAACAAGACGTCACCTAACGCCTCTCCCGCTGTCCCTACTCTCTCGGTAGCGAGCCCGACAAAAGCCTTCCCTCCTGGAGGAAGAAATATTTGCCGTTTCGACTGGCCAAGCAGGCGTGGACGAGTTCTCGCGAGGACAAGGTTCGTCGATCGCGACCATTTCACGACTGTCGCGTGGCCTTTCGTCGAATCGAAAACGGTCCCGGATAGAACAGAATTCCAGCGAATGAATTAGACAAGAGGCTAACGGTACGGTGTCGGTTCGAAGCGCGGAAAGGAGATACGCCGGCTTATGAGTCACGGGATGCGAGTGGCTGTTTACGGGCCGATTAATCACCACTCCTCGGGCCGGTTGCGCAACCCCGAAATATTTTTCGAACGCTCCGTTTCGACCTCGTTTCCAGGCGATTGTACCGTTACGCCCGACACGAAAATCAGGGTCCCCGCTCGAGGTTCCCTCGACGGAGCGGCCACTCCGCTTACTCCTGCTCGTTTCGCAGCCACGGGAAACGATTTATAGCGCGGCGGATTCTTATCGTTAAGTGTCATTATAAGGATGGGCGACCGTTAGCTTCTGCAACGAGGAAAATCGGAGTCTGATGAATCCCGAACAAGAACCAAGAAGCTTCGTCATTCCTAACTGTTGCGTTGAAACAGCAGCGGGGAACAAGTTTCCGAGAGAGCACAATTGGAGTCGAGGAACAGAGTTGCGGAGGAGTCTCCTTGGGGGATACTCCATTCGAACAAAGTAGGCGACGATCATTTGTAACGAAGCCAAAGTTCCTCGAGGATAAATCCCATAGTCAAGAGTTAATAGACTGCTCCGGTTGGGTGGTCGAGCCTGGCCCAGAGGATAGACAGGCAATCTCCGCGTCAACTTCGTTTTATCCCCCCCGGGCGAGCAGCTCGCGAAAGAATCGCGAGACACGATGAGCAGTTGGCGGAAATTATTATAATAACCTGCGCGCTGGCCTGCTCGGTAATCAGAGACGCGACGCCAGTAAACTGTTTGAACCTAGGGAAGTGCGGCCTCGATGCTTTTATTCGAAAAGCTGCGTTACTCCAGTGCTGGTATAAAAACAGAATAGTCCCATTTCGTGATTAACGCTCGAGACACTTGAAAGGCAGCTGGTCACGACACTCTAATCGCGTTGTCGGTGGACGCGTGATAATTGGAGGCTGCTCGAAGGAGAGGAGAGGTTCGACGACCCCGAAATCGATGAATGAAGCGGTTTAATAAGAGGCGAGAGTGCGGACGCGCACGGTAACGAGTACACGCTTCGTTTCCCTCCCGAAATTCGCCTTGAACTTCGTGCAGGGTCGCCGGAACCGGGTCGAGCAGAAGTTGACCGAGCAACGGTTTTAATCGGCCATCCATTCGAGTTACCAAACTAGTCGGGGGCCGCGTTTCATTCACCATTTCTCATCGGCCGTTCGATTTGTTCCTGTACCGTTAAGTTGCGGCCACGTAGGTTCCCAATCGTCATTGGTCGCGCATCGATCTCGGTTTATCATCGTCTTTAGCGTCCAAAGCGCGCGTGGAAATGATCGATACGCCTCGACCTTTCGTAGAAACACGAAGGGTTCATCAAGTTCGGAGGGAAACACGCGATCTTCGGGTACACGCGAGCGATCGCCAGCAATTATTCTGCTTCATTAGCGAACTATGTAGGCACGAAGCCGCGAGCTTCGAACGCTGATAGAACTTCTCGATCGGACTAAATTCACGCTTGTACGCTTAGAGCTCGCTCGATAATCAATTTACCCTGGAGTACGACCGACGGCCAGGCGGTTCGCTTCGATTCGAAGACGGTTCGCGTAAGGCGCGGAACGAGAAGCGACGCTCATCTCGCAGCGATTAGTGCGAGACGAAATTTCGATGGAAGATCCGATTCGCGGTCGTCCGTGGCTTGGTCACGCTCGTTAAAATCGACAGCAACGGTAATTAAATATCGATGAGAGCGGGATCCGTGAGGAATGATCGATTAAACCGTACCGCGACGAATTCACCGACACGGATCGATGTCTGACCATTGGTCGCCTTTTTCCACTCACTCGACGCGCGGGATCCATGCCTTCGATATTCGTGATTGAAAATGGGACACCGGCGATCGAGGCCGCGGCGTTTCCGCTCGGTTTTAACGGCATCAAGACTGTCACTCTCCCTGTAAGGCTGGAAAGTGACCGTGGAGAAACGGGCAACAGCTTAGGCTCGGAATAAATACTGCAATTTCGGAACAGTCCGAACGGTGAGCATTCTCCGCTCCAGGTTCGTGACTTCAGAATCGTGAGTTCGGCCCATATTTCGACAGTCGAGCGGCAAAATTACACCGGCGTGGTCTCGGATGCCCGGCGAGAGCAGGCCCGCCGAAGATAGAGCAAGTTAGTGGCCGTGTTCCGCAGATTTGATCGGCCCTAAATTATACGTTGCGGTGTCGGCGGTATTTTTTACTCCTAATGAAGAATAAGGTCGATAAAAGTTTCGTGGGGGATGATGAACGGCCTCTAGACGGTGGGTGGAGCTGGTAAAGGCGCGGAGGGAGGGAGAAGAACGAGGATGGAATCTTGCCGGGGCGAAGAGTGAAGCAGAGATGCGGCTAAAGACCCTTCGACCCTCTCTCCCTCTCGCCTCGGCCACGGACAAAAGAACTCGGGCGATTAGTTTCACGGCGTTGCCGGGCATTCGAAACGGAATCGTGGCGAGAACCGGTGTGCGGTTGCTATTAAGTCTTTAAGCCGGAAAGCCGTTGTTATAAAGCCGTAGCGCGATGGTTAACGAGCTACGAATTCGCGGGGACGACGAGCGCGGGGCCAGGTATAACGTGTAATCCGCGAGGGGAAACAATAAACCGTCGGCCCGGTCGATTCTCAGGGAATTCCCCGAGCGATAACGGTGCGTCTGCCCTGGTCGTTAAGATCGCGTTAACGTCCACGAGGATTCTTCACCTTCTGCCACAGTTATCGCGTACAGTTATCCACGCGTGGAATCGGAATTGCCGATTCCCCGGTGCCTCTGCCTTCTGTTCGCCTCGGTCGCGTTCACCTGCGCGTCGCGAATCTTCCCGTCGCTGTAACGAGGAAGCGCGTAACGGTCCCCGGCCACCCGTGATTCACGAAATATTCCCGAGCTACGGGAACAATCGAGCCCGCCTCTAATTGATGCAGTTACCAGCCAGAATTCTGTTAATTAAGCCTGTTCAAGGAATCGCGAGCACACCCGCCACCGCTGATTGTCTTATTAGTCTTATTAGATCGTCTTAGAGCGGGTTACTTAAAAAGAATCACGCGACGATTATTATTATTATTCGCCTTCCGTGTAATTCTGTGTTAGAAGCCGTTAGGTTTTGCCGCAGAGTCGGCGATCACGGTATATAACGAAGGAGAGGAGCCTCGAGTCGCGGAACCGTTCGATAGTTCGCCAGGCTATAAATACGAGGAATAAACGAGCGTCGATGTATTTAATTGTGCAGCGTCAGGGAGACTCCAGTTAATTCACCTATTAATCCTGACGAATTGGGAAGCCGCGGCGAAGCTGAAGACTCATTGCTTTCCCTCGTCACAGGGACCATTATCCAAAGACGTTCAGTGGGACTTGGACCGCAATATTAATTTAACGCGTTTCATTCCATTTAACGAACAGCGCCTTCACCTTCGAGCTGGCTTCCAGCAGATTTAAACGCAGTCGGGATTGCCCTATTACGCTCCCAGGGAAATTGGTATCGAAATGTGTGAAAACGAATTCGAACAGCGATATTGCACCCCGAAAGTGCGTATACCTTTGTTGCAGCCGTTAGATTGGAGGATCGTCGAGAATTTTAACGTCCCCGAAGCTCCATTCGAAACTGGATCTATTAAATTCTTCCGCTGCTTTCATCCCGCGGCTAGTTTCTTGCTCGTTCGATTAATCGTTCGCCGTAACCTCGTAAATTTCGCAGCAATTACGCGCGCCCGCTTGTTGCTCGGCAGCGACACGTAATTGAACGTTCCTGGCCCTAGGAAACTGGCGCCGATCTCTCTCGGTCGGATGGAATCGTTTCGGACCACGTAGAATCGACGGAGCGGCGAGTTAACGGGCGTCGGGAGCTTCGGCGCGGCAAGAAGCTATCGGCTGGCTCGGGCAAACGATATTTCAAAGCCTAGGCGCGTCCATGGCCGACCGATTGAAATTCGCGATCGCGATCGCGATCCCACGGCTATCGCATCCATGCAGATGTACCGTTAATGGACGTTCCTCGGGCGTAATTCATGAGTCACGGAACGAGCCGCCCGCGCGGCTTAATATTTATATCTCCTCTGGGCGAGATCGCAAGCAAATACCTAAGTTGCGAGCCAAGAGATTATCGCCGGTCCCGACTACAGCGGCGAAAAATCCTTGCGGAGGCTAAGCTCGTCGGTATCGATCCATTGTCAGCCGTTAACCAGCGCGCCGTTTCATTCGGAAACGATAGAGAGTCGTTATGCAAAACATCACCATCGACTGCGCGGCCATCCGATGGCAAACACGCGAACGGATAGTTAACAGATCGTTGCGTGAGCAACCCCTTCTCTGCGTTTCCTTCGGGCCTCTTCTTCACCGAGTTCCTCGAAGGCGATTCGCGATAAATCGTCGTTCGGTAGCGATGATGTCGTTAAGGATAAGGCTGCTAGCCACCAGGCTCCCACGGGCGCAACAGGATGCTGGAAATCCTTTGTGGAAGCTTCGATCCAGCGAGAGAGATTCGCGCGGACCCATCTTCGACTCGCACTTTGTATTTTCACGGTTAAAAAGATTGAAAGAATTTCGGTGAATAGGAGCCCCGTTCTCGATGAGAGCTATTCTAACGGAGGTTGCCCAGGCTACCATTATTGCGCGATCGATTCTATTCCGCACCCAGTGCATTAACATAGCCACGTCATTTACATCAAACCACCGCCTCGCATTCCTGGCCTCTATCAAGGTCCTACGACCCAGACCTCTTCGTATCTCGATCGATCCCCGTGGCCTTCCGGTCCGAAGCGACGACCAGCGTCTAGAAACAGGCAGGAAGCTGCCGAGAAGCTTAAGATGCGTAATCTGCACGGAAACGCGGCGGTTAACGGGAAATAGCCGAGGATATAGCACACGGGTGGAGCGGAGCTGGGCGAAGGAAATAAAGCCGAGCGGTGGGCGTTCTTGGCCATGGCCTCGCAGCCACTCCGATAACTAAGGTCGTAGCGTTTTATGGAGTTCGTGCTCATAAGTGTAACGGTGTCCGGACGCAAGGCTCGCGATCGGCGCGAAAGAGGAGCGGTTACCGTTGCGCGGTCCACAAACTCCCCGGCCAATATTCCCTCGATCCTCAGCGACGGCCGAGCGAGTCGCGTGTCCCTGTTTGCTTTCCCTCCTCTTCTCTCCTCCTTTGCCGTGGCTCCTCTGCTCGTTTACGACGGCGTTACGGGCCTCGCAGTCGTCCAGGCTACTTAACATACCCGGTAAGGTGAAAGCCGGCTCGTGAGCGCCAGAAACTCGGGCTGCCACCCTTTCACCATCTCGACAATTTATATTTCCCATTAGGCTCGGCCCGTGAATCGGTAAGGAGGCAACGATTGCGCGCTCCCGTCGATCCTCGAACGGCGCTTAAAGGTCTGGCGACTACGCGCGCGCGCAATAAACGCGGTAGGCAGAGTATGGAATCGGACTCGGAATGGGGTGATCTGAGATACCGAAGGGCCTGAATAAAGGGACGGAAAAGCGTGCCGTTTTCACACCCACGCGGTCCAGGCGCTCGTGGCTCGTAGCTCGCGGTTATCGCGATCGGCGACGGTAATTCTGGGGGGAAAAAAAAACGCGGTTACCGTTCGCCGGCGCAGATGCACGCGCCGAGCGATATCAGCTCCGCGCTCTGTGCCCGTTCCCGTTCCCTCCCGTTACTTTTCTCTCTTTGCTTTGATCCACCATTTATGGCCTGCACCGGCAGATCCCCGGATAAACCGAATACGGAACGAGCCTGTGGCCGTTCCACCGGTCACCTCAAGGTCCGAGCGACTTTTCCGCGATCGGCGGAACGCTGGCCCCTAGGATTCGGTATCCTCCGCCGTCCAAGTTGGTTCCTCCTGTTACGCCGAGTCGACTCGACGAAACTTCCTGCTGCCATGACGCCGCGCTTGCGGTTAATGAGCAACCGTGATCGCTGAGCAGGAACCGGCTTTTTTCCGGCGTTCCTTCCGCGAACGACACGGTTTCGATGGCTGGCCTTCTAACGGGCTGCGCGGAACGGTTTCGAGGCGCTCGGCGTTCCAGGGTGCTGAGTCGAATCGATTTACGATCGGATATCCTTCGGCTGGTCGTCTCGGAGTGTCGGAACGGGGGTTCGCTATGAAATGGATACTACGCGGAGCGATAGATATGTGTAACGGTTCGGGGGGCCACGATCTGGAGGAACAGAGCCGCCGGCACACCGTGCCGAAGTGTGTTTCGAGCGCAGTGGAGCGAATGGGCTGCCCAAATGCGAGGGCAGCGCAGGAACCGGATTTGAGAATGGCGGGACCGTTTCACGGAGATATTCGGGCCGCGGGAAGTTGTTCGCGAGCGAGGATGGCTGAACGGTTTGACGAGGACTCGGCCGAGGATCCAACAGCGTCAAGCAACAGCGCGACTCTATCGGCCAACTCTCCGCTCGGGGAGCTTTCTTTCCTGGCTTTCGATCGTGCCCGGCATCTCGATCGCGTATCCCGATACCCGGCACGACCTCCTTCCCCAGCGTGGACGCGCGTCGATAGTCGTACCGTTAATCGATCAATTTGCAAGCGGCCCGATCTCCGGATCGCATCTGTCGCGACCTCCCAACATCCAGGCCGATTTCGCGCGAGGGTTCTAGGAGTGGTGAAAAAGGGCAGCCTCGCGATTATTACGGGCTGGCCGAGATACCAGCTACCTGCGAGGATCCTGCCGATCGAGATCGACGATTCAACGGCACGGCTCATTACGGACGGCTAAGAGGATCTCGCTGCCCTCCGCTCGGGTTCACCGATCCTCCCTGGCCCGTGTAAACTCCGCCAACCTCTCCTTCACTCCGTCGGTAATTGAATATCGACCTAAATTGCACGCGATCCTCTCATCGGCTCCTCTCATCCTCCCCGAAGGATACGCCCTTCGAGCAGGGCATTCTTTCCTTGCGACTCTGTTAAAATTACACGTGTGCTTCCTCGATACAAGATGGCCACTGCAGAGATAAGCTTAGGACCTGAAAACAGGAGAACACGCTCCTCTTCCTCTTATTGTCCCGAGGTACAGAACCTGCCTTCGCAACAGTTCCCACGTACGTATACAGAGGCGCCTCGCGTAGGCTCGTATTTTTACAGTTTAATGAAGAAATTTGAATTGATTAAAGCAGCGAGATTACTTTGTATCACAAACGATCCCCTATGAGCGACGGCAACACGGGCAGCGGCTCGAAATCTAAACGACCCATCGCTTAAATTATAAAGCGCAACTGCCGGCCAGTCCACGCGGAACATTTTATCCCGTCGCCCTTTCCCTAACATTTTCACGTGGACGCAGCTCCGCCGCGTTGTAATCGCTAAGAAACACAGCGATAAGGAGGAATTCATTAAGCCTCGAGCGTGAATTGAAAGATGCGCGTATCTGCCGCGGTATGGCCAGGAAGTAGCTTTAAAACGTGCTAAGTGTTCGATAATGAGCTCTTGTCGTTCTCTACCTTCGCCCCCTTCGGTTCACTCGGTCTCTCCTCGGGTTCGTTCGCCTTTACGCGTCTTCACCTGCTCGTTTCACGTTGCCTCGACCCCGGCTCCGACGCATTTCGCCAGGCAATATCGATTCGTTCCTCTCGATCATCCTTTCCCCCTTATCCCTTCTTCGCCTAATATCAATCCCCAGTTTAAACCTCTTTCCAAGTATTTTTACGCGCGCCGTTCAGTAGAGATCATTCTGTTTGTTCCCAAGAGATAATTGTTTTCTTCGAGTAATTGGTTTCCCCTTCGTTCTTCTTCCTTTTCACTTTTCCGCCCCCCCCCCCACCCTCCCTATACATGGCCTCTTCCTTTCGAGCGTGTACACACGCGCAGCGCAAATTACGAGTTAGAAATTGAGCGTTACTGATTAAGGGCGGAAGAGATAATAGGTAGAACGCGTTCGAGGATATTGTTAGCCATAATGAGACACCTTAAATGCCTTCTGCGAGCGTGTCCGTCTTCCGCTCCCTCTCTCTCTCTCTCTCTCTCTCTCTCGCGAAATCCTACCTACCGATCGTTAAGTTCGAAAGAATGAAGAGTAGTCGCCTCGGACATAAATCGATGCCATTTATTCTGATCGTAATCGGTGCCGGTACTACCAAACCGCCGCGACGTTCCGTCTTCATTGTTCGCAAATGAGAGTTCGTTTATTGCTCGCAAACGAGTCGTTTATTACGGGATTCCATGGATGTCACCGGTGAATGCGACGTCCGTTATGCGGTGCTGCGGGGAGCCGCGGAGCTTTTGCTCTCGCAAACTGCGGCGTGACGAACCGCGGATGATTAATCCTACTCGCTACCTATCACGGTCGTTGCCATTTGCCCTGAACCTTGGAATTCCTCCAAGTCTGCTCCTCTCGATTAGTGGCGCGCACTTTGAAGCCTCGCTGCTAGTCGAAACCGCAGCGATGCTTCGGGGAGATGGTTAAGTGAATCCCCCGCCGAAGAACAGAATCCCGTCTTCTGCGGGATTTAGAAGCCGTAGCCAGGGAGCGTGAAGACACGAGTTGATGGGTAATTTTCTCAGCACTGTATTGCGAACTGGGTCGACGAACGCCCGCCCTTCGGCGGGCTTGTGGAACTGGCCCTCGTCGCCGGCGAAGAAATGTTAATTAACGGAAAGGATTCTGTCGGATGAAATGCCGAGGGGCGGCGGGACGAGCAGTGATCTAGCTGGCCGGAGCTGGTAAGATGGAAGAAGCGGACGAGCCGAGCGGAGTGTTGGTCAGGGCCGTAGGCAGCCTCGGGGTCAACGGCCAGGCGGCGCCTGGAAGGATCCTCCATCGGCTGAACGCGAGATAGTGGGGCAGGTCGTGGTTGCAACTCCGGGGAAAAAGAGAAGAAATCGGCGGTAGAGAAGAGAGGAGCGCGCCAAGTCGAATGGCAGATCCGCGGCGAAACGAGACAACGCTCCGGTGCCTCCGTGCAGACCTTTGGCCGGCGACTTTCCTCCGCTGCTCGGCGTTGTACCACTGCGGGCGACGGAGGGGACCTGCGACCGTTCGACAGAGAATTCCCACAAAATCGACGTCCTGATTCCCGGCAAAACAGCGGGCTACGTGACCGCCGCGGGAGAGAGAGAAAGATCGGTAACCTCCTCCCTCGTCTCACGGCTGAGAACGAAAGCAAAGCGGCCGCGCAGCAGAAGGTTTTCAATTAAAGTTTTTCAAGTTCGTTCAACCTTGTTCCCGTGGCTGATGCTGGTAACGCGGCGATTCATGCCGGCGATAAAGCAAAAAGCCGGGCTGTTCGAAGAAAAGCCTAGGAACGATGACGACGACGATCGCGCTGATGATGATGAGGATGATGATCGCAGCGATGATGATGATGGTGGTGGCGGCGGCGGCGATGAAGAAGAGAGCCCGTCACGCCGCGCTGAGTTTGTATCGCAGGGATAGTACCTGCGCCGATGTGCCTACCTCTATCTCCTTTATATCGCTCGCGAACCTTTGCATTTTCTACGATGTCGTATTCATCGCTGTCCGATCCTACGATCCTTTGAGACCGGGCTGCTTCGTCGGGACCTCAGCCTCGAGAATCACTGGGAAGCTTCTTTTTTCCGAACAATGCGCGCCGCGTGCCATTTAAACGTGGAATCTTAACGATCGCGAGTTCGTTGTACTTTTTACTCTGTGCGAAACCACGGCTTCGACAATTTTCGAGCCGATCGACTCGAGCTTCCACGAGACTGAAATTGCAGCGCGCCAAATTTATGCGACGACGTAACATTATACGGCGTAAAGGTTAATTTCGTATGTACCCCTGCGCGCATCCTCTGCACGAGTACCTGCGCGAATCTCGCAACGCGCACAGACCACGAGCCGGTTGCCTCTTTTTGCCGTTTGCAGATTTAATCAGGATTCCTTGGCGCGGCATAAGACGTGCGTGACACAGAGGCAACTAAGTGCGCGCGAGTTATGTAATTAAATAGACGAGCATGCTTTTCGTGCAGGCTCGAGGGTCGACTCGAGCTAGTAACTCTTTTCTAATAACGTTTCCGGTGTACGGGCGCCTCCGCTGCTGCACTTTCGATCGGGGATCTCTGTTAGCGTCGTATGTCAACCGTGACGCTCCATTGTTCGAGCAATTTCTCGGAGGAGCCGGCGCGAACGCCTCGACGGTTTTAAAGCCTCGTCGAAAGGGCGACTGCGGAAGCTGGGGATCTTATTGTCACGGTAACAGCTGCGACTCGTGGATACGTTTCGAATTGCCTGCACTCCTAATCGTCGCTGGGAATAATCGGCAATGGTGTAAACACGAGAGTGCTTCCTGGAGTCAATGATTCGTAATGCTCGTGAAATAACTCGCGGAATAGCGCCGTCGCTTTGTGGAGTGTAGAGTGTCGGAAGACGTCGAGCCTCGCAGGCGTTGAACTCACCAGCTACGAGAGTGCGTCGACGCTGGAGAGACAGTGTCAGCCACCTGTTCGTGACAGATTCGGCCCGCGACTCTGAAGTCTACTCCGAGAGATGTTAAGTTGTTGTGGGAATACTATCTTCGCGAATTAAGATGGCAATCGGAGGCTTGTTATCTAGTCTAATATCTACTTCGTAGAAGACTAATGGTACTAATGGTACTTCTCTCTTTGCCACCTTAATTCCAATCCCTTATGCAATGAATATTCATCGTTGAAATTATTATTTCTCATGAATATTTATTCCCACAATTATTTACTCCTCGACACTATGTCCCACGTGAATAGCCTAGAAGCTTCTATTGTGACAGACAGATCAATAGAAAGAGTGTGTTACGCGCTTCATTCTTTATTGGGAAGGTCGACGGACTGAGCCCGGCCGAAACGCGGTACCAGCATAAATATTCGGCGGGCGTCCGGCGGGCACGAAAGCGGACGGCTATCTGGAATACGAACGATTCGGCAGCCGAGCACCTCGCCCAGTCGACTACAATGCTCGATCGGCAGGGAAGTATTGCATTCTACCGAATTACTATCGCAGCCCACCGAAAACAAGAGCCTGGAAACGATGCTGGAAGGGAACCAGTCGAACTGCTCGCAGCTCAACGATCTCTATCGGTGGCAATTTCGCCGGTAGCTTCAGGTGGGCAATTTAGTCCGGCCGAGGCGAGGCGAAACGAGCGGAGAGAACGCGTTTCGGTTTTACGCGCTGCTTCGATACCCACGAGCTTGGCGATTGCTCAACGATGCTAGGTCCCTGACTTTCAGCCTACTCTCACCGTGGGAATGGCATTCGTGAGGCATCGGGCCGATCGTGCTTTTAGTTTTCCCGGGACACCGATCACGACGAGACAGCACCGTGGTCTGTCACTATTCGGCGCGTCTGTGCCGGTACTTCTGTATCTACTGCGGATTTAGCGCACTAGCCTGTACGCCTCGAAGTGGAACGCGCGGATTTTACACTGCCGCGGAGCTCTAACAGCCTCGCGAGTCGGTTGAACGGCTCTGGTCGGACGTAACGAGATTCGGATCGAGCGACGTTCGACGCACTCTTATCACTGTCTAAGATCGCGTTCGCGGGGGACCGTTAATCGGTGGATCGACCGTCGTACCCACCTGGCAGGTCCCTGACACCGTTTGTCAGGCCGCCAGACTGTTCGCCGGGTCGATCGATCATCCTCCAAGGGAACGATCGCCGAACACTTGGGGCTCACACGTACCTTTGGCTGGAAATCCACTTGGCACCGACGATCTCTCGGCTGCTCACCCAGTCTCTAATCACTCGCTTATCACAGGTTTCCCGCTCGAACTTCTACCGAACTCCGTGGGCCGGCGAGTCGAACGTTTCGAGCGGAAACGGAGGGAATCGCGGGCGACGAAAGGGAGGACAAAGCCGGTGTACAGAGGAGGGCAGGGGACCGTCGCCGATCTGTTCGCCGGATGATCTCACACGCGTGAAACGGAACACTGTTGTCGGACGGAAGTTAAACAAAAAAAAAAAGAACGTAACGTTCGTGATGGCTAGACTGTCGGCACGGGTCTGTCTTGGAGGCGACGCATCAGGCAGACTTTATAAACGTAGCCGGTCGGGTGGTGGTCGCGTCTGCTTGCCGGTTAAAGCCGCTCGGCGATTGGCCGCGCTCGCTTAAATGCGCGGCGCGATTGGCCGCGGGATCTAGCGGTACCGCGGCGCCGTCCGAGGAAGGATCTCTCCCTTCTTCGATCCGCGATGCTTCCCGTGCCTCTCCCCCTTCTTCCTTTCTATCTTTCCCTTCTACCTTCTCCCATTCCACACCAGCCGGTACACGGGCTAGTTACCCAGCGTAATTAGGGAACAGTGACATTTTACCGTTTTTTCTCTTTCTCTCTTTCTCTCCTTCCCCCTTTTCTCCTGCCTCTCTCTCTCTCTCTCTTCCCCCCCCCCCCCCGAGATGTTCACCGACTCCTAGGGGCTTTCGACCGAGGGTGACGCTTGCCTATCTAATTCTTCTTGCTGTGCCAAAGTTGCTCTCACGCCCGATACCTTCTTCCCTATTTTCTTGTTGCCACGAAGCAACCTGTTCGTCACCTGTTCCGCCATTACCTCGGTACACGGCGCACCGAGCCACGCCGATAAAATATCGCGTTCACGTAACAGCAATATCCGCGTCACGCTGGCTTCCCGCGCAAAAACTCCCGGGACGAAGATAGAGCGAAGGAAGACGGAGTTTTTCGAAGATCGATCGGAGGATCGGCGAGATGCATCGCGGAGCGGGCCGCCTGCTACCAGGAAGAGCGCGCGTTGGAGCAGTGGTCCGATGGCGGGGGGTCAAGCCTGGCAATAAGTAAGATTAATTCGGCGCGTCGGGCTTGGTCAAATTGCCACGATCCTCGATTAATTGCCTGGCGTTTTTACAATTCCGAGGGCGTACCCCCGATCGGTGTCGCGACGGGGCGATTCGACACGGTCACGGTGATAGTTCACTGTCGCTCGATGGTATGCAGTTTTCCACGAGTCGCCGCGCGACGAATCGGGTCCACGCTCGCGCCGATTCTCCCGCTGGATCGTGCGAGTGAGGATAAGAATAACATCGATCTCACAAGGGAAGATCCCGAGCCGGAAAATTCAAAATATTCTGAAACATTGCGAATATGTAGGGGATTTCCTCCTGATTAGAATGTAATTTTTGTTTGCTGCCCAAAATCAGTTTAAGGGGGTAGAATTGACCCCTGAAAAGCCTGCTATTCTCCGATTTTCTGTTATAACTGGTGAACTGTAAAATAACTTTTTTTTACCAAATGATAGATCTAATTAAAAGAAGCAACTTTTGTCTTGAAACTTTTTTATCTCTTACAGTCCGCGAAATTATAACAAAAAATCGGAACATAGCCGAATTTTCTGGGGTTAATTTCACTACCTTCGACTGAATTTGGGCAGCAAACAAAAATTCCGTTGTAATCAGGTGGAAATCCCCTACATATTCACAGAGTTTCAGAGTTTTTTGCAATTTTCGGGTTCAGGATCTTACCTTGTAAGTGTATCACAGTCGGAACATCGTTAACAATGGAATTCCTAGCATTCGGAAAAGTAGCTTAAACAATGGCGAATGGAAGAGGTTAGTCATTGATTCCCTGCCATAAAACCTACCCCTAACACCGGAAATTTCCAATTTAACGCAGAGGAAGTTAAACGAAGGAGGCAGAATGCGCTGCTTAAAACTGGGAGGAAAGAATCCTGGGAAAGAAGGAGGGACGAAGAATGGAGCACCGAGTAGCGCGTTATAGGAAGCGCGAGATTCTAAGAAACATATATGGGTAACGATGGAGTGGAACTAGCGAGACGATGCGGGGAAGAGAGCTTGGAATCGAGAAGTACGGTTCCTCTGACACGATAGTCGGGCAGTGAATGGCGCGTACAGACTGACACCCACGTGAATCAAGAGGAGCAGAAAAATCTATGCACCAAAACCGGCGCAACCTCGGTATCTAGCTTCGGTACGGTTTTCCCACCGCGCGAGGCTGGATTCCGGAAAGTCCTGCGCGGCCCTTGAAGACAGAATTGGAGCTCCGGCGTCTCTATCGCCAGCATTCCAGGCATAGTCGGAAGCCTAGCTTTAGGCAAATACAGTTGTTCCAGTAGCGTCGGTTCGCTGCTAACGAGGCCGTTAAACGTCGACCAGTAAGGAAGCGCAACTAACGCGTGCATAGCCAGGCAGGCGATTCCACATAATTTCCATTCAAATCAGCCGACCACTAAATAAACGTAATTGTCGCTAACGAGCTTCCTCGCGGATGCCAGCGCCCGGTGCGCCAACAATTTCTATGGACGAAACGATCGCCCCCGGTGCCGAATGGACCACCATCACCTCCTACAGATAGCTTCGCGATATAAAACCGCCGGGGATTCTGTAACCGCCGCGTTTACTGGCCGCGCCGAGCGGTGCCGCGATGGTAATGGGTCCCCTGACAATCGCTGATCCGTGAAAATGTTTATCCCCACGGACTGGCAGGGACCTTGGAAGAAAACGGCCACGGAACCGAGGGAGCGGAGAGTCGATAGGATCTTCCGCGGTGGAATGCGAGCAACCGGTCGAAATCAAGTGGAAATCTTCCATTTAGCCCTGGTCCCCTCTACGATCTAGCCAGTGACGTAGACCTGGACCCTTCCGTGGCATTCCCTAGGTTTAGGGTCGAACGCAGCTCGAGCTTCCCGCATCGTTCGTGCTCCCTAGTAGAGAAGCACGCGCTACGTGCTTCACCCAGCTGATATGACGAACGCGGGATTTATTCTCCCCCGGTTCGAGTAGAATTTATTGGACAAGCAATTTACATTTCGAACGAAGGACGATGGATTCGGAGGGGGGCAGAAGGCAGCCCCTCCGCGCCATTGAACGAGTCAACGAGTGAGACGACCCTGATTTATGGCCCGATCCTGGAGGAGCGTATCTGGTTCACCGGAACGAAGTTTCTTCCACTCGTTAGCCATACAGGTGGATCGTTAAAAGACGTATTTATACACCGGTGCGCGGAGCATCGCGAGGCATATTAATGGCCGCGACACTCGGATATTTATGGCGAGGAAAGATAGTCGTCTCGCGATTAATCTCGCGAGCCCAATTCGCACCGTGGACGTTATTACGTTTCTTCCCCTCGCGGGATTATCTTTGTTCGTCAGCTGCTACGCCAGTTCTACGAACGATGCCGCAGACTCTGCTCCCCCGTCGGAGAGGCGGTTCTTCTACGAAATACTGCCGAAGGAAAATTAACGCGAGAACGCTGCCGTCGTTGCCGAATCGACGAAGAGCGGCGAGCACTGTGCGCGAATCCAACCCGAGTTCCCTTTCCGTTGTTCCCTGCGATTCCCGCGATATTCGACCCAAGTTCCCTTTATCGAGCCTCCCGATCTCTCGCCGCTTCGTGATTTATTCCTCTTTATTAGCGCGCACGATTTTTCATCTAGTTACCCGTGGTTAGACTGAGCGTACAATCGGAGCCAGACTTCTCGTCACGACCGGGAACAACGCAGGGAGAGTTTACGCGGGAAGCTATTGCACCGTCCGAGGAACGAGGCATTAGTGAGAAGCACGGTGTCGGAGCAGCGGCCCGTGATTAAGCGAAAACAAACATGTTCCGGGGACAGGATTCGCCCAGTGACGACGTGCTCACCGACCATAAAGAGAACCGTAGAAAACAATCAGCCAAAATCAACGCCGCTGGTCAGTCTAAGTGGCTAACTGTAGCGTTTTATGCTCGATGATCTGACTTGCATACGAGTGCGCAACAGCACAGAGACGGTATGCAAATGGCCCTTGCCGGCGCGCCGTTGCCTAACTGTAGACTTTTATGCTTTGCTAGCTCCTCCAGAAGCGCGCCTATTTCCCGCTCGGCTTTTTACGAGTCTCTCTACTCGCGCCGGCAAAAATCCTCCGAGTCCACGGCGAGTTGTAGCAGCGGCAAACCTGGACACCTCTGTCGTGGTTAGCCTCTCCGGCTCGATGCCTTCGGTAGCGAACGCATCCGAATGGAAGCCGCTTGCAATTAGACGCTGCTGGATCGCAGCAAGGTCTGTGTTTCACGAAGTGCACGAGGGTCAGGGTATCCAGCGACTCGGAAGAGCGCCGCCGTCCAGTTGCTGTTTACTACTCGCTGGTCGAATCTCCTCGGATAAAATCTGCTCATTTATCTACGCATTCATCTGTCGCGCGTATTCACCATACCTCTAATTTCGACCATCCGTTGGCTGTCCCGGTCCAGCAGGCATCGCATCGATCCGTCCGCGGCCGGCGTATTGCTCTTACGGTTCTTCCAGCCTGCAATAAAGTATCTATTTATCTGTCTATCCGTCCATCCATCGTCCAGCGCGGGCGTATACGTTTCCCCGCGGGTCGTGCGAAGTTATTCCACGCCGATGATCGGGCATAAGCGTTCGACCGTGCCGTTCGATGCTTTACGTTCGCGCGCGGGCGTGGAAAGGCTGCAGCTACGGCTGCGAGCGAAGGACAAACGAGTATAGATACCGAGGGGTCGCCGAGGGGTTAACCGCTTAATTGTCACGCTCCCCTGGATTTCGCTGCATTTCCCTGCCGGGCCTTGCCCTGTTCCTCTCCAACCTGTCCCTCTAATCTTGTCTCCGAACGTCTGCCTATTTCCTTGGTCTTCCCTCGTCTGACGCAACTCCGTCCCCGAATGCTACTCGACCGCGGCGAATCGTCAGAATCAAGGAGCCACGATGATAATGATTTGCGTTGATCCTTTTCAGGGATCCCTGATTTCAGTATGGTCATTATTATATAAGATTGTTACCAATTCTCACGGAGACACATGATACTTTGTTTTGTTGTCATGTTTAGTTTAGTCAACCTACCTATCTATTTTATCGGCTAAGTCATTTAATTGTTTAGACTCTGTTATCTGTATAGGTTTTGTTTTGAAAACCATGGGGTTTCCCCGTAAAATTAATAATAATAATAATAATAATAATAATAATAATAATAATAATAATAATAATAATAATAATAATAATAATAATAATAAAAAGTCTGGAGCTTTCAGGATGGTGGATCATTGATTCGCGGTGGCCGGGCTAGTGTTACTTCTCGAGAAATTTTGTAATTTCATGTTTCTCATTTCTCAAGAAATTACGGTGTTTCTCGAGAATCTTCAGTGTAGGAAAATTATGCTAAATCCCATTTGTCTCCAGAAATAAATTTTCGGTTACTTCAAATTGTGTGTTAATCCTGAACATATAAACACATCTACAATTAGTAGTAATTATTAGCAATATATACGAAGAATCGCGCGATTGTTTATAAACTTTTTGAACTTTTCTCTTCGTATCGCCGATGCTCTATATAGAATTAAACCAATATCCACTTAAAATGAAAGAAATTTTCCTACAGCCGCAGATTTTGTCACAGAAAGAAAAGAAGTAGATTGGCTGACGCGACATTAAACGCATTGTGCTTTTGAAAAAAAACTATTTTAAAAGAAGAAAGTAATGTTTCGCCTTGCTCACATTTTATATTAAATAAATAAATCGATCGATTATATTTAATACCCGTTTTTTTCATTAACACAAATTTTGTCTAACTTGGACATGAATAAAAATTTAGATAAATATTATCAACATTATTCCAAAAATATAAATTTTGCGATGTTTTTTTAATCTCTTGAGAATTCTCGAGAAATATAATCTGATTTCTAATTTTCGAGATGCGAAAAATATCGAGAAATCAGGAACACTAGGCCGGACGTAGTTAGGGCTCGTTGAACCAAAAAAGCGTAACGCGCCCGTATCGCGAGACCTTGGGAAGCTGCGGTTACGAACCAGATGAGAAATATCTGGCGCGGGTTCTACCTTCTTACTTTTTTTCGCTGATTTTTTATAGCGCAACTGAAGCGTACACGACGTTGCTAGGCGCGTTAATGAATTCGTGGGAAGTGTACTCGGAAGCGGAATTGGTTGCGGGGTTGCGCGTATGCTTTGTGGGCGGCTTTGCATAGCCAAGCTGAGCGGCTCAGAATCTCGCGCGAGCGGCTCGTTCCCATAATTAATCGTATCGATATAACAGCATCCGTTCGGATGGTCTCCCAGGGCTGGTCGGAATCGAGGTGGAAGGAAGGATAACCGGATCGGGCCCCTTGTCAAGAGCGCCGTGGATAATCGAGGATTAAAGGAAGAAGAACTCTTTCCTCCGTCGTCGAGGCGGCTCGATTTGTTCCGCGCAGCGGACGAGCAAGCACGGGGCATTTCTCGCGAACGGATACGAGCGAATTCCACGAGGAACGGTCCCCTCTTTCGATCATGCCAGAAGGGTCAGAACTAAACACGTCATAGTACGTGTTATTACGTCACGCTTCAGCTCGTTCCAGCTAGGCTCGCCAAAGACAATGGTCCACATCTTCCATGGTCCTTGGAAGCGAATAATGGCACCGCCGCTCGTCTCACCTCCTCTCGATAATTGGACGAAATCGATGGTTTTTTCAGGGTACCGGTCTCTCGATTCGATTCGCTCGGCGCGACCACGGCACCGTTAGAGAACTAGGGACCCCCCTGTTTACGAAATCACAGAGACGAGAAAGGCTCCCGCAACGGGAATCTCCCGGTGTGATGCGAGAGACCGCGGAGAACAGAGGAAGTCGAAAGGAGGAGAAAGGTCGTTCCCTGCCACTTAATTTGCGTTACGTTATCCCGCTACGGCGGGTTCCGCGATCCAACGCCGACCCGAGCAGTTCTTATGATTGGCCTTTATTGTGTTCCTTTAATTGGCCATTCTTTCCGCGGGATCGTCGAGAACCGGAGAGGGAACGAGGGGCACCGGGCGAACAAAGAGCTCCACCTGGTCGATCAAAAGAGAGGTTACCGCGGAATACGGGAGCAGCTTCTTCGGGTCCCTTAATCGTCCGTTAAACTATCGCGACATTGCGAGAAATTACTTCCGCCGAGTAAATTGGAGGAAAGGAGGGACGAGTAACGAGGAAAGGATCGCGAGGGAAATAGCTGAGATTAACATCCCGAAGATGTTCCTCCGGATTGCCTGTCGGGTCGGTGTAGGTTAGGTCCCTCGTGATTTCTCGGCTGTTCCGCGGACCTCTGGCCGAGGCTGGCCTCCTCCTACGCTTCTACGCCGCCAACCTCCCACACCAACCACCCCCTTCGTAATCACTATATTTTAGTCCGTCCATTGGAGAGGCATCGAGTGTGGCGCGCGGCAGCCAATCAGGTTCCAGCCGGCTTTCCACGCTTCCACGGGGTTCAGGGTCGGTCAAGGACTCGCGGAGTGCCGGCACGAAGCCGCTGCAAACAACGACCAGCCAGTCAGCCAGCCAACCACGATCCGAAGGGGAGTTGGTTCGTGCCTATCCACCGCTCCGTAGTCCATAGCAATCCTCCTGGCCGTGCTCCTCTGCAGCCGTTAATCCCTGGCGAACCTCGTCACCGACGCTAATTACGGTTATTACTCATTAGACCGTAATTTACCGAGCCGTCCAAGGTCGCCGGCACTCTGCCAGCCTCCGTCAAACTAAACGGCTTCGACGAGGACTCAGTCTTCGCCCCTTTCACCCTCTCTCACTTTTCCGTCGTTTCTATTCCTCCCTCGGGGTTTGTCGACCGCGATTAAACGTCCCCTCGGATAAGGTCTTCGCTACTGGTATCGCGCGAGGCTCCTCTCTTCAACAACTCTCTTCCTGCTGGAATCGATGTCCGGCGCTAGCTAGCGGAGCTTCCTAGATCGCCAGCGCAATCGCCCGCTGTCCGCTCGATAATTGTATCGTGCTCGGCGAAGGGGAGGAGAGGGCGTTTGCGCGTCTTGGCCGGTGTTACTCGCATCCGGTGTTCTCGCGCAGCACCGCCTCACATGAATACGTAATAACACGCCGGAAAGGGCCACGCTCTCACCGCTCCTCTTCTTGCTCCTGTTCTGCCTCGTCCTACGCTCCCTCTTCTTCTTTTTCGACACCGCCGCGTCGATTCCGCTCGATCTATTGGCGATTTCTCCCCAAGGTCACGCGTTCGGCCAGAGCCAGTCTATTTATAGACGTGCCAGGAATCGAGATACGCTCAGAGCTTCCTCATCGCGATCGGCACCCGCTGCGACCTACGACTTTCCGACGCCGGGGTTTCGTTTGCTGGCAAGGTGAAGCTTGGAGCTGCGAGTGCGACGAGTAGAGAGGAAGGCAAGGGATCGCGGTAATGGTTCCTCGAAGCTTAGAAATTCTGAAGTGGGATAGAGGGTCGTTTTCCCGCTCGAGCAGAGCATGAAAATGATCGGTAGGAGAGCTGCCCCTTAAAAGGCGGACGGTACCAGCGCAAAAGGACGAGGATTCCTCGTTCCTCTGGCCGCGGCTAGCAGCAGCCCGGAAGTCGGTTAGCTGCTTTGTAGGCTGCGTCGAATCGCTTATGCGCCTCTGTGCTCCCCGAAAGGAACTGTCCCTCTCGTTCTCCTCCGTCCTCCTTATAATGCTCGATTCAAAGGGAGCACGATATCCCGTCCAACCTGGCAAGCAACGATATACGCGACCTTTCAGCCGATACGTTTCCTTTCCCTGCGGCTCCTCTTAACGTCCGCGACGCATGAAAATCGATTACGCTAGGGTCGCGGATCAGTTGCCAATTTCCTGGAACGCTCGTTCCCGCGATCGATACCAGAAACGAATCTGATTCTCGTCCCATCGAATTCGAGGAGCAGTTCGAGGCGAGACGTTCTCGTTAAGAGGGGATTAAACGTTCGGCGATCAAACAGGAAGCGCAACTTGTTTCATTGAGGTATTAGAGTCCCGATGGATGCACGGCGAGTTTGTTGAACCAGCCAGCACCGGATGGTATCGATATAAAGACGACGCGGCCGGACCCGTTATTCGTTCGCGCTGCCCGCTGATTTATAACGCGGACCCGTAATTAGAAAATACTCGACTTAAGCCGCGCGCCGCTGGGAGGACGCGAGCTACGTTTGTCCGCCGCGCCGCGGCTGCATTCTCTCCGGGGCCTTGCGAGTCCACGGCGGTATGCATCGTCCGGTCAGGCGACGCGCGGCGGTGTACCGTGTAAGGAGAACGATCTCTTATGATGCTCCACTGGACGCGTGCTGCGTCGCGGCTGTAGCTAACTCGCAGAGTAGAATTTTCGTTTAGAGGCAAAGGGGCAGAACAGCGTGACGTTCGCTTTCCGTTTCCGAGCTTGCCGTTCGGAAGAATGAGCTATTACACGTCAAGACGGATAGGTGAGAAATTTAGTTTCACCGATCCACTTTAAAATTACAGCATTTGTCGATAACCTTGCGAAAAGAAAATATACTGAATATTAGAGGCTTAAAGAATTTCAAGAGGAAACAAACTTTTCGTTCAGTGTTTCCCGTATTCTCGAGAAAAATAATAGGAATATCTGCTCATCATGTAAAAGATTAGCAATAGTAGGTGGTTTTTAGGGATTCTTTCTTTTCTTTTTTGCACGTTGCGTAACGAACGAAAAGTTTGTTTTGTCGCATCCTATATAAATACTTTCCTACGCTAAGCGATTGTTTTGAAAATGCGCTCACGCCGACTGACCATGGGATCCGTGGCAGTTCCAAGCGGCGTACACTATCGTAAGTTTTATTTTTCTGTTGACTGTTCCCAAAATCTCTCCACTCTCTTCAAAAACGCATTTATTAGCTGAAGGCTCAACGAATCGAATGGTATTTTTTTCAAGCCGAACCGTGGGTGGGAACGTCGTGAAATCGCGATTTAAAACTTTGACATCGATTACTGTCAAGTTTGTTAACCCACAAACAAAATATTCTATACACAGGTTGAGAAAGCATTCCTTCGGCGTTAAAATGAGCCCAAGACGGAGACATTATCTTTAAAAATCACCGAGATATTACAGTTTAAGTGATGACGCGTCAGCCGAGTTTGTTTAAATTTTTAAAACTCTACCATTAAATATTTCGACAACTATTTGACACAGGCCTTTAAAATTCAGTATACCTACTTTGTTTGTTTCGGGTTATCGACGAATGCTGTAATTTTCAATAGAACCGGTGAAACTAAATTTTTCACCTATCCGTTTTGACGTGGAATAGCTGGAATGTGGTCGAGCATCCTCTAGCCTCTTAATCGAATTCACGCGCAAGCGGGGTTAAAAGCTTCTGCCGAGGACGTAATTACGACTCCACCTCCTCGCCAGCTCCTCGACCAACGATCCTCCCGTTTTCGGTTCACCTAGTGGCGCCGCAACAGCAGAAGACACTGCTTCGACAAGAACAGCGTTACGAATTCCGTCGAATCGTTTTCAACCGTCAGTATTGCTACCCGCTCATCGTTCACCATTTATTCCGCGGTTACGAACCAGGGATTCCGAGGGATTTCCTGGGATGCTGCGGCTATTATCGCGGCGGGTGTCGTTAATACGGCTGGAAAGGTTTGCCGGGAAACGGGAGTGAGAACTCGTAAAAAGTCTCAACTTGGCAGATTAGTCGCTCGCCCGAATGGACCATTCGGTGTGGTTTCGAATTTCACGAGGTATTTGGAGGGAGAGCCGAGTTGGTCGGTTGGACGTTACGTGGCAGACAGCAGGTTGAACGACGGCGTGCGTGACGGTGTCACGGAGCGTCGCGGCGCTACGCCCTTCCTCTCGCCGCGAAATTCGCGGGTAATCGATTTCCGGACAGTCCGAGCGAACGTCCTCTCGCTGGCCAGGCTATTCCGCTGTTATATAGCTGCCATTACCAGCGCGGCCTCTCGAATCGCACTCGATGCGGTTGCATTATGTGCCAGCAGCCAATCGTGCTCCCTGTTCCTCCTTTTTGCTCGATCCTTGCGGCCGTGGCGAGTCCAGGTTGCACCTCGCCGCACCGCGATACCCCCCTACGTTTTTTTCCCCGCCTCGGAAACGACGAAAGCTAATTCCCTCTGGAATTTTTCTCGTACGCTCGGTGGTCGGGACTTTTCGGAGAGGAGGTAATCGAGTACGTCGATTAAATCGGTTGCTCCGGGAAGATTATTCAGGGAGGAGGTGGTCCCTAGGCCGCCTGAATAGCTCAATTAAGAGGAGTTAGGTTAGAGGGACCATGGAACATCAGACTATTGTCAAGCGAGGTCCAGTTTACTCTAACTATTTGTATGAAAACCTCCTCTAATGTTGCCTCTTACCGGCAACCTCCATTAACAAGTGCCTCGGCAAAATAGGAAGAAACGACGCGGTAAAGAAGCTTACTTACTCTTCCAGTTGTTCGCTCGAAGCAACGGGAATAAACAAGCGACCAGCGTAAGCGCAATATTTTCCAAGCGTTACGAGCACTCAACGCGTTGAGTATGCTGTCAAGCTGACGGAGATATATGTCGAGCGCGAAGGGTTAACAGGTTCCCTGGATGGAGAAAAGGAGAGGCAGTAGCCGAGGAATTTCAATTGTACGCGAGTCGGTAGCGCCTGTTGGAGCTTTCACCCCTTGCACGCCGCGCGGAGACAATCAGCGAAAGGGGTGAATCAGTCTTTACGCGCGGCTCTACCTTTTTCTTTCCTTTCAGCTGTTTATTGCCAATGCAATCGCGCACTTAACGAGTCCGAATGCGCTCGCAGGGCCGTGCAGTCGATTCGTTCTACGGCGATGCATTTAACAATCCATCCAGTCGCCTCCCCATGTCTTCCCTCCTCTCGTTTCCTTTTCAACCTATCGCTTGGCTCCTGTTTGTTTCCCCGCAGTTTATCAGCCTAGCGAGCATTCGACTGGACCGACGCGTTGCCAGCATCCACTCCATCCAGGCTGTTCATCGGCTGCCTGCTCATCAAACTTCTTCTTCTCCTTTTTCTTCCCCATCTTCTTCGTTCTCTTTTTTCACGTTGTTAGCCCAGCCTTCCGCTCGCGTCCTCGCTGCGTCGCCGTTCCAGCGAGAAAATCACCACCACGCGACATAACGCGTCGCCAGTTTCATTCGCTCCGCCTAACGAAGGCTGGGTCGCCACAGCAGCCTCGTGTGCTTCTAATTGCAAGCTAATCAGCGTCGCGGCAAAAACGCGTGATTCTAATGGAACTTGACGTTTTTCGCGGTCCTCCAACAATTCTACCCTTTCTCGTTGCGTTTTTTTTATTTTCTTCTCTCTTCGCGGGTACTCGGTGGTCGAGCTTTTTGCTCGACTCCTTGAAAAGCATGGAAACTGCGAGGCCTCTCTGCCTGAATACCACTGCTCGCCACGAGGCAGGATAAACACGGTTCATTAAATAAATTTTTAATTCGTCGCTTACTTTCCGAAGCGGTTCGCCGATTCTTTCCAGCTGCCTGTTGCTCGTCCATTCGCGCAGGCCGGTGCAGCGACCACTCCGCTTGTTATCCTCTTTTCCGTGTAAGACTCTCTGTCTCTAAATTGGAACGACGTGCTTTCGTGGCCGCTCGCGAGACACGCACGTGAGGGGAGTCCTCGATATCGGGCATCCCCTGTCGAGCTGGATCTTGGGAATAATTGGCTGGTTCGGGGCCGTAACGAACTCGAGGCGCTCTCCGAGCCGTACCCTCGAATTAATCCCCGCATGCCAGTTTTTCGGTCCCTTCGTCGAGCCGTCTATTAAGCATCGAGCTATAAACCTTCGAGGATTTCGAGGCGCGTGTCGAGAGGAATGTCGCGATTCCACCGGCAGCTACGCGTGCTTCCGAACTCCTCGCTGTATCGATACACCGCGCCTCTATCGAGGGTATCGATGCTCCTCCGCGGCTTTCTTCGTGCGCCAAGGAGGCAGCGGCCGGTCGGAGAGATGGTAACCGGTGGTCAACGCCCGGCCGTCTCCTTCGTAGCTGTCGAAGCGGAATCGAGGCAAGAACGCCGTGGAAAAACAGGAGCAGAAGAAAAACGAGGCGTGCGTCGCGCGACGCCCGTACGGTATCTTGTCGGGAAGCGAGCGAGGATTAAGACGCGCCGATGGAAAAAGCAATCGTATCGCGGCCAATCCGTATCTCCTATCTCGGCGTTATTTAAACGCGAGCGGACGTTCCGGGTTCTAAACCAGTATACGTAAAAACGAACGTACCCCGGCCGTTACTTTCCACCGGGTGCCCTCCGGGTGGAGTTGCTCGGGTCTTCCGCATAATTTCAGCACCGCGTCAGAGCCGAGGGGGATTCGTGTCTCGGTACACGGAGAAACGGTATTCAAAGCGTCGCCGGGCACACAGGGGGCCGAGGTTGCGGTGGCCATATCGTTGGAACCGCGTCGTGACGGACGATTCGCCTTAACCGCGCTTGTCTATCGCGTGGTGGCCCGCGAAACCGGCAGAACGCAGGCCGAGCTAACGTGGAAGAAAAGTAGACGGCTGAAGGCGAAGGGTGAATGCTGAATGCTGGAGGATGAAGGGGGGACGGGGGGAACAGGCGGCAAGGGAAGAGGAGACTCGTTCGCGGCGGAATGAGGAAACTGCGAGGAGTAGGAAGCGACGAGGAGTCTCGGATGTCACCACCGGCTGGTCCACGTCAGGCGTATCGCGAGCGGGACGACACGCTTCGCGGATGTTGCGTTGCCGAGGCTAGGCCGGGGATGGAAGCCTCGGATGCACGCGCATTCACCAGAGGCGCACTTGTTACGCGCGGCTTGCCCCGACCAGGCCGACGTGTCATTTCGACCGACCTACGGTCCACCGACAAGAGGTCCCTGACCCACGCCGCGCTGCCGCCGCGCTCAGAATGCAAAGTAGACGGGAGGGAGGAGCGCCGCGGCGCCGCGTCTCTAATCCAAAGGAATGGTGTCGAGAGGCCTTCGATCGAGATGGGGAACCGAGGATTACCCGGCGAAACATCCGACGATCAATCGTCGCCGACCATTCGATATTTCAGTCGCGTCAATGCCGATCGCCCGCGTCTCTCCAATGTTTCATCACTCACGATTAATCTCTTCGATCGAGGACTTTAATGATTAATCACCGATTGTTCCTAATCGATCGATTGGGCAGCAGCTTAATCGACCAACGCCCTTGTAGCCAAGAGACGCGCGCAGAAACGTTGGAGCTGCTTCTGATACCTCGAGCCGGGGAGAAGATGATCGCAGAACTAGTTCGCGATAAAAGAAGAAAAGCCGAGCGGAACCGATAATTGAAACGATAAATCAAGCGCCGCATTCTGAAATACCCCGGCTGTGGAAGTTACGCTAATTCTATGTAAAGTACGCGCGATAACTCCTCGCGTAATACTCAGTCTGCGGGCATCGCTACGATTTACCAAGGCGACCGTTTATCTACCGGTTAAAGCGCATATTTTTATTCAGCTTACTCGCGGCGATCGTAACGGACGAGGGGCAATCAGCTACTCGTGGCTCCGGAGCAAGGGTTGCCCGACGAGTTTCGCGCTCTCTTTGCCCTCCGCTCGAATCTAGCGGGGAGCAAAGGGCATCCGCGACAAGTCTGCATCGTTCGGTAACACGGCCAGACCTTTACCCCCGAGTCCCGTTCCGAGTGCGCGACTTGCGGCTCGCAGCTTTGCGACTTTGCTCGAGCCCGTCAATTGCTCGTCGAAACAGGCCTTTCAGCGCGATCTCACGCGGCCCCGTAATGTTAGGACGAGCCTAGGCCAGCCTCCAACTTCCTAGTCAATCTTCAGCTGGCCATAAATTGATCGTTCCCCGGAACGACGCGACTGTTGAACTCGTGGATGCAAAGTTCGACGAATGCGACGGGGCATTAGGAGCGATTAGAAGCCTCGGGCGTGCATCGGGAGCAGGGAGGCTGACAAAGGACGTGAAAGCTGGCAATCTCCCTTGGCTCTTTCAGCGGATAACGGAACCTTAATCACATAATGCACACACGGTAGCATCGTCAAAGAATCCGAGCCTTAGATTCTAAGGAGTAACGACAGCCGCGTGACTTTCGGTGTACCTGCCGCGTTCAACTGGCGGTTCGCCGCTGTAGCTACTTATTACAGGATCAACGGGATGAAATTTTATCCGTTTCCACCGTTTCGATCAACGTCCGCGGGACACGGAAACCCTTTCAGTTGTCGCGAGTCTCGAATAATTCGACCAAGACACTTCGTCGCTCCTGGCGTAGCCCGCGTCCGCGTGAAACATGGATCCGATCCATCGAGCATTCCGACTGTTCCTTCCTGAATTCCTGGATCTACATTCTCCGGATAGATCTAGTGGAACGGACGAGCGTGTCGAAGCATTCACGATTCGTTGCCATCCGGCGGGATACGTTTACCGAGGAGCCAGAGATATCGAGAGGCATTTTCCGAGGCCGATCGCGGGACACGCGGACGAACGCCGGAATCGAAAGGCGGATCGCTGGCTGGCGCACCGCTCGTCAGGCTGTTCAAGGTCGCCCAAGGTCGTTCGTGAGGAGCGAAGACCTTGGGCTGGAGAAACGCTCGTAACAAACTGGTCCCTCGGCCTTCCACGTCCAAACGAAGGAGAGTAACACCGTGGCGCATCAGACGCGACACCTTTTCGTGTTCCCTGACTACTTCTCTCCTCTCCCTAGGCTTCTTTTTCTTCTCTTCTCCGCTTGCGAACGCATTGCTGGCTTACGATGAGGAGCCTGAACGGTGCACGGATTACCGAAGAAAAGGCGCGCTAACGACGTGAAATACGGTTACTTCGGTAGCGCGGCTCATCTTCCAAGGATTACGCTGCAAGAAGGAAGCTTTACACGCCCCGACATCGACTTCCTGCATCGCCAGGTTGGCCTGCCGTTTTTTTTCAAGGGGCTACGATAGCCGTTGCAAAATCCGAGGGCGCTGCCGGCCACTGTAACCGTATCGCCGTTTTCTGCTCTTCGTGTTTCCTCCGCAGCGACTCGCTAGACATTATTACCTGTACGGAGTTAGTAGCCCCTTATCTGCGGCCGACTCGCCGCGCGTTCCACTCTATCTTCGGGTTCTCGCGACTAATAATAAAATGGCCGATCCGCTTGCATATTACAGCGAGGCTCGGTTCACGCACGAACGGGCACCGTAAGAAGCGCCGAAGAAAACGCCCGGATGGAATCCGGTCGAGGCTGTGTCACGCTCGACACGCTGCATCGGTAAGAGGGAGAGACGAGGCGGGACGGGGCTGCCTCTCGCCTTCATCCGGGCCCGATTTTTATCCCTCCTATTCCTCTCGAACCTCCGCACCGTGATTCCAACTGAAACGCGGAAGACTCGCGAATCATCACGTCCCTCATCCGTGGCTTCTTAAATTCTCGTCTTATTTCTTCATCGCGCAACGCCCCTCTAAATAGGCAGCCAACGTTCGAGCGTTGCATCTCCCGTGGCCGAGTATCTCCCGGTGAACGTGGATGCAGGCGTTAGGCAGGTATCGACGCGTCGATGCGAGTTAAGGGGATAGTCGCAGGTAGGGTTCCTCGGTTTTATTTCCGCGTCTAAATATAGAGGCGGCCGCGGCGTCGCTGGGAATATCCCGGAGGGTGCCGTTCGAGGATCGATCGGGCTCGCGCCGAGCCAGCCGGCGCGCGTCCGCGAAAAACGTGCTTGCCGTTCCGCGATCGATCTCGCGGTATGATCGATCGCCGCGGCGCCGGGCCCGGCCGCGTAGGCCGCCGCGACGCGTTTCCGTGGAAAAAGGACGCCCATCGCGTAATCGCGTCCCGCGTTATTACACGCTTCCCGTGTCGCATAAATCTCCTTTGCTCGTCATATAAATTACAGAGGTGTATGTTGTGCCTGGACGGAAATCGAGGCGCGCTGTCCCTCGGCCTGGCAATTATTCTGCGCGCGGCGCCGCGGCTGTCCTCCTTTCGTCCCCTCTTATAACTTCATTATTCCGCCGTGTCGTCCGGCGACACGTTACCGCTTCGGTCCTCCTGATCGATGCGCGCTTAATGGACGAGCGACAATGGGAATCGCGCTTTCCGACGGTCCTTTCAACCGCGAAGGGAATCGTCGGTCTCTCAGTCGCTCGCTGGGTAATCTGCGCGCGCGAGGACGGGGCGGCAGCCGAAGACGCGAGACGCGTCGCCAACTTTTATGCCGCGCTATTATTCGAATGGGGGGAGCGAGACGAGAGGGGCGCGGAGGGGAAGAACGGTACACGGTCGTGCTCCAGTGTCACGCGAGTATTTACTCGGTGAAAAAGTCGTTTCGCCATCCGGTTCACTCGCGCGCCTCCTCTCCTCGCTCGTTGCCTCCGCGGCGCACGCTTTTTTCTCTCTCTCTCTTCGCCCACGCTTCTTTCCGCCTCCCCCTCCCCCTGCCTCTGTTATCGCGTTTCCACGTGTCCGCGCGGCCCGATCGGCCCGGAATCGGCTACTCTCCCGGTACCGGGATTTCCGCGTGCTCGTCTTCTCTTTCGTTCGAGAGCCCGCCGGCGCTTTTCTTCTGGCCGCGGACGAGTTCAATTGGCATGAAGCGCGACCGGCTGTCCGCCGTCCTCTCCTTCTACCCGGTTCCTTGCTCGAGGGAACGCAGCCCGCAGCCACAGCCGCAGCAGCCACCGAGCACCGTCTTCCGTATCCCGCTTTAATTACAACCGCGGTCCCGTTTTTTTACAGTACTTTTATTAATTGAGGGCTCCGGTGGAACCGCGCGAACTGTACGCTCGCGGACAATGCGCGCGGATCGGAGCCACGCGCGTCCCCTAGACGAGTCGCGATTACGGTACACCGTTCGACCCCGCGTGTTACGAACTCCCGCGATTACTCGCTCCGAGGCTCCAGGGGAACTCGGCGTCAACTCAGACGTAGCTTCCGCGTTGCTTAAGGAGTTACCCTCAGGGCCCTCGGAACTAGACGAATTTTTTTCGCCGATATCGCAAGGTTGAAAATTATTTCTTTAATTCTTTAATGTAGAGCATGTATTAGTGCGTATATTTTATAAAGAAAAATGTTAAAAACTGGCCCAGTTATTTGTTGTCCCGCGAATCTCCTCCGCGCGAGTGGTGTATCAAATGTCTCCAAAGCTATTTGTCCGATTTATTTCAAGCTTGGTACACATATTCTTAGTGGTATTATCTAAAATGTAGCATATCCTTTTTCTTATGCGATAACCTATTCGTATATAATAAAAGTTTCAAGTTTGCCGTGTTAGGTAAAAAATGAATAACAATATTCACAATGCTCTAATTTGTACGATAATTTTTGTTCCACTCAAATACTACGCGTGCTACATTGTTAATTTTTTTATTAACGAACACTAGAATCGTGGTCTTCCTCGTGTCAGATGAACCTGGGCGTCGTAATTTGTTGCACCGCTCACGCGGAGGAGCTTCGCGGGACAACAAATTACGGCCAATTTTAATTATATTTCTGTAAAATATTTATACAATATGTACACTAATACATGCCTTATGCATAAGAAGTAAAGAAATAATTTCCAACCCCATAGTATCTGTGAAAGAAATTCGTCTAAGTAGATTCGAGCGTCTGGGTGGCGTAGCCCCTTAAACGTTTCCGTTCAAGCCGAATTATATCGCGGAAATCGACGGGGACCGAGGGTAATTGGCAGAAGAGTCGAGAAGAGGCCCGATCGCGGTTCAACGGCAACAAGTTCGAAGAACCGGGATCGCGTGGCGCGAAGGAACGCGGGCGCCGCTAATGAAGTACGAGTTATTAGATGCTAATTGCCCTGACCGTGGCACCGAGCTCTGAGAACGTTCTCTCCTTCCATTGTCCCCCGCTCCGACATCGTAGCAAAACTACTGACTGGCGTGCACCTCCGCCCGGATTTGTCGTTGCGTTCGGTACCCGTGCCAAACGGAGCTCTGCGCCCCGTCCTCCGATCCAGCGCCGTTGCTGGCGGAACCGGTTGAAAGGCTGCACAATTGCCGAAGCAGCTGCCGCGATTCTAGATCCGCGTTTCGCACAATCGCCCGTCGGAATTTCGACCAGCCGCGGACCATAATTTCCCGGCAGGCCGAGTATACAGCGCTGAAAGAGATTTGCAAGTTTCGCACGCGGCGTTTCCTCGCGCCGCGTACCGAGCCGCTGCGTTTCTGCCGGCAAATCACTCGATTGTTCCGTAATCGCGACTCATCTGCCAGTCGCACGCACTCGCGGCTTTAACGTTACTCGGGATTATCAGCGGCGAAAGGCTGGATCATTTAATTTAATGGGGAACCGATCCCGCGGTCAGGCCTCCGCTTCTTTCGACGCGCGCCGCCCCGGTGTAAACGACCTTGGCGTTCGCTGCAGCTTCGACGGTGCCCCGCAGCACTGGGATTCTCGGATGCGAGCCGAAGAGGCCATGAATGAAATGTCGATGATACGCGTTTACGTTGAATTCGAGCGCTCGAGCTGAAACGGCGAGTGGCCGGCCAGCAGCAGAAACGCTTCCGCGGTGCTGGTCTAACGATCCGAATAACTGGCAGGAAATCGCAGGTCCTCGCGGGACCGTCGGGCCCGAGGTCGGTTGCTTCCACTTAATGGAGAAGCGATCTCTCCTAGTCAGGCAACAGGGCCCCTCCCTCGCGAGCACTGCCCTCGGTGTAAACGACCTTAAGCGGTTGCACGGTCCTCCTCTCCCCGAGCGCCGCATTTTCTGTCGATTTCCCGCTGACGAGCCAACGGTACTCGCTAATAAGATCTGGGGGGGGATTGAGATTTCTTAGCTTTCGTCGCGGTTTCCGCCACTCTGTATCATTCAACAGCCATGCATGCCCTCTGGGCGCCCCTCCTTTTGCGCGTAGTCCGCGAAGACAACGGCGCGGGACGCGGCGGGAGGTGCCGCGCGTACCGTACGCCAGCAGCGCAGTGCGTTTACCGCGGTTAATGTGCCGGAATCCCCGAGAAAAAGATAGTTTACGACGGCCGGCGCGGCGCACGCGTCGGTCCGAAGAATCCGCGGACGGGACGCCGAAAACTCCTGACCCAGAAATCACCTGAACCAGCCCACGGTACCGCTACGCGTTTCCGTGCGGTATGCGAAATATTTCCACAGCGATCGCACGAATTCTTCGATCGCGTGCCGGTGCCTGCGAGGAGGTCGGACTGCGGTGTCGCGGCTGTCGCAATTATTTAGAGCAACGAGACGATCGGGGATTCCTGGAATTTTCCATTCCTAATTAGCTGGGCGAAGACGGGAACGAAGTGTAAGCTTCGCTTTTCAACGGAATTCGTTTTGAGGAAGCTACACAGACCCGAGCGCCCGTCTGTCCAATGCTCGACAATTCTACTCGCGCGTTACCGTCCGCGCGCATCGCTGCGTGCGTCGGCGGTGGTCAAAAGGTTTACGACAGCTCGGTGTATAAACGATGTAGGTAGGGGAGACCGGGGCAAAGTGAACCTCGGGGTAAAATGAGCTATCTTAATTTATTCTTTAACAATAGAATATATTTACAAAGTTGGATGACGTAATAAATGTGTGTAATACCACAATGATAATTATGCAGATTCAGATATCGAGAAATGGAAATTCATTTAAAAAATTAAAATTTAAGTTTTAGAGACTTCCAATTGGTTTTCTTTTAAATTTAGCTTTTTGGATAAATGAGTCTTAAATGTGTTATTTTAACTCCAATTTTTTTCTGCGTGTTTATAACAAGCTTATAAACATACATGTATACGCGTTTGAGAAAACATTAATACTAACATTACTAAATAATTAATTTTCCATTGAGTATACATTCGGGGTAAAGTGACCGGGGTAAATTGAACTACAAATGACTGCCAAGAACCAATGCGCAAGTGACGTGCGCAATATCTTAACCTGTCAGCTGACTAGGAAACCACGCGGCGTGATGGAACAGAATCTAACCACAAAAAAAATGAAAAATCTACCACAGTTTTTGACAACCACGGTGCAAAAAAAACCAGAAGCTGCCGTGCTACACACGTAATTCCAGCGCAAGGGGTTAATATGTACCTATATCCTTAATTAAAGTTCTTATTTCGTTGCACTTCACTTTACCCCGGATAGTAGCTCACTTTACCCCATATATGGGGTAAAGTGGTCAGTTTTGGCATTTTCTTTTCAAATTGAACTTTAATATACTTTAAGTTTATTTTAAGTATCGCTATTTGTAATTTATCAATAGTAATGTTCAAATTATATTATAAATCTATCTCCACACATATTTACTGAAAGGGAAAAATTTTATTCGACTTCAAACTTTTTTCGTCTCACTTTGCCCCGGTCTCCCCTACATGTAAAATGCCGTTCTTGTAGGCGCGTAATCGTTTCGCGAGTACGTTTCATACCCAGCGTACCCATAAAATCCAGCATCCTATCATTCTGCCATGCGAGCAGCTTCGCGAGGAAGAGATCAGAAGCATCGACGGGTAGGTACTTAATGCGCAGGCTCGTTTCGAGTAAACGTAATATACGCACGTGCTCGCGGAAGGGGAAAAAGAACGGTTTGCACTTGCTCCAGCTATAAACCGCTTTGCTTAATGCGCCTGAGCCTGCTAACGAACCGATGGAGCGTTATAAACCCAACATCCGGGTTCGCTTTGAACGTTAAGGTGCCACTGGCGATCCCAAGGGGACAAATAGCGAATTCGTTCGAGGCGCCGTTTTAGCGACGGCGCATCGGGGTGTCCCGTTTCCACGACGACTCCGTCGAGGGTGGGCGTCCTCGATACACCTGACTCCTGGTCACGGGGTTTGCGTAGACGGGCCCGTTCAAGTGTTGCGTTGCAAGCCAGATTAATCTCCAGCAATTTATGAGGCATTACCCGTCGACCTTCCGGTACTCGGCCGGCTATTAACGTGGACCAACGCGGGGAGTCGAACAAGAGGGACAAGGGAAACAATGCACAGAGCACAAGCGCGTATTTACATTCGTGCAAGCTCCGCGCACGTCCCAGGTTTGCACGTATCTCGTTAAAACGCGTTCGGCCCGTGGCACTCAGGCTCCCTGGCGGTTTCTAGAAAAATCGCACGCTGATAGGAATCAATTTTTGGGCCCCTTCCCGCTCATTAACCCTTTCGTTACCGTTGGCGCCTGAAGGGGCTTTGAAAATTTGTGCCCGGCAAATCTTATCTGCAATAATTGCAACAAACTTCGCTGGCTACAGACCCAATGAAATTCAGATTTATAAAAGAAATAATACACGAGGCGCAAATGTGTAATGTGTGGGAAGCATAACAGGGTTATAGAAAGGGATTAAGATCCTGCCTGCGCATTTTTTCAACCAGAACACTTCGACGTCGAGCGAGCCTCGCGTCATCCGTCATTCGTGACCCCGACCTGGGCGATTCTGCACGGCGCCTTTCGTCTGGCTGTTTCCACCGCGGAGCATCCTCGAACGACACGGAACCGCTGGACGCTTAATTAATCACGCCAAGTGTCGCGGCAGCGGGCTCGATCTTCCTCGGATCGTTGCAAGCCGCTACGGAGATCGCGCGCCATCCATCTGGCTCGATCTGCTAGAGGTGCCCGCGAGTCGATCTATTCCTCGTCGCCAGCGGCCGGCGTAACGACGCTCGTGGGCAGGATGTACCGTTGGTGTCGCCGAAGCTCTCTCGCTTCCTTGCTCGTCCGGAGCATCGTGGATCAAGATAAGCGCGGGATCCTCGCGGAACCAGTCGCGGACCCTGCCGCCCGGCTATCGGTCCTGTTCGACCGATGTAGATCCATAGATTATGCTGACTCTCCAAGCCTCCTCCGAGAGCCCGGCTATACCCCGGTACCCGATTTTCCAAGCGAAATCTGTCACTCGATCTCGGTACTAACGCGCGATTCGCGGCGGAAGAACGTCTCGCCTTGCCGATGCTGCGCGAGTAAGAACTGCGTGACCACCGAGAGGCGATTACAAAGTCTCTCGAGAAGGAAGCGTAGCTGATACAGGACCAGCTGCCACGGAGCAAAGCTGGCAAGGAAGAAACGATGGAAAAAGCTGCATTAACGGCGGGCAAGAAGCGACCGCGTCGTTAAGAATTGGATCTATAATTATAGAATTTCACGGTGACTTGGCGCATTAGAGTCTTCCGAGATCTCGAATCGCTTTTTGCACGGGCGACGTCTCTTCTTCTCTGGCAGGCTGCGCTTCTCGCTTCCGTGGATCCACGGACCCGCGCCCAGCGACGAAAAATTTAATCGTCCTGGATGCAAAGAAGAAACATCGAGTGGAATGCGGGCAACCGCGAGGATCGGGGCGAATTGGAACGGTGGAATTCATCTGCTTCGATCAGTTCGTTCTCGAGTCGGGCAGTTAGGTATGTAAACAGCAGCCGCGCTGGTCACGGTAGGTTAGCTATCTGTCTCGAATGGGATTGCAGTTTACGATTAAATCGCGCGGCACCGAAATCGTTTATAGTTTATGAAGCTACCGAATTATGGTCCCCTAGCTTACGTAATTACGGTTTAAGGGTCGCGCGTAACTCCCGTCATTCGCCAGCTCCACGGTTCACCAGGTTTTTATTGACTAACTTTATTGTACGGTAGTTAACGACGGACTACCGTTACAACCTCCCCGTGTTTTTCTCGTGAACGTTAATACGATCAGCTTCGAAGCCATTCGCGACTCGCTCGTTCCTATGCAAACATACTCGCGATCGCTGAAATTTGATCGCACGCACTATAATCTCCGAGGACGATCCCGCGTCTACCGAGATCCATTCCGCGGATCGTATCCCGTAATCAGATGGCCCTCTTTTCCCCTAACGACATATCGCTCACCGGTGAAACTCGGGCAAACCGTAAATTTTCCTAACTACGAATACTTGGGCTTCTGACGTTGAACGTAACGTTCCTATGTCGTTTCGAAAATTGCAGCCTGAATTTGGAAACGAGAGAAGGTGGAATAGAAAAAATATGTAAAAACAATTTTTCTGTTAAACGATTTTATTAAAAATGCACTGAAAAACTAAAAAACGATTCTTTTCTATCGCTGCAATTTCAGTGGTACTTTTTCAGTTTAAATAAAATCGCGGAGCAGGGTATCTCACAACAAATTCATTTCGACGCGTGATGCTGTATTAAATTGATTCATATTCTGCTACGAAAAATCCTTTTCCACGATTTTATTTAAAGTGAAAAACACCATCGAAATTGCAGTACAGGAAAATAATTATTTTTTAGTTTTTAGTGTATTTTTAATAAAATCGTTTAACATAAAAATTTTTGTTCATACATTTTTTATTTTCTATCTCTTAGTGTTTATGAATTTACATTTCGCAGCTCTGACTTCTTTAGAAATATCTTTTATTTAATTTCAAATCGCGATGCGACTAGCGATCCGAACGCAGCGGCTTTTTGTCCTTTTCGTAAAGAACGCGAGTGGCTGATTTCAAGTCGTTAGGATTTGTGGTTATGAGTTATATCTATTGATGACTGAGTAATTTTTTCACCAGCTCGGGGTTAATTATTTTTTTAAAAAAATATTGTATCGTCATCAAAACTACGCACGCCTGCAAAGTTGCAAGACAATTTGGATAGTTGGAAGCGGTTCAAATTTGAGTCGCCAGATTTGAAGCATGCAAACGAACAGAGGATCGAGGCTGAATAAAATCGTTTAAAAACGACGGCGGTGTAACGAGCGGTGAAAACTTCTCCAGATACACTTTTCAGGATAAACGAGAGGATCGTAAGTTGGCACTATGCCTAGCGTGATTTCAACAGCCGAGGGGGGAAGACAGAAGATGATGCTGCAAATGTGCTGGTTATATTATCACGCGGAGCGTAATGGTGGCGTGTCTAGAAGGAGACCCATAGATTCGTCGATTTAATCTTGTTTCGTTAATGACTCGTAATAAAGCGGCGAGCTGTTCGCATCCTTGTTGAGCTTGGAATCCGCAAGGATGTGCTGGATGGCGTCAAGGTAACTGTACCGCGATCAACGCCGTTCCACGTAACAACGTCCGAGAGAGCCCGGTCTCTCCCGATCGCCGGCTGGATAGGTGCTTGGTGATCGTTTTGTCCAGCGAGACCGGGCTGCGATTAGGCTCGCCGGTTGCAATTGGTACCACCTACCAGGCTGAGATATTGCCGTGCACGGGGAACACGTTCCCGGGGCCGTTCTTTCTCTGCGGACGGATAAAAGGTACCGTCGACAACCGAACGGACGATCGGGGGGCCTACCGACGCGGACACGTTTCCGATTCAACCCGGGAGAGGGGTAGCGGCGCGGTGGCTCGCAGTCACGACCGATTAATTTCGAGTTATCTCGAGCCGGGACGAAGCTGGACTTGCCGGTCGTGTTTCGATATTACGTTTTGAATTACACAGAACGGCGGCCACGTAACTCGTTCGCCTCGCTTGTCCGCACAGTTAGCGGGCCGATCCGACCCTTTCGAGCCGCGGATCTTTGCTGGAAATACGGCGATCGAGCCTCGGGAACGAGGATCGATGCCTGCTGTTCTCTTTTAGGCTATCGCCGAGGCGATTAAAATCGAACCGCCTCGGAGGCCTCCGCCGAGCAGTGCTCCGTCGAGTATCCCGTAAAAATGCAAATGAAAGTTCGCGCTCGTAATCGTTAGACGGTGCCCGCACACGTGTGCGTCTAGCGGCGTAATATACGCGCGCGATTAATCTTACCGTTTCGCGATGGTTACGACTGAACGGAACGACAGTGGGAAAGAAGCTCTTCTTTTCCAGCGGGGGCCTTTCGTTTCCTTCGTTAGCGCGGCTCGATCGGGCAAGAACCGCGTCCTTCCCGATAATTATGTAATTTATCGGGACGGGGGGGGGGGGATCGTTTCGTGCGGAGATGTACGATTTATTTCCCGGCCAGTTGCTAGCGGTAGGAAATAAAATGCCGCTGGGATCGAGCGGTTATCAACGTTAACGTAACTCGAGCGGCTATGTTCCATAGATTAACGGCGCGATCTCAGGCGGCTAATGCTTCCCGTCCGAGAGGCATGATTAATAATTGCCGATTTCTTTATCAAACGTCCGACGGGTTAATGTTTTCCTCGGTGGTCGTTCGGCGCGCGCGCGCGCCTCGGCTCGTTGGCTTAGAAACGGAATGATTAACGATGCCAGCCGTGTCTGACGGGCACCTTCGCAACTTCACAATCCACTTGCGACTCTCGCTAATCATTTCCTTTTCTTCGCGCCCGGTGCCCTTCTAGAGCGCTCGCCCCGATATCCGTGGGACGTTTACGTTCGCCCCGAGATCGATGGAACCGTCGATACACTCGGCCAGCAAATCGGAACGAGAACAACGAACGGAACCCAGATCGATATCGGACGTCCGATTTCCCTGGCCTCGATAAATACCTCGCCGTGCGTGCAATTCGCCAACGGTAGATCGAATCGGCAGTCCGGTGCGAAACACCGACGACACTCTTTAATTGGAGGGACTGGAGGCGACCCGGTAATGGAATATCGGGATTGAATGCGCGGTGAACGACGCGGGACAAATTACAGCCGCTCGAGGAGCGGGACGGGTCTGCTCGTGACTTCTACTAAAATTTGCAAACGATAATGGAGATGTGGTTACGCGCCGAAGAAGATTACTCGTCGGTTAATTCTGCTCGCTGCGGCTCGTTACTCTAGATTAGGGGCAAAAAATTAACGAGAAAGTCCCGCGGGGTGCTGGCGACGTCGCGGGGATGATGGATTTCGCGGTTAACGTATTTATCTCGGCGAATCATGGTCATCTAAGATGCCAGCCGTGCCTTTTCTCATCTAGCGTTCCTAAGTTGCTTCTTACCAGCGACGGTTGATATTAACGCGGACACTTGCGCAGGGTACTGCGAGATTATCGCGCGCAATAAAGGGCACCCAACTTTCGTTTCTCCGTTCGATCTCTTAATCCCCGACTTTGTACTCTATAAACTCCGATTCTATCGGCGAGATAGCCCTCTTTTGAATTCCGTTTCGCACACCGTAAAGTGGTTCTCTCTCTCTCTCTCTCGAGGTAGCTACGTGTCACGTACTAAGCAGCACTTTCCGCAACTCGTTCGTTCAGAGGAAACCATAATCGTGACCATAATACCACGGTCCCCCTAAAGAAGCCTCAATACCCACCGCTAGAATGTCCTGTAATTATCTCTGAAAGTGAGCGCACCCCTCCCCTCCCGACCCACGAGAAATTATAATCCTCGGAGCGGCGTAGTCGGGACGATTTTTTTCTTGGCTACCGCGGCACGGATAAGCGTGCTTCTCGGTAAGGAGCCGATAATCTCGGGGGGAAGGAGGCGTACAGCTGGACGATAGAGAAACGATTACTAGGGTGAGGCGGCGCGGCGCCGTTGCCGGTGTTATCCGCGCGCGATTCCAACGAATTATCCTGCTCTTAAGAGCCGGCTAATGGCGTGCGCGTAGCTGCTCTTAATGGGCCGGACGCGTCGACAATGATTCGAGACAACCAATCCTGTGGCCCCTTGATTGCCGATAAAGGCTCGCCGCGCGGCGCGAACAACGGCCGCTTTAAGGACGGCGTAAGCCTTTCGACGGAAAGAGTCGATCGAGCGGCCCGGAGACGAGCGGTAATTGCCGATCGAGCAGCGTGGCCAATTGATTTCCACAGCCCGTCGATCGTGGCCGTTCGACGAAACCGCACCGCGAATTTACGACCGGCTCGGGGGTTCCGCGCGACCCCTCTCGATCTTTGGCGCGCTTGAGACTCCGGAGACGGAGGTCGAGGTCGATGAAGCGGTATCCTGTACAGGCGGCTCAGGATTCCCTTCAACGACCGACGCCGTCTTTGCGGGATAGTCCTCCGCTCGGTGATCGTCACTGTAATTGTCTACATCCCCGTGCACGCGGTTCAGCGCGAGCTTGTCTCTATCAAGGTCGTACTCGTTTCTTACCGACACTCTCGTCATTCGTGTTTCAGGCGTTCATTAACGAGCTTTCCCCGGGCATGCGGACGGAGTGAGGGGGGCTGGAAAGGCGGAGAGGGGGGCATAATTATTCGTTCGTTAGCATTAGGGAGCGACGGGGAACGGGCCAGCAGCATCCGGCAGAGCGTTCCTTCCCTTCGGAGTATATCGCGCGTCGTTCCTTGATCCTTGTCGACGATTAGTCAAGGTGGTCTCCCGGGACACTCGGTGCACTCGCTGCACGAGGCCTCCATGAATAGTGAGCATCCAGAGATCGAGCGCGCACTTCCGTGGGCGCACGGTCCCAAACAGCACACTTCGTTGCGGCAAAGTTGCAGGATGGTTGCAGTAACCTTGCGATGTTGCATGGTTGCAGCGCAATGTCGATGTATGGTTGCTGCGACGTTGCCGTGCAACATTGCACGGGGCGGACATAGAATTGTTGCTGCATAATTGCTGCATAGTTGCGTTACAATAATGCACTGCAACTTTGCCGCAACTATGCAGCAACTTTGCCGCAATTATGTCGCAACTATGCAACAACTTTGCCGCAGCTTTGCAAGAGTTTTGCCGCAGCTTTGCCGCAGTTTTGCCGCAACTTTGCCGCAACTTTGTCGCAACTTTGCCACAACTTTGCGGCGTTAGCAGATTTTAAAACATAATATCTCCAAAACCGGCTGAAATAAAGTGTATACATTATACTTTATTGAATTCGTCTTGAAACGCACTATCATGTGATCTGTTAACAAAAGAGTTCCGTTTAAAAAAAAAAATTGATCATCGTATCTCATAAAATAATAATACAAGAAAAAATCGTCTGCCCCAGTGAATTTGCCCCCTCCAACCATGCAATTTCATGTAAACAATTTCTTTTATATCTCCAATACGTTAGGAAATATCCAGGTGTTTGTTCCCGCGGACATCCTGTATAATGAACTAAAATATAAAATATATGTCGGAGAAGGCAACCATTTAATCAGTTCCAAGCATAAGTCAGAATCTATTTTACTGGTGGTACGTGTTTTTAACGTACCGAGTAATCAGTATATATACCACCTACAGTAATCTACATCCAAGAAGGTTCCGTGGCCACAACGGTAGCGCGTCAGATTGTCATGCGGGCGGTTCGGAGTTCAAGTCCTGTCGTAACCGATAACTTTTTTTTATTTTTTTTGAACAGTTTTTCGTTGCCTCAAAGTTGCCGTGCAAAGTTGCCTCAAAGTTGCTGTGCAACTTTGCAGCAGGCGGACATAGAATTTTTGCTGCACAGTTGCGGCATCCTTGCGTGAGTCGTTGCCATCTTGCACCGCAACTATGCTGCAACTATGCTGCAACGAGAGTGTGCTGTATGGGGTGTATCGGCACCGCGTATAGGGCGGAGCGCGTTGCGCAGCTCCCGCTCGAGTAACCGTACAGATATCGCGTAACCGCGGTGCGTCTCGTCGATTTCCTTCGATTAAGCCTGTCGCTACCCGTCAAACGGGAAGGCTCGATTTAAACGCGACTTATTTTGCAATAAGAAGGGAAGCGACGCGTCAAAACCTATCAGGCGTTGCGCTGCTCCTATCTTTCCACTCTGAATTTCCTGCATATCCAACTTTTCTAGCCTCCGCTATCGCGAGCAGATTCACTGCCGCACCGACCACATTCCGCGTCGGATCGCCCGGGAGCAAGCTGCCGCGCGCCTCTTCCGCCTACGAACCTACCTGTGGCAGCTTGTAGCCGCACGAAGGGACCCGGCGAGGAGCGCTCGCTGAAAAAGACCCACCGGCCGCATCCTATTCCCCCGGACGGGTTTGTACCCGAGCCTGAATTAAATTATTAGGCTCTTAGTTGGGTAACCGGCGAGGGGCGCCAACGCAACGGTGGGAGGAGGAACGGGAGGTGGAGGGCGGAGGCGAGTCGCGTGGAAAATTATGCGTGTGCGTAGAGGGCCGAGTTAAGTGTCCGGCTAATGGACAGGTACATAATTTTACAAGGGTTCTTTCTGGCTACGAACAGCCGCGGTGCGCAACGCCGAGGCTCGACTAGATCTTTGATCTGAAATTAAATTACCGTCCGCTCCGTGGAGCCTGCTGGACCCGCGCGCCTCGGCACGCATGGTACTTGCAAATACGCGCGCGTTTGGAGGACTGCACGCGGCCACTCGCTATAATTTTCAACCGCGGTCCAGTCAATTTCGTCTGTTTACGAGCTAGTGGAAAACGCGACGCGTGCTGCGGGCAGAGTTATCTAATCAAATGACTGCGCAGTGGGGGGTCGTACTGATTAGTCGTTTAATTGGGGCGATGCACAGTGTTTCGTTTAATGCTCGGAAGTCAAGAATCTGAAGTGTTCGATCCGCAAATTCTTGTATCTTAAAATGTTAATCTGCCAATTTGTTGTGAAAAATTGATGCTTGAAATTTATTCCAATTTTCGATGCGTTTCTTTAAACACGCGCTATTCGTCGAATGTTTATCTGATTAAGTTGATTTTCATAAGTTGTGTTTAGTATTATATGTCCTTCCTAGCTGCTGAAAAACTTTTTTGCAATATCAACAATTTCTCCCGATTTCTTATGCTAAATTTTTGCATTGTTATTTAACTTTTTTATTAAGGTTTTACTTTTATGTTTTACGTACTACGTAATGAAAATTACAAACCAAATGCAAGAAAAATTTTGAATGCGTACGAAGTTATCGATATTTGTCTTCCAAATCCATACATGTAAAACAACCGCAACGGTTTTCAGGTATTTCTGTGAAAATGATGAGAAAAGAACTTCCAACAGAAGTGAGTCAGTATTCAGTTGACAACAAATTGCAAAAGTTAAACTTAATAAAAACAAATTTAATTCGATAAAAAATCAAGATCACCTCTTTTGTTTAATGGAACTTCATATTTTTTATACACCTATCGATGCATCGTTATATTATCTTTAAAAAAAAGTATTAGGGTACTCAGGTCGAGAACTGATTAGTTCAGAAGCTATGAGTTTTGTCCCGAAACACTGTGCGATGCACGAGCTTTATAGAGCGAGCACGATCTTCTTACTATTTAGTAATCCACAGGAGCCACGTACCAGAGAGGATTCTTGAGAGGCACCGATGGCCAGCTCGCTTTTCCCAAACAGATTTCCAAAACGCGAGATTCAGGCGCGCCATGCCCGCTCGCGACACCACGGGGACCAGAACCGTTCGTCCCTCGGGCGCCGATTTGTTAGCGCGAACCCAAAGTCGACGTCCTACGATTTTGCGTTTGCGCCAAGTCGCCGCGGCATTTTTTCGCCGGCCATTATATACGCCCGTATATTCTACGCGGCGTTATTAGCGAGCTATCTGCTCGGGCATCTATGGAGCATGAACATTTTCTGCGGTACCTGTCAATTATACAGATTTATGATCCCTCCCTCCCCCGTATTCTCGGTGCCTGGCCGCCGCGCCGGCTGCGGCTATCCCCGCCGCGCTTTCTGCGAGTATATACACCCACGACTCCGACAAACGCACCCGGGGGGAACATCGTTTCGCGTGTCTCCGAAGCGGCGAAGAAGAACTCGCCCCCGGAACGATCGTCGTTAATCGGGGCTGCTGCCTCAGTTACGGTTTAAGCACCGGCCTCCGGACGGTTAATCACTGCGATCCATCGGGATCGATCTCGGCGAGGGCCTGATCGATGAATTTTCATGCTAGGATCCTGCCCGAGCCGAACGTGCGTCTCATTCCGAATGCGGCGTTAACGAGCGAACGGAGCGCGAGCAGACTACGAGAACAGAGACGAAAGAAATGATACCGGCGCGGCGGAGCTACGATATCCTCCCGTAACTCCTCCCTTATTAAGCGGGCTCGTTTTGCTCAAGAAACCGCCGGCCATTTGATGCAAATGTCGTGGTTCCCAGCGCGATCGCGGAAGTTCGCACGCGAGACCGTCCGTTCTCCCTGAACGATTAAAGTTTCATTTAAATGCCAGAGGAGCGGCTAACCCCCGCGCCGGGCGCGGACGCGGCGCCGTGCTCGCGCTAACGACCGCGATCGGCCCAATTAGCGGGATCACCTGAAATTCTGGCAATTAAAGGAGGCTAATGGAAGAGCGCTGGCGGGGACCCGCCGCGGTGCAATTAATTTTAAACGTATTTAAATCGCTGCGCGCCGTCCGCGTCCAAGTGATTACCGGTTACTCGAACTTTATAGTTCGCGCATTACCCTTAATCACCGCGCTCCGTCCGAGGAGCTTCTTGCAAAAAACGGCAGCTCCCCCGAGACATTAAACCCGCGCTCGCGTTTCGGAATTATTCTTCCAGGAACGATAAATCCTCGACGAATCGGCGAGCGATCTTAGGGCGGATGACGCGCGCCGCGACGCTTCGCGCGATATCGAAACGGGTTCCTAAGCAGGGATTTCTTTGAGGTATCATTCGGCTGCTCGGAGGAAGGAAACGCTTCGGTTAACGAGCATTGTCAGCCGTTGATATTTACACCTAACGCGACTAGATCGAAGCTAGCTTAGGTAATCGCGCGACAGAGCGCAGTGTCAATTAAACGGAATTTATATAAATTCGTCGGCGAGGGGTCGAAGCGTGGCCGGGGAGGACCATTTATCTCGATTTCAATCGTTCGATACCGTTGGGGAACGACACCGCGGCCCAGGAGAGAGGACGTAACGAGCCCGAGGTGCGCCGCGACCGGGAATCCAAGGAAGAACGGGGATGAGACACGGAGGAAGTCGCTTTTTATCAGGCCGATGACAAATCGATAATACTCACGGCACCGCGCATTTCGACCGGTTCCCCGGGCGATTCCTTTTCTTCTACGCCTTTTAATTAGCCCGATCCCGTCGTTTATATCGTCTCGATAAAAAGTGTCGGACAGCGGGTCGCTGGACGGGCCCCTCGATCACCGGAAATCGCGTCCCCTCGCGGCTGACGAGGATCCAAGCCCACCGGATTCAGTGAAATCGCACGAGGCTCTGATGCAATCCGATTGCCGGGGGCGTCGAGCTTATTCGTGAAAATAAAGCCAGCCGACGAGCGTGGCTGATCGGTAAGTGGACCACGGGGAACGCAAGAAACGCGAGCGCGAACACGCGCGCGGAATTCGACGCTGTACCTCGGCGACTTCACGACGGCAAGCATTCGGCACCGAAGACCGGGGACCGCTTAGGAGAGCTAGGTGACCTTCTAGGATGTGTATGTTGGCCGAAGTAACAGTACCGAGGCTCTCCTTAGACGGCAGGTGTTGGACACCGCTCTGCCGTCAATTATCGTTCGATCGGACCGCTCGAGTTTCCCCTTGCCTCGCTCCTCTTCTCCGTTTGCCTAACTTCGCCTGGTCTAATACTGGACGCGCGTAGACCGCGCGTCGCTGCGCAGGCGATGGCGAGAAATTATCCCCGTATCGCGTGGCGGTTAACTCGTCCGGCGAACGGTCCCTACTGCGCGGCTGTCCGATAAATTACTCGGCCGACGCGTTTTTAAAAGCACGCTGAAATGCCAGGGGGCGGAATCCTTTCGGCTCGTTACACCGCGAATCCTTCGATCTTCCGCTCGATTCGGAGGAGATCTCTCGCTTTAATCGGCGATTATTCTGCCAGCTGTCTCGCCCGACGACGCCTCGCCTCGCCGCTGCTAGCCCCGATGGAATAAAGAAAAAAAGAAGAAAAAAAATGAAACGATTTGTAGGAGCTTTTGTCCTTCGATCGGCCGGAGTGATGTATGGGCTTTTTGTCCTGGCGCTCGTGTGTCGCTGAATTCTGTCCTAGGAGTGTCCAGCGCCAGGATCGAGAGGGTGTCTAGGCCGGCTACGGAAAAATCGGCCCCGCGAGTCTGTGCCGATAAAGGAACAAATACACGCGAGCTGGATCGCGGTGCTGGCAGTGGTAGTTGTATGGAGGCACTTGTATCCCCACAGAGGAGCCTTGTACGGACTTTTGCCGACCGCCTTTGAGAGACTTCAATAGCAGCGTAAGATAGCACGACGCAGAGAAGCTTTCCCTTCGTTGATGCTCCGACCGCGCTGCTCGCGAGGGCAACGATAACACTTCGCAGTGGTAGCGGGCGTTAGAGAAGACAGACCGTAGCACGGTGCTCGATGATTCGAAGATGAAAGGCCGCCAGGGGTTCTTGGAGCGTCATCCTCGAAGAAGTCCTGCGTGACAGGGTTGGGCGATTTCCATCCTTCGCTGGAATATCGCGTGGCAATTAGTTAGGCGAGGCTCGGGATCGCCTCGGTCCCACGTCAGGTCGTGCGTGCGTTAATGACGCGCTGAATCGTGGCTTCCTCGGGGCTTCTGTTCCTCGTTTTCACCGTGGAGCCACCTTGACGAGGCGCGAAACGAACGGGAGGAAATGGCGCGGCGCTAATTAAAACGCGAGGACCTCGTTTCGCGTCCCCCCTCCCCCCCCCCCCGACGTTTACTATTACACGAGCCCTCGGGTCGTTAAGCGTTCCTCGGTGTCGCTGCAGAAACGAGCCGATCGAGTGCCGATGCTCGCCGGGCATCGTTCGACCGACGTACGTGGACGTGAAATAATCGTTTCGCGGGACGGCCGGCTGGGAAATTGATAACCGACGGCGAAACGAACGAGGCCGGGTTTTTCCGCGCGCTGGGCCGCGATAAGAAGCGCATTGAAACTGGCAGCTCGGTTTTTCGCTGCAATTTGTCTTGCTGGCTTTAACGGCACGCGCGCCGAGACTCGGTTAACGCGGCTCGCGATCGGTCTTTCCTTCTTTTTTTTCTCTCTCTCTCTCTCTCTCTACTCCTCTTACCAGCGACTCCGCGTACTTTGCTTTCGTTCTTTTATTCGCAGGCTTTAATGGGACTCTGCTCGAGCGCTGCACGCTCTGTAGCGGGTATCGTTACGTTTTCATGCGTTTTAGAGTCGAGTTTTTGCGCGCATCGTTCATAGCCCGAGTGGACTGTGCGCGGCGCAGCTGGTTTCGGCTGTGTTTCAGCGGGGAAAGCGGTGATGAGGTTGAATAGTACAGTCAGGCATTTAGGAACGAGCTCCGTGGTCCTGTTTCCTTCGCCACGGTTCGCCGGTTCCGAACAATGTTCGCGGAAACAGCGGCGGGTCATCGCCTCGCGCGCCCCAGCCGCGAGGCGCCGCATTTCCCAGGCTCGAAAACGAGAAAGGGCGAGGAAGGAGGTGAGCAGAAGAGGAACGAGACACGCGGATGCTCCTGCGGCGCGCCGGCTCCGACGTTATCAGAAATTTTTCGGCAGCAGGGGAACGAGGCGGTTTTAGGTCGCGGGGAATCGGCTTTTATCTGATGGAAACGAACAAACGGCGGTTAACACTCGGCGGATCTCAATGAAAAGAAATACTACCGTTCGACTCTAATTAATGTCCGTTTCTAATTAATTTCCTGCTTACCGACGCAAATAGAACGGCTCGCCGTATATCGGGGATCTCGAGTTCGTAGCGTACTTGACATACCGAAAATAATTCTTTTCGTTCCCGTCGTGCGATCGTCGATGCGTTCGGCACAGATTCCACGGGGCATTCAGCGAAAAGATCCTCGGAGATTCCTTCCGAAGAATGCGTTTAAAATAAAAATAGCTGTGCACGAGCTGTGGGAGAATCGCACGGAAGCGAGTACCTACTGTCGTTCGTGTCTTGTCCACGCGTACCGAGTCTCGATGGATCGGAGGAGCTCGGTTACCCGAGGGCAACGAGGGGCTGGCTTTTTGGAGAAATATGAGCGCCACTGCGAGCGAGTAACAGTAGCACGTTCAAGCGTGTGTACGCACAATTTTCCCGGGGCCCGTTCCCGCGTGGCGTGCACGCAAGTAGATGCTCGCACCTTGGCCGATCCCACGCGGGGAATCGACTCCGAGGGCAGTCGCGTCGCGGTCGCGAATGCCCCGGTAATCCAGGCGACACGTGCTTTCGCGAATTCAGGTATGTAATCGGGACGACACGCGCGATTATTCCGCGTTGGCGCACTCTTTCTCGTTTGATCCTTTTGCCCTGCGGGGTGGTCCGACGTTCGATCGTCTCGATTCGATGCTCGCCGTGGCAGGGTTTCCGAGTGGCTAGGAGGATCGTGGGCTGCAATTACCTACGGTGGGCGGCTCGCTCGAATTATCGCGATAACCTGCCCGGGCATTGTGTCGTTTAATTGCAGGGACGGGCGACCGGTACCAAGGGCTCGCGGGCTCTCCTCTTGCAGCCTCGCGGAAGGTTAGCAGCGAGCGAGGATCTTACGCGTACAATTAACTTGCCCTTCGCGGTACCTAAGCTTCAGCAACGAACGAGCGTAACAGTTTTACAGTTACTCACTTTTATCCGGGAGACCACGGTGTTTCACCCGCGATCCACCTCTGCGCAGGGACTCGGCGCGCTGCGCTATTTAATCGAGTTCGAACTTACCGTCCGTATCGCGTAGCTTCGGCCGATGCCTGGCCAACCGCATTCCTTCGCATTCTACTCTCCTGTATCAACGATAAAGTCATACCACCGGGCGGGGGGGGGGGGGGGGGGGGGACTTTACGACCCTGACCCTCGACCACTGGTCCGGCCGTATTGCAAGTACGCGATTCTACGCGAGCCGGCTCGCTCTCCACTCCAGCACGCTGTTATCGCTCGTTAAGTTCCCACGAAAAAAGTTATACAAATCCCCTGCCGAAGGAATTTATGCTTCCTTTAGAAACTACCGAGCCCACCATCACAAACGCCAATTTACCAACAACGCAACCGAGGAGCACGGAGGAGTAGCGCGCGGCGGCCGCGGCTACCACATTCACGTCGCGTCGGAGTTTTCATAGGCGAGGCACGCGGCCGCGAAATAAAACCGCTTTGCTGACCCCCGTTCGACCAGCAGGATACCGTCTGCCTGAAAGTCAGAACGCGCAGGTCGCCGGGAGAGTGGGTGTTTCGCCGCGTGCCAAACCGTCGCCACTCCGGGCCCGTTAGCGAATCGCAAGCACGGCGAACGTTAATTGGCGAATAATTGGCGTCAAGGCGCGAGATCGAGGCTCGCGAGCTTAAGGGACCGACGTCACCGTAATTGCTCATTGGGATGCTCCGGGCAGAAGAAACGGTTATCCTCGAAATTGATGAGTAGGTACACCGAATATATTATTTCTTGCTTGGGCCGTGTTTGCGCGAACTTTGCTCCGACTCTCTCGAATTAACGTCGAGTGCCCGCGGCGCGGGTTCATTTGCAACCGCTTCGCAAGCGTTCCGGTTCTTCCGCGGCCTGAGATTAAAACGGCCGCGGGACTTCTTCTGGATCTACGAGCTCGCGATGGCTGCCTCGACCCGCAAGGTCGCTCCTCAGCCACCTAAACAGCGGAATGCCATTCTTTATTCAGCCGCTCCTCTCTTATCTGCCTCATCTCGGCGCACCGGTTACCGCGAATTTCAATTACGCTCGCGAATTGATCCTCGACGACGTCAGAGGCAGGGGGAAGATCCTTCCTCGAGCCGCAAGGAACGCGATAGCGAGAGAAAAAATGACCGCGAGGAGCAGCGAGTCGAGTGATTTTTTTTCGCGGATTCGACGAAAGCACCGAGGGTACTCATTACGCGGGCAGCGTGTTACACGGGAATAATGGACGGCTTCGGCCGTAATGACGGTCGAACATGCGTTCTCGAACATGGAAATCGGCGGCTCGCCCTCGGTGTGCAGCCACCGTACAATCCATTAGTTTCTCGCGCCAACAGCCGCAAAAAGGCCGTGCAATATTTCAAGACGGGCCGGAGTTAACTGTACACCGTGGCTGATCATGGCCGGTAGCAGGTGGAAATGATATCTATAGCCGTAAAAGCTGCCGCGATGCTCCTCGATCCTCTTTCGCCCCATCTCCCCTCGATCCCCCCCCCCCCCCAATTAAGTCTTCAACCGGCTCCGTCACGTTGTTGCTAAATTGCGATTCCAATTAATTACGACTTCCCCTGGGACGCCGCGCTCTCTCACTAGCGCATCATAGCAATTAGCCGATAATATAAGTCGTGCGTGTTTTCGATAATCGGACCGGATCGTGTTCGCGATCGTAAGGAAAGCCTGGCCCGCGACGCGTCGCGATTAGAGATTTTCATCGACGATGGAAAATCACGGGTGTCAGTGCGAGCGAATTTTTGATCCCCGTTCGATGCCGGTGCCAACGACCTCGCTGACGGAGAAAAGCGTTTCCAATAGCCGGTAATTATGCGCGTTACCGTGCAGGCGGTTGCAAGTCGATAAATAAACGACTGGGACCAGTAAAGTTTTTTCTTTCCTCCATCTTTTCTTCGCCCATCGTTTCCAACACGTGACAATGTACCGTTGTCTGCGTCCATGCCGGATAAAATGATCGTCGCCCTACTCGGCCGCCCGGTTCCGTCGCGTTCCTATTAGCCAACCGTTCCTCCACTCGACACCATAAATATGCATGTAAATAATCAGCTACCGACGGATCCGCGCCGAGGTCATCGAATCGTGTAATTTCACGCAAGCGGCGGCCTTTTCCTTTTTCCCGTTTCGAGTGTCAGCTCCTCCTCAACGTGTACGATCCGAAGCGTGTATACTTATGCATATCGACGAGGCAAGACGTGTCATTAGGAGGCTGAGGGGCGACGGTAACGCGAGTGTCACCCTAGAACTCGTAAAGAAAGTTACAAGAACGTATACGATGGGTGGGTAATGGTAAGGGCGAGCCGAAGGCAGTGGTAACGGCGCAACGAGGCAAGCCATAAAGACGCTGAATTAACGGGCAAAAGGAGAATAGGAGAACGGACACGTGGGAATTGTATCAGCGATGAAAACTGTGGGATCAGGAACCCTTATAAGATACATCCCCGAATAAGGAACCACGGAAAGTCCACTTTGGCGACGTTGGTTCGAGTATACTACATGCTAGCTGGACAGAATTATTTTTTATTATTATTATAATATTAAGCAGATATATATTTTTATACAATTCAAAATACTTGGCGCTGCGAAACCGAAAAAATGTTACTTGTCTCGGTTAATAAATAAAATAAAACACAGCAATTCGGAGAGCAGCGCTAAGTATTTTGAATTGTATGAAAATATATCTGCTTAATATTATTTCATACATTTTTTTCTTTGTGTAAATAGCCATTGTGATAACTGGTGGAATTGTTGTATATCATTACTTTTGGAAAGGTAAATATTATTATTATTATTATTATTATTATACTATTATTATAAATATAGCACATTAATAAATTTATATCAATTTACGACAATGCTTTTAAATGGGATTCTTCTCGATGAGATTATATACTTGGCGCTCTTTTCTGTACCATTTTATATAAAAGGTAATTTTGTGGGGTGGGAATTACGAAGCCTATCCCTACAAAACTGACGACTTGCCCCATCGCCAACATTTCTCAAATACAAGCATACTTGCTCCCCACACAGCACCATAACATTGCAGCAACGTCTCTGCAATATTGCGGTGCAAGATTGCAATGTTGCAGCATAACATTGCAGAGTCGTTGCAGGTTCAGTCCTATGTCCGCCTTCGCAATATTGCGGGTGTGTATTGTTACAATGTTGCAGCAGCATTACAAACATGTACTCCTGCAACGTTCCGGCAATGATTCTGCAACGAAACAGCAAAATTGTGGCAATGATCATGCAACTCTTCAGAAATATTGCGGTGCGAGATTGCAATGTTGCACCGTGTCATTGTAGGGAAGTTGCAGAGGTTCACTCCTATGTCCGCCTTAGCAATATTGCAGGAGTACATTCCCGCAACGTTTCGGAAATTTTACAGCGATGGTCCCCACCGCAACGAAACGGGTAGTGAGGGACGCTCGACATGAATGTGTGCAGAATCGTAGTAGTATAACGCCCGTGTGTCATTTTCTCATAGAAAATATTTTTACCTCAGGGGGATTCGAACCGAGGACCTGTAGAATCGTAGACGAACAATTTACCGCCACAGCTACAACCGCTGATTGATAAGATTGCTTATGTATTTGAACTTATACTCCAACCGTGCAAAACTTTAAACTCAAATTATTCAAAAACGAAGGCTCATTTGACAAACCTATTAGGGATTTTTAACACTGCAGGTGCGGACTTTAACCCGGTGTCATTTTAGGTTAGGTTGGAAAGTAGTCTTTAGACTAAACCTTTGCATTTTTCTTTACATCTCTCTTTTCTCTTGCTTGATTATATAAACGTGTTTGTGCAATAAAGACGTTTAATAATAATAATAATAATAATAATAACTTCACGCATTAAAATATATAGTATCTACTCTATCTAAACAAATTAAATTCATTTTCAAATTTCTTCTGTAATGTAAATTCATGTACAAACAACTCTCACAATAACACTTTGTTCATATCTTCAACGGCCAACGAGAAATTCTAGCATATCCAGTTAAAGGAAACATGCTGTAGAATCTACTCGACGGCATATTTCAAATTTCGTCAAAGTCATAGTTGCTTTAGAATATTGCTGTACTGTTTCTACAATATTTCCACTACAGTATTGCACGGCAATATGTAGGCAATTTTGCTGGGTCGTTGCCACTGAAACATTGCATATCGATGTGCGCGCAATATTGCCGAAATATTGTAGGATCGTTGCCACTGGGACATTGAACGTCGATAAGCGCGCAATATTGCAGAAATATTGTAGGATCGTTGCCACTGGAACATTGCACGTCGATGTGCGCGCAGTATTGCAGAAATATTGTAGGATCGTTGCCAATGGAATATTGCACGGCAACGTTCTTGCAATATTGTAGGATCGTTGCCAATGGAACATTGCACGGCAACGTTCTTGCAATATTGCTGCAATATTGTAGGGTCATTGCCACTCCAATAATGCACGGCAATATTGCAGGAACGTTCCTACAATATTGCAATGCAACCTGCAACAACACAATATTGCAGCAACGTTCCTGCAATACAGCTGCAACGAAGTGTGCTGTATGGGTCGGCGTACGTTCGCGCCTCCAGTCGCAGTTATGTCACGCAAACGGGTAACAGTTTGAGTTTCCTCACGTAGCCCAGGTGGCTGAGGGGAAAAAATGGTGGTAGCAGTGAGTCGTTCGCGCGGTTCTGAATGCTCGTTGGCACGCTGTCCCGAAGCCGCGTAGAATGCCTGCAGGATGAAAAGGTAGTAGAGTACCAGCCGCGCGCTACGTGTCGCGGGCCCACAATTAGAATACCCGTCCATGGGAAGAGGTTATCGAAAAATTTGCGGAAACCGTACGCGTGGACGAGCCGTAACGAGAATATGAGCACTGAAAACAGTTCTTCGAAGCCTGTTTCCGCCTGAACCGAGTCTGCAGGTGCGAGGAGCCTTGTTCCTGGATCAGGGTAATTCCTTTGCGAGGTTAGATTTCCTGCATCTTGTAAGCCTTCGGCCCAGTGGACCCTCTAGCATGTCCATTCAGCGACCACTAACATTGTGGAGGTGTTAAATGCTTTAATAAAGCGACGCTACTGGCTGTGAAATCGAAAGATGGACTCCAAGGGGGGGGGGGGTGGACGACGAGTAACGGGACCCGGACACGTCCGATGCACTTCCAAGCACCCGTGTCTCAATCTGAATTCGAAATTCCAGGCGGAATGCCCGCGGAGTTTTCGCGGAACTGCCTCGTCGTTCGCGTGACGCGGTTTCACTACTTAGGCGACGGTCTCGACCACCCACTACTTTCCCCAGAGATCGTGCCGCGATCTTGTCGTGCAACGATGCAGGCTCGTCGCAGAAAAGTTCTTACTAACAAGGAATACCTACCGAACACTGAGAACGCAGCGACGGCCGGCACGGCGACATCGATAGCGAGGCCTGGCGTCGACGATAACGGTAACGTTTCGAAAACGTGGGAGGCGCGACGAGATCGAGGGGAACCGTTGCCGCGGACCAGCTGTCCGTCGCGGGTTTTACGAGACTCGAAGAATCTCGATGATCGGTCGAAAGAACGGAGCGACGCCGACGGTGCGTGTAAGCTGCGTACAGTTAACTGTACGCTCGTTCGAAAGTCGGTCGAATATGGGCCAGTCGTTTCGAGCCGAGGAGCGCGATTTCGCGGCACGGTTTCCGCGTTTTTCGCGTTTTTCGCGCGTTCCCGCCTCGCCTCCACCAGGCGCCCGCGAATTCCACGGCTCCCGACTCCATCGGCTGGAAACGGCTCGCGTGAGAACGCCGGCTCGTTGCCGGACTCCGTCGCACCTTTGTCCCGAGATCGGCGAAGAATTGGAACAGGAATTATCGCGAAGCCCGGCCGGGAGTGGCGGCCGCGATGCAACTCCTCCTCTCCTTATGCCCTTGCGGCGACGTTTATCGCCGGTTTATATTTAGATTCGAGCAGTCGGCGGTCGTTTTTCTCGAGAAAATCGCTGTTACGACCGGTCTGCTTGTTCGATCTTTATGGATCGAGGGCGTTACGAGCCGCGTTATTGGAGCAAAGTCCCTTGGCCGGCGATTACAGGCCCGTACATTCGGATCGTTCCGGTTTACGAGGCGGCCTGTGAATTCGTAACGATTCCAAAGGCGCCCGGCAACAGGTTCAACTGGATTACAATGAATCTACAGCGAGCATTCGTTGCGGGACGATCTGTTCTTGTTTCAGGCTCGGGATTAAGCCCCTCGGAACGCGCGGCCGGGCACGGAACGATGCTGCGTGCAACAAGTAGCCAGGCTATCGCGCCCCGGGATCGCCGCGCAGGGGGAGGAAAAATTAATTAACTCAATTATCCATCGTACGATTCAATCCCGCGCGACTGGTAATCGAAAGCGAGCCGTTCAGAGCGCATTCCCGCGACCAATTTGCTGGCTAATCGTACACGCGGTCGGCGGCGGGTATTCGAGAACAAATTAACGGCGATGTTCCTTTTTGCGGAATCGCTAAGCGAGGCTAGATTGTTCGGGTGGTTGCGCGGTGCCTCCGGCTCGAACAATCGAAAACATCGCGAAATTAGCCGTCTCGCGAAATTAAACAGATAGGTACGCCGGAGAAGCTTCCGACGCAGATAGGGATCGAGTGGCTCGTGCCACGTGTATCGAGTGGCCGTAGCCAATCGGCGAGATGCTTCCAGCTTAGAATCGTTTCATCCGGGCGGCCGTTCCAGGGATACCGTTATTTTTATTGCTCGTTATTACCGTTACTAATTCCGATGTTTACCAGCCGTGCAATGATATCCGTTTCGTCGCGGAAACGCCGACCCGATCGAAGAGTCGCGGTAGCTAGCTTTCGAGCAGCCGATATTTACGTCAGCAGGAATGGCAATTAACGTTGCCGGATAAATACCCGTGGACGCGTTGTCATTCAAGTCCCGGCCGGTTTGCTAATCACCGGCGTTGCGAGCGCGACGAATAATTCGCGAGCGTCGCATCGTTTTCAATCGCTGGGCCCAGCCTCTCGTAAAGCGAAATGGTAGCAGCGATGCTCTACGTTCGATGAGCTTCGCTTCTCCACGCAGCTTATCGTTACACCTGACACACAGCGGCGGATTTAAAGAGGCGGCCAACGAGTAGTTTGCACCTGGGCCCCCGCCCAGAAGGTCCCCAGGGCCTCATCTTCCAAAGAAATTACGATTCTACCCAAACACTATTTATTTTCCGTGCTTCTACGCATAGCTCGTTTTTCGTTAGCTATCTCTTCATTTTCTCGAGAGAAAAAAAATGGACCCCTCAGGACTTTTGCCACCCGAGTCCTTTTTCCTTAAATCCGCAGCGGCCAATGCTGAACCCTCAGTTACAAATTCTCGAAAGACTCGAGCTAATCTTGCGCTCCGCCCCGGCGCAAGTCGCTCCTAAATCGGCCGAATTTCACGATCGTTGTGCAGCATTATCTCCGTGCTGTCTGGCTATCGCAATCTGAATCGCGCTCGTTTCACATCCGCGTTCGATATTCGCGACGCGGCGCAGGCTGCAGAGATAACTGTTCCAAGCCGCTAACAGTTAAACAAGCGACGAGGGAGAAAAATCGGGAGCCGATACTCCCGCGAAAAATCCCGTGGACCGTTTGATCGGCGACATGCCCGCCAGCTGGTATCGGCCGGCCGCGAATTTGCAGGATCGCCGCGGACGGTGTCGCAAGAACCTGGAGCGTGTCGGCGAACACTCGAGCGGCCAGTGAGATCCGCGGCGTAACGTGCCAACCAGTCGGCCGCGCGAGCGAGTCGCGGAGGTGCAGCGTGGATAGGCCGAGCTAGTCGAACAATGCGGCAATAAAACGATGAAGAAGAGATCGGGGACCGCGAGGACTGTTGGCGCGATCCGATTAGCACACAAAAGCGTAGGCGGCATTGTTCCGTTTCGAATCGGCGGGTCTGGCTCAGAGCTGGCTCGTATTATCGGCTCGCCTGGTCCAATTAATTCCAGCGTCGTGTAAACCAGCCGCGATGCGCTTCTAAGCCGCCACGATCTACACGCCTCGCGGCCCTATCTCTCTATCTCGATCGTTCAACCTTCACGGCTTAATAAACGCGCCCCTTGGATTCTTCCAGCAGCTCGGCCACCAGTTGACGCCAGTTTAGTTCGATCGTCGATAGTGAACCGGCAGCTTCTATCGTTCAGCTGGCGTTTACCCTGGCGCGGAAAGCCCGAGGATTTTCTCGCGGCCTCGGCGGCGGGATTATTACGCGGGATGACAAGCAACATATGGCTGCTTGCATAGGCCACGTCCGAGGCCGCGTCTCGATGGAGACTTGTTACACCAGGGGCCGCATAAACAGTGGATTTATTGTTAACAACGGCGAACGTGGCGGCGCAGCGTTACGGGGATCAAGATTGATGCGCGATACCTCTAAACTCGGATTGTTTACACGCTGCGAGCTCGTGACTCCGCAGAATCCCGCGGACTCGCAGCATCTGCCGCGGTGGTGGCGGCGCACCGCTAGCTCCCTCCGCCGCTGCAACCCAATTTCGATAAATCCTCGGCGAAGCGTGTTCTTCGCGGCGTTCCGCGTCGCCGAGGAATTCCCCAATGTTTTACCACTGGACCAGGCTGGAACCAGCTTCTCCTGTTAGCCGAGAGCCCGACGGAATCGAGCACGAGCACGCCGCGTGTCGCCTCGGAAAGGAAGCGAAACTTGGCTTCCATTAAGGGTTACACGGCCGCGCGCGTTACAGACGAGAAGTGGACGAGCGACAACTTAGCTGGAACCTCGCCTGGGTAATGGTCCCGAGTTCTCCGAGTCTGTTCGGTTAGTTGCAGCGGGACGGGGATGGTTGGAAGAAGGGCGAGGAACCGGCGAATGTGGAGGTCGGAGCTGCGGAGATGAGAGATAGAAGGTGCAAGGACGGGATTAAATGGCACATCGGTAGCGCGAGTCGAAGACCATCTGGCAGCCGGTACGCACGAGCAAGACGAGTAAGATAGCGGTCCGTGGAGGCACACTCGCGTGCTACCCGCCGGATCGTGCTCGATCATTCGGTATCGAGGATCCGTTTTGAGGGGACCTACTTTCCGCCGCGTCGCTACGTGCAGCCGGAGGATCGAGCAACGCGTCCTGCGTCCGATTAAATACCTCCATCGCGGGGGAACCAGCCGTGCCTGACCTCCGGGAAACTTGCACGTTCCTAGCCGGCCGCCTGTATCAATTTGAATTCTGCAACCCGCGGGGTTTACCGTTGCGGCTGGTCGAGGATTAGATGCCGCGGCGTCCAGCCGTTGCTCGATCCAATAGAAGCTCGCAGCTCGGAGTGTCAAGGAACACAGGCGGTTCCCACGATCAAACGGATGCTCGCGGGTAGGCTGAAGCTGGGCTGGAACAATGTTGCGCGGCGATCAATTTATTCCAGGACAATGGAACGATGACGAGCCGACGAGCCGACGAGTCGACGGCAGATGCGGAGGGAGATGCTTCGAGTCATTGATCTATCGTCACGGAGCCTCAGCTCCTCGAGCCAACTGGTAAGGCCACTGCTAGTGTCTCAATCAGCCGGAACGCAGCCGCATTTTCCCTACACGGCACGCGATAGAGCTGGCTCGATACTCCGTTCCCCCGGTGATTCTCTCGCGAATAGGAATTCAACCGTCCCCGTTTACGGGCAGAGTGGTAGCCGAGGGCGAGGGATAAGAGGTCCCGCGGTATCGGTCACGAAAACCCGGTACGTTCCCGGGGAGCGACTGGCATTACCAGCGACACAGCTAACTACGGTGTTTCAGCTACCCGCTGGATAATCACAGGACTTGACCAGGCGATAACTGGAGGAAGCTTTGGATTACAGGTTGCGGGCATCTGGGAAGTACAAGCCGCGAAGGCAGAGCTACGCTTTAATGTCCACGCAAACCTTCTCTCCTCGGAAAGATTATGAATCTGTTCGTGTCTGAGGAACGGCGAGGGGTTGTCGGTCGATTTCGCCGCAAACAGGTACGCGTCTTACTTTAAACCCACTTGCGACCGGCTCGAATGCCTGACCGATATCCTGCTAACCCGGTTGACCGTTTTCAGCGCACCACCGTCGACGAGGAATATTAATCGCGCGTATTCAGCGACTGGACGAGCCGCATTCGCGCCTAGGAAGTAGGTCCTCCGCCGGTTGTTATTGAAAAGCGTCTAAACCACGGCGACATGAATAATTTAGCGGGGGTAATTGTCAGGCTTAATGCACCGAACGAGGATGCGAGTCCTAGATAAGAACACCCCGCCGATGAATCCACAAATATGCGGCTAACGCGAGAGGACTGGTATGTAACAAAACACAGAGGAGTCCCTAGAGGCTCCGAGCCCGCAGAGGAGAGCTTCGACTCTTATAGAATCGCAGCCAAAGAAACAGTAATTGCGTGACCGAGCATAAATCTTGCTTATGCACGCGTGCCTCGGCGATTCACGCGCAAAGTTGCTTATGTCACTCGGCCGGACTAGTTCTCTATTCGCGGCGAGGCAAAAACCCCTGGCTGTTACTATTGCATTAATTGATCCGGGTTGTTCCCCTTCATTCATAGATTGATTAGGATCGTAGCTCGACGATTGAATCGACGGTAGCTCGCGATCCTCGATACGCTAGGGCGGGGGAACTCGTGAGTCCGAATCGTATCGTAAATCGACGGGGGAGCAACGGAACGTGAATTGCTCGGCATTATCATAGACGAGCATGCGTTACGGTATGTTCGAGCAGGCAAATAAAGAATTGCCCGGGCAATCAGGCATTTAGCTGGTGGACTCGCAGTTGACCCAAATGCTTTCTGCACCGTCACGTAAACCAGGGACCGCTCGGTCCGATAATGAGTTCATCGGCGATTATGGCCACGGTTCGACGCGACTCGCGTGCAAACACTATAAACTCGCTTATGTCACCGGGGACCAGGCCTCGGGGGCCGGTTATTTTCGAGTTCCCGAGTTATTTCGGTCAGTGGTCGTCCTACGCTCGCCTCGTTCTCCTTCTTCCCTGGCTCGTTACACCTTCGAGATCTTGAACTTGACTGGAGCCGGTGAACGGACAGCCTTGGCGTTCATTACCGTTAGCCATCGCCGCGTCGCGTCGCCGCAATATGCGCAAACTCATTTCTTCCGCGCCTGTTCCCGCGCGCTTTACACTAATTACACCGTCCCAATGCTCGTGTTAGCGATAGCGTTCGATCGAATCGCCCAAGCCTCTTTGGACCACTCTTCCAGACAATTTTCCCGTCGCGTGGGAAAGCGCTGATAACAGGGTTCTCAATGGTTCGTCCCAAGAGATTACAACTGGGGCTAATTTCACCTTAGATCGGCGAGGTTAATTATTCCTAGTTAGAGGTGACCTGTGCCGTCATCGATAGCAGTAGAAAAAATTATCGCAACACGATTTTTAAATGAAAAAAAGATTTTGTCAGAAGTGGGATTCGAACCCACGCCCACAGAGTGGACTGCGACCTGAACGCAGCGCCTTAGACCGCTCGGCCATCCTGACTTGGAAGAAACTTTCTCAAATGCAACACAAGAACCAGACACTAGTTCTATATATAGAACTTGAACCGTGTAATGATAGCAGATAACTGCAAACCCGAACGTCACTATAAACCAACACGATCAATGATTTACACTAGATAATTCTACTAGACTAAGAGATCAACTTTCACGCTCGGTGCTCGATGGAAGCAATAAAGACTTTCCATGTATCTATAAATACGTTAATTACGTAATGCAAATTATAAAACACACGTATTTGACGATTTTAAAAAAACGAGGCATCGTTTGGGAGCGCCACGAAGCGGTAACACGAAGTACCACGTACTCGGAGTAACTTTCGACGCGCTGGGTAAACTACCGACGCGACAGCCTCTTTATCGACTGTAGGATAGAGCTGATATTCAAGGTTCGTGTCCACGGCTAAAGAGCCTATCTCCGCGAAGAGAAACTCGGCGGCAAGGAAACAGAGACATTTGGAAATCGCAATAGAAATCGCTTTTCCGTCGATACCTCCGCTTTCACTTCCGCGTGCGCGTGCCGATATGTGCTCACAGATTTCGCGACAGTGTCCTCTCGTAACCGATCTGTCCTCCGATTTCTAAGCGATTCTCTCCTATAAATCGTTGAAAATCCTTCCACCCCATACCTCCACGACATTCTGATATCTGCCCGAGGGAAAGCACGTCGCTTGGTAAGCACGCTCGACGTTGTTATTCTACTTTACTGAACAATCGCGTCCAGCCAAGGCAGCCCCGATCGTTTTAGAGAGAAAAATGCTTCGTGCGCAGTTTGGCCTCCGAAGCGCGAGCGTTATTTACGATGTTCCTCGGGTGGTCTTCAAGCCCCGTCGATTCCCTGTTACGCGTGATTTAAATATGCCGGAGAATCGCCAGTCTGCGCCCGCCTATCGCGGTGTCTGGCTAAATAAAGTCGGCTGCCAGAGAAACGGCGCTTCGTCCGACAGAGCGAATTATATCCGTCAAAGTTACGTCGGACGTTCGTCTCGATGCCGCTAAGTGGACCCGCAACGATGAAGCGCGTGTTTCGCCGTCGTGCCGCTCGGTCCTCCACCGAAACTTTGTTCCTCGTGGCTCGCAGTCCGCGGGCATCGCGACAGGCTCGATCCTCTTGAAGAAGAATCTGCACGGGACAGCCCGCGGGAACTGTCACCCGCGGTCCTCGAGCGTTAATACGGTATTTGCCGCAAAGCCCTGGCTCCGTCGTCCAAGTGACGTCAATTCGAGTCGAGGGTAAATTGCTTTCTCGCCGTTTCGGAGCCGATAAAGCAGCGGTACGGCTTGGACGTTCAGCTGCCGGTTCCCCGTAAGAAAGACCGGTCGTGCCTCGCGCGTTACACGCGTGTGCAAGCGATCACGTAGAAAGCTCGGTTGCGCAACGGATAACCGGACCCGGCCGAGAGGCAGTTTCCGTGGCAAGAGCGAGAGAACTGATCGCCGGGGGGACGGGAGATGAGGATAAAGAAGCCACGGCACGGCCAGAGAAATTCGGTGAAACTTTGGAGCTTCTCGAGGAACGTAACGAAGAAAGATGAGGCCTGGGTGAGAGCACGCGCCGAACCACGCTGGCGGCGGTTTTGCGGCCGCTCTTGCCGTTACGTAAACCATGAATAAAAGTGAAAATCCGCGACAGCCATGCCTGGATGATCTAACTGGCGTTAACCAGCCGCATCGAAGGGCCCTTGTGCGCGTAATCATCGTTCCACGCAAGTCTCGATGACGTTGCGATAGGACACTTGGATTAATTCTCTGTCACAATTCGGCGAAACCGGGGCCTCGATGAGGAAAGTATCTTTAGCGAGAAGAATCCGAGCCTTGTCAACGTTTGGCTCGTCGAACGTTCTCTCGTGAAAGAGAACGGTCCGCGCTGGGGGGGGGGGACACTCGAGAAAATGATTTTTCTGCTGCTTGTGGAAGGAAAAGGGTCGGTGCAACATTGCGACTGTCTTAATTCAATCGTTCCACGGCGGAGTCGAGGGGAAACAGGTGGCACGATGGTCCGTCGAATGCTCGCGCGAAAAACGCCGGCTACGTTTGCCGCCCCGTTCCGTGGCTTTGCTGGGGTTTTTTGCGGAATTTCGCGGCAACGGTACATCGTTTATCTAGCGAAAAGCGGACAGTAAAATGTCACCGTGTATCCCACGGTGAAAACGCTGGAGAGGAGGAAAGGTCGCCAGCCGGTGAAATATTTGCAACCGCGAGAGGCTGACCTCCTTCTTTTTATCACCTTCTCCGAATGCAAATGCGAGCTGCTTGTTTTTCCGCCGCGACCATCTTTCGAATAATCGAGAGCCGAAAGAGCCGGGACTTTTTCCGCGGTCATCAAGGCTTCTCGAGGGTGTGGGGAGAAAAAGAGGCGCGTTACGGTTCAACTTCTTACGACTGTGATCCAAGCTTGGTCGATCGTAACGAAGCGGGACGCGGAATAAAGCGCGGAGAAAAGTTGACCGAAGGTGGTTGTATCTCTAGTCGTTTCTTCTGGGGATCGCGTCTCGGGGAGAAGTAACCGAACCGTGTCCTTCCAGATATTCTTCTTCTGGCACTACCGCGCTAGGTGCCAGACACCGTGGTTGGATGAAATTTATGGAACATGCACCGAGTCGTGCTTCAACAATCTCTAGGAGCCTCTTCGCAAAGGAGAATATTGCAGATGAAATTGCGGAGTTACAGAAGAAATTAAGTAGCAACTAGCAGTAATTTACCATAATATACCCTTCGCTTTCCACAAACATTGTTAACCGTGAAAAAGAGCCTACATTTATACGCGGCATTAGTAAGTTATAGCTTAAGAAACTTCCACGCCGTTCCGTAAATTGCGGCGGAAAGAGGTCGATAATAATACATTCTCTAATAACTATACAAAAGAATCCTGATGACTCTTGCAAGAAGCAAATGTGATTTGCTAGAGGATGGGGGAGGGACGATTAATTGGCACGTTGATTGTAGCATGTAATTCTGAAGGAGCAATCGGGAGAGACTCGAAAGGAAATTAATTCCATAGAATATCGTATAAACTGGAACTGCCTACAAGTGGTCAAACTAGGTTCTCGTACTTTTCATTGAGCAAGCCGAGTGAACTAAGGACGGAGTTCGGTAATAAATGGGCAATTGGGGCTCCACGCGAAAATTCTGCATGGTTAAGAACTGAGAGATATTTTCCCTTGGAGCATAAAGCCGAGCAACAAATTTGCCAAACAAAGAGAGAGAGAGACTCGTGTAGCCACGACTGCTGGGATTTACCGAGAGACAAGCCGCGACAACGTTCGGGGGCAGAAGACGGAAACATATTTACCGCGGTAAAGTGCATAGTGAAGAGAAAGGGGGACCGCTGTCCACGGGTGAACGCGACTGCTGACTTGATTCGCTTCATTCAGTGCGTGATCCTTAGCCCCGTGTGTGCGGACACCTTTGTCCTCCTCCCAGACCGTACTTCACTCTCGTTTCCACCACGTGATCAGTAACCGTTACCTAGGAATTTGACCGGTGGTTCGCGTTGTACCGTTTCGTCGCTTCGACTGTCCTGGCTGCTCGTCAATTCTAACTAAACGGCCTATTATCGGAGAAAGGAGTCGTCCAAGGCAGCCAGGTGCGAACCGTGAAGTTCGGTGGCCAGCTATTTACACGGCAATTACGATCCGAGTAGTGACCAGTGAAAGAGGAAAGTGAGTCTCGCTCCAGAGTCGCGAAGAGCTTTGAACAGCGTGGTTACGCTCAGGCTCGCGCCGACGATCAGCGTGCCGGGCTCAAGCATGCTCGACAGTCTGGAGAGCTGAGTGATCGAAGAAGGAACTTGGGCGAACGACGTGGCTCAGCATGGCACCCAGTAGCTTCGTCGAGGGAAATCGATGAATTGACCGTGAACAGTTTTCAGAGAAGTTCCAGCCATCGACCGTCCCGCGTGAAAAGCGAACCGTCAAGACGAGACGACCGAGTTACCCCAATCGAAAATGGCGCTTTTCCTAGCGTACCTGCTGCTGGCTCTGAGCTGCTCCGTTCACACGACCATTTCCAAAAACGAGTCGAACATTCTGCGGCTCGGTAAGCCCCGTCAAAATTCGTCGATCCCGTCCCATGCGCCAAGCTCGAATCTGACCGATTCAGAGGGCGAGAAAGAAGCCAATGAACGGCGGGCCTTAATTGGATTCAGCCAGAACAGCTCCGAACTCGATTGGAAGAAGCAGCGAAAGATGTTGGAAGAGAATCAGGAGGAAAGGCGCGAGCAGCTCGACGTAGACTTCATGAGCCAGAAGCTCGAGAGAACGGCGAACAGTGTCCAATGGTTGGCGGATCTTTACGATCCCCTCAAGTGGTCCAGAGTACCCGGAAAGCTCGAGGACGGCTGCAGGAGAGACCTGGAGCTCTTCTTGAAGTCCCTGAAGGATGGAAAGCTGTGGGCTGCTAAGAGTAAGTGAAACGAACCCGACCCGAATACCATCCGGACGCGATCAGGAAGTGGCGTGTCGCTCGGGTCTTCCTGCTTCTGCGAACACCCGTCATTACGGGGTTAATAGAGACGCGTGTCGCGTGTTGCAGAACCTTAAGTGCCGCGCGCGCGTGCTTCTCGCGCTCGACGAGCCGTTAAACGCCTATCGGGCCCCGCTGCCCTCGGCGAGTTCGCGAGCAACCGGGTCCCTCGGAGCTGTGTCATTAGCACGCTCGCTTGCCAAATACGCCATTACTTTGCGAAACCACGATTTACAGCTCGATAATAGCTGGGCGCCCCGAGCCTCGTCGCACCCCTTTGGCTCCGCCGGCCCGGGGAACGAAATTAAAGCGGACTCGACGGCGGCTAAAGCGAATCCTGGGATCCTTGTAGCGCGAGAGAGTGGAAAAAGCGAAGCAGCGCGAGCGGATTATGACGTTAGTTTGGCAGAAGTCGCTGGGAAATTTAGGTCTCGCATTAAGGATGTAGGAGTTGTTGCGGTAAATCAGAAGAGGGTTCGCCGACACGTAGGGGCTGTAAATTTTCATGAAGCCAGCGCGTGGCTGGACCAAAGTCGGAGAAGAACTCGTTTACCTTAACTTTTCCAAGGGTCGGTGTGCGCGGAGGTAGACCGAGATTCGGTGGCCAGCTACGCCGAATCGAAGCGAACGCCACCCACGTGCTTACGCAATTATCTCGTCCACCGCGAGGCCTGGCATTCACCCGCGGAATAATTCAGGACCCATTGCAGATGTAACTGCTTTCTATATCGCGGAACTTGCGGCGCTTTATGTAATTTCGTTTACCGGCGTGCCTACGCGAATACCGAACGCGACCCGTTTCGTAATGTCCGCTTATCTCGGTCATCTCGAGTCGATATCTTAAAGATAAGCTACAGCGGAAAGTGAAAAGGGTCGTTTCTCTCGAGGAGTCAGAGTGTCGCCGCGTTTCTGCCCCCTGCTTGTAAATCAGCATTGTCGGCCACGAATCGGGGCTGGAATCGCGAAAAGCTCGGCCGCGACGCATCGATCAGACCTGCGGTTGTAGCGCCGAGCCAAATCGGCTTTCGCGGGTATTCCAGATTTACGATGATTTCCGACAGCGAACAGCCAGCGGATTATCGACGGTGACGATGTCGTCGTGCGCCAGCAACGACCGAAATCTCCAGCGCCCGATCGCGGCCAGACCGCACGCGACGTTTGCCTTTCTAGCCGATGCACGTCCCTGACGGCGCGAAACGTCTCTGACGAAAGAACGATCGTAAAATATCCAGGCCAATAAACGCGGCCACCGGATGGACGTAAAAGAAGAAGCGACACGTGCAACTGCTGACAGGATGCGTGACATTTAATAACTCTGCGCCGAAGATTAACCTATCGATTAACCTTTAGAAAGGGGTGGCCCCTACGGTGGCTCAAGGTGGACAACTATTTAATGTGCATTTATAGGTATATTTTATGTGCATACGAATGCGCCAACATGGTGGCAAATTCGGATATATCGCGGAACCTGTTCGGCGTATATATGAATAAATTTTAAGCAAAGAAAAAAAAAGAAAGATATAGAAATTTAATGGAATATTCCAGGCCTTCTGGTGTTTAAAAGTTGGCCAGCGTTGGCCGCTGATCGGTAGAACAACCGAGGCGTTGCGCGAACACGATATCTGCTCGCTACATTGTCCCGTTCGCGTGGATCGCGCGATAATAGAAAATGGGAACTTAACGTGTTAATGGAATTGGAGCAACGTGTATTGTTCGGGGGCAGAAATGTAACGACACGAGCAGCGGCCCCTCCAGAAATTACACGACGCGTATTCGGGAATTCCTGCTGCTCGGCTGAAACTAGTCCGGCGATAAATGTACCCCCGCGGCTGAGCGCCTAAAATGCCAGGCAACTCGAGAGCTAAACGCTGAAACGCTTGAGACCGTTGCCTCACTCGAATGTAAATTAGCATGAAATTACTCTTTCAGCCGTGCACGGTCGGATTAGATGCGCGCAAGGTGTTACGTCAGTCATAATCCCGCCTGTTGCCGCCTTATTTCACGGGGCTCTGGTTACCGTTTCGAATGCGCGTCACGTTCCATTGATTGCGCGCTTTAGTAGACCGCGGCTTAATTTGCCTCGCGCGAGACTCCGTCGATTCTACTATTCCGACAGCGGCGGCCGGGATGGTTGGAGCAGAGATTCGGTCAACGACGTTGTTTCGGATGATCCGAGATTCGCGCGGAAACCGTGCCGAAGTAGCGGAGTTGCATCCCGCAGCTGGCCGGTTGTTTTGCTCGTCGACGGACGCGACCGCACTTTCTCCCATCCCGTGATCACCAGCCAGCAGTTTACGTAACTGGCAATGAACCTTTCGGACGCGGTCGTGTAACCCGACCCTCGAAAGTTGCGGCTGCGAAAATTTCGCGCGAGCAGGAAGACCAGCCGAATAAATGTACGGGGTACGTCTGCTCTTCCTCTTGCCCATTTTAAATGACAGCTTCTTTTTTTTTACAGTGTCCGACGCGAGCGGCCGTTACTCCTCGCAATTCTATTTCGCCAACGAGTTCTGGCTGGGCTCGAGCACCCTTTGCAAGGAGCTGAACGCACCCGATGGAAAAGCTCGGCCAAGAATCGACAGACCGCCTTATCCCCTAAAGTTCCATGTAGCCAATATGTATCTGACTCTGCCAAAGGAGATTGAATTTTCCGTGAGTATGCTTGTCCCGTCCTTCAACCGATTCTACGACTCTGTCATCCCTCGACTCCTTTACGCTCCATTCTCCCGATTTCTCCCCCACCCATCTCCCCCTGCTTTTCCCCTGCGGGGACTCTGTTTCGCGGTGACAGAGTCTCGTAATAACGCGATGGCGATCGGTTTAATTAATCCACACCGCAATCGGCTCCCCGAGCACCGAACTCTGCAATAGCTGCTACGGCGAAGGAATTATCGCGAGGATTAATTAAACGCGGGGGGCCTGAATCGCGCGAGGCGCCCGGACGCGTGACGGACGCGTTTGCCTGTTGGACAGAATTAGTCGGTGATTAATCAATCTCGGGCGACGCTCGGTGGAAGAGACTTGTCGAGCCGATAACGGCTCTCGCCGTTTCCAAGAAAGCAACGGAGATGTTAACATTTCAGCCGATAATGCGACGCGGTCGGCGGCGGCGGCGTTTTAATTTCGTTCAGGGTACTCGGAGAGTTTCTCAACAGCTGCTGGCAGAAGTTCGCTCCAACGGGGAGCGTAAGATTTAGTATTCGGGCTAATCGGATTACGGGGCGCTTTATGTCCCGTGATCAGCGGGAAACAGCATCGCGGTTTGCAGTGATCTTTTTGCGAAACGAGCGGGCCGGCCGAGTGAATTTGCGGGACGAGAAGAGAAGGAGGGAAGCTGGCACCGGGGAAACGGATGCATCTGGTGCGCGCGGATTAATGGTTCCCCAATGTCGCGCGGGGCGATAAAAACGATCGACTGTCTCCCTTTTAAATAAATCTTTCACGATACCTCGGACAGAGCCGGTTCCGCAGTTTTCACGGACGAACACGAATCCTTTGAATCGCTGGAGATTATCGCGGGACGGTGGGATCCAGCTTACCGGCGAGTTTGAAGCCGCGGCACGACTCTCCCGGCGGTCGGGTGGGTGTAAAACCTCGCCGCGGAGAAGTGGCAGAAGTGGCTGAGACAAGGGTCGCTGGGAAGAATCGGAAATCGCGAAGGGAAATGAATTTTGAAAAGCACTCCGAAAGTTGAAAGTCTTGGTAGGGAGGAAACTCGAGAGGAACAGAGTTAACAACGCACCCCCCCCCCCCCTCGGTGTTAAATTTCCCTCGATGATCCAATTATTATTACCGTTGAGAATTCAATTCTGGTTTCAGATGCGGATATTTCTGGGCCTCTGTATGCCAGCTACGTGCGACCAGAAATCGCTGACCTCGATGCTAAGAACCAGCGCGGATCGAGTTGAGCTGGAAGGGAATTCGACCTATCGATCGACCGGCCCAAAGATACATATCAACGCGGTGAAACCTGTGCCTTCCAGCAATTACAGCCCTTGGCTCGATCCCAAGCTGTACGTCCTCTCGTAAGTAATGCAAGAACTTTTTCCCTCCCGGTTGCCCCTAAATCAGCTACGCCGACTAAATTTTCCACCGTGCTTCGCCTGCTAACAGCCCCGCGCTCGATCTCTTTCCGTGACTCCAGCAGAATCGGCGAAAGATCGACTTGTACCGGGATATTCCTCGGATCGTTTCCCCGGGTAAAAGCACTGTCTTTGCCGTTTGAACAGGTGCAGCGAGTCTTTGTTCCGCTTGCACTTGTTCGATCGACTCTGCTGAAACGGCTATCGCGTCAGAAAACGAACAAGACGAGGTCGAGGGGCCCGAATCTTCTATTCCCCTTTACCCGCCTTTGTGTCTGAAGGCAGACCGACCCTTCACCCTTAAATCGCGTTTACGACAGAAACTGCTACGCGTTCTTCTCGACATATAGCAGTGACGCACAGGGGAAACTTTTAACAGTGCTGAAAGTTTTGTAAATAAATATCCGGCGAAAGAAAGTGCCAGCGTAGCCCATTGAAAAAAGAAACGATGCTAATTCAACGGAGTGTTGCACAAGTAGAGGCTACGGTTTTGCATAACAGAGTGAACGACGATTCCAAGTGACACCTATCCAGGATACACAACGTTGATTGACGGGATTCTTCGGGTACTAGACCGACGCGCGTAAAGTGTGACGTATCTCAGCTAATGATCCCCGATCGGTGGAAGAAATTACCGCGATTAGACGATTCAGCAGATGGAAATTTGACGACGCACGAAATCAGAGTCATTACTTGTGTATCCGCAGTTACACGACCGGATTTTGCGCAACGGTTACATTCACTTGGCCAAAGAAGCACGGCGCGGCTCCTACGCGCGTCCGCGTAATTTTCTGTTAAGATTCCCGGTGAAAACCGGTTAATTCGTACAAACGTTGCAATCGTTCAGCTTCTGCCTTATATAAGAAAAAGTCTTCCCGCGGGTTTGCTCCCGAGATGTGGGATCGTCGAGGGGTTCGATCGGAGGAAAGTGCATTAACGGTCACCCGAGCTGCGGCGGAATATTATATCGCGGGACGACGTTGAAGGTTCCCAGCCAGCGCCTCGTTCCCCGCGAGGGAATTTAATTTCTACCGGTAATGAGCTCGACGGGCTAAATGAATTTGATGTGTACACTGTCGCCGCACGCACGCGAACGTAATGCCCGATCGCGGTGCAGAAATGCGCGCGAGCAGTCACGTGCGTAACACACTTTCTGCACTTTCCTCCGAGACCAGATTGCCCGGCTTTACGTAAGCGCGGAGGGACGGCGGGCGCCGGACGCCTCTTCCTCGTGCGACGGCCTGAAGAATTTCCAGTAACGCGCAGCCAACACCTCCGGCGAAACACCCTATGCCTATCTTATCGCCCGGCGATTTCTCGCGAACGAGGTCGCTGCAACCGGCGTCGAAACGAATTCGTTATTGCCACTCTCGCTCCACTTTCGTCGAGCCGTAGGGAAAGAACGATTCAGAGCATCAAACACGCCCCGAAACATTGCGCAATACTCGTCACGGTTGCATCAAACCGAGGCACGACGGTTGCGTCGAGTTCTAACGAAAAAAAAAGAAAAAAAAAGGTTTCTAGACGCAGATCGCCGATCTACCTACTTGCGCAACTCGGTATTCATAGTTCACCATGCTGCTTGCGATGCTAGCGCGGTTTTTGCAAAAGCCGATCGGTCGCGGATTGCACCACGCAGCCAAGGCTCGTCGTTACAATTCCAACCAGCTGAATGGAAAGTCTGCCCAAAGGAAGTTCTTTTTCGAACGATTCCTCTGTTGATTCCCAAGAGGAATGCGGGGCGTATATATTTTCACCGGCGTGCCTCTGTCCCGCTGTGGCGGGGCGAATTAAGGCGCAATAAATACGGTTATGTCATCGGTACGAGGAACGATCGAGGGAAAGCGAGGGTTTGGTAATCAAAACGGGAGATATAGTTCGCGTGACGTCCGTGGAAGTGACGATCGGAGCTGGCTCGTCGCTCGAGTGCTGGGATTATTAGTAAAGTTGGCTGCCCGCAAAAATCGAAGCCTCTAAGCGGCGGGGTTGTAAGTTCCGCACGAATCGGATTAAGTATGGAAGAATGTCGCGATGCCTGGCATAGACGCGCATCCACGGAACTTGGTGGAAGATCGAAAGTCCGCCGCGGTGCGATTAACTTTAATAGATTTCACGAGCAGTCGCTGCTGCGTGCCAAGAGCTTTAAGTCGCCTGCCCACCGTAAAACGAGAAACTATGCGAACCGGCGAGGAACCGCGGAAGCGCCCCCTCTCTGTGTTCCTCGTTCCGAAAGCACCCAGAGGAAAATCAGTCTTCGGATCGAGCCAGCTTTTCGCCGAACAGAGCGCGAGGCTGCATTCTCCGTTGCTTTCTTTCGAAATATCAAACGCGACGCGGGGCTGCTCCCGTGGCAGCGTTAACTTATACTTTCCTACTTTTCTTTAACCGCAAATTACGTCAGTATTAACGTCTGACTCGAGCCGTAAGTAGAACTTCTCGCCTCCCCGCGTCCTTGCACGTAATGCATATTAACTAGAAAATAAGAAGTGGCGCGCGCGCTCAGGTTCCAAGGCAAGTTACAATCTAATGGCCCGATTTCAGCCGGAGATCGCGCTTGGAGATCGTTCGGCTCCCCCTGCAAGCTTCGTACGCGCGATCATCTGAAATTCAGACGAAGGCCAGGGCTACGACTCGCGTCAATGTCAAAGTTCTCGCGGAAATGGATCGTTCCATTTCCGAGGACAAGGGCGACCCGATCGGTCGCAGATCGAGGTAGAAAGTGGAGAATCCCGTCTCCGAAGTTGGGCACCAACTAAATAAAGAATTATTCAAACATCTTTAACTTCAGATTATTCGACAAATAAAGTTAATTCTTTATTCGTCGAGAGTTTCCACTTCGGCGTCGAATATATTTTTCAAATTTAACTTAAACTCTAACGCTAACCCAAGTCTTCTTTTACTTTTATTCTTTATTCGAAATTGTTATTTACCTGAATAAAAAATGTCCCTTCACTTTGGTCTGAGTTAGATATCGATCGCTTCATTGTGAAACAAAGTTAACTCGCCTAGGTCGATGTATGCACCTTTCTCCTTAACGCTCTCGATGAATCGTCTGTGAATCGACTGGATACCGACGACGGGCAGGTTCCACTCGCGCGCGATCACGCAACGATCGTTGCACTTGCGAGCGAGGAGATTCCTACTTGTTTACGAGGTTTTCACGAAGCTCGAGAATCGGTGTTCCTTAAAAGCAGAGGTCTCCTGCCTGTCTTCCGGCGTTCAATTCCCATGGAAATGCACCGTAACGCTTATCGACAGAAGCGCAACGGTTGCTCGCGCGCCTTGAGTCCATTACGCAAGACCATCGAAAGCCTGAAGCGTCAGAACGTGAAAGTGGCCGTTCTATCGCGCGCGCATTCCCGCCGAATGCGGGATGAGCGATCGATTCTAACGACTCGTCGATAAGAGAATCCTGGTTCTCAAGAGTACCGAGAAGCAGCGTTTCGACAAACGAAAGCTGGCATCGGCCTCTGAGAAACTTATTTACATAAGGCCAAGGATGTGGCAAGACGGGGGTTTGCGCGAAAGCCGGCAACGTCAGCGAAACGGATCATTGAATGAAACGCGTGTCTGTTATACAGAAAGATCCGCGACTGATCAACAATGCAAATGCACGCATAATCGCGGGGAATTTAATTGCACGAAAGTGAAAGAAACAGAGCGCGAACGGTATAATTCCGCGAGGAGTGGGTCACAGGCGAGTCGAGGCGGTGTTGGGTAATTTAAATTTATGAATAAGATTAGGTGGAAAGTTTTCCGCTTCCCGCGCTTCCTCGGACATGCGTTCGCGAGTATTAAAGAAAATGCATAATAGATAGGGATGAAGTAGGAGAGACTGGGAATTTAAAGAGCCTCGTCGTTCGAAACGGAGAATAACTTAGGGGATGTGGAGAATCGAGACGAGCGTGCAGCGAATCACGGGAAACGATAACCCCAGCGGCAAGGGGAGGAAAGATCAACCCTTGTCATGGATGTTTTAACGGACGAAGATGCTCGCGGTGCAGATGCGACGAGGATCCCATCGGTTTCTTCGATTCGACCTCACCTGGCCTCGGTTTCCCCGAGGGACGTTCGCTGCGCGGTGCAATCTACGGGTAAATTGAAAATTTGTGCCGCAGAGTGCGCCGTTACAGCCTCCGGGGAGCCGAATAAGGGATAGAAAAGGAGAGTACGGGTGATCTTTGACCGAGAAGCAGTTGCCTGTAAGCAACCCGTTAACGCACCCTAACCCAGCACTCGGCGGAGAAACAAACGAGCCCGTTCAACTTTTATGGAGATTCATAATTCCTCGTTTCGTCAGCGTTTCTTACCATCGTTCCTCCTTACCGGCAGGACAAATTGCAAACGGCAGCGAGGCGGGAGACAATCAAGGGAAATGCAAATAAAACGCGCCGGGGATAACAAGAGTCTGGCGAGTTACGTATATGACGGCTATTCCGCCGTTTTTCGCAGGAAGAACTTGCCCGTCGTGGCACGTGATTCGCGTTTTAGAACCTTGCCAGCGTAAATGTAATGCCAAAAGAAATGTCCTACCTTCGGATGACGAGAACCCTGCGGACTGGTCCTCCGCTTCCCATTTCCCTGCAGGCCCCCGCGATGTGTCCGCTCCTTTCTTCAACGCCACTGAACAACACTGAACACTACTGAACGCGGCTGCGACTTCATCTGGAAAAATGACAAGAAAAAACATGTGTTATTTTTTGTTCACTTTCTGCCGAGGGGAAGCAACAGTGCGTTTGATCGGTAGAATATTTCCCAAGGCGTATTGTTACGCGATAATAAAGAAAGTTTGTTAGATTCGCGTATAAGAAACGAAATTGAACACACATATGGAATTTTAACGTAAATAATATTTTATTCCGTGTTTGAGTACAGAACATATAAAAATAAAATACGTAATATTACGTGCAATGCTTTGGCTTTCCATGAAAAAATATTAAATTCATATTACTATCATTAGTTTCTGGAATTTGTTTCGCAGAGAATTTTTATTAAGCACAACAATGGTAGTGATACGAATTTAATATTTTCCATGAAAAGCCGAAGCATTGTACGTTACGTAAATATCAAATATAATATTCCGTATTTTGTTTTTTTTTTATGTTCTATACTCAAAGGTTGAATAAAGTATTATTTATGTAAAAATTCGTGAAATTCGTGTATGCGTACCATTCGTACTTTCGGCCGCGAGGTCGCAAGGGTAAGTGACATTGGTTGGCCACAGACCTGTTACGAGAAGGCACCCTTGCCATCCCCACTCTGCACACGACTCGTCAAGGAACACGGCTCGAATTTATCAACAAGGCTGCGGCCTCGAGTCGCGTACATGTTACATTTAATACACCTCGATGGTTCCCTTGGCGCGGAAATACAATTCAGAAGAGCCGCGTACACGAAACGATTACTCTGCCTTTAATTACTTACAATCGCGATTACAGAGGGCTGTACGCGGTGTCGTTATTTATATCGACGAGCTACTTCACGCGGCAAACTGGTGATTTATCAGGGGGATGATTAATAGCTTTGTCAATGGGCAATCTTTCGAGGGCGATTAATCAAGCGAACGCGACAGGGAAACGAATGAATGCTGAATTAGGTGGCTATTTCGGTCGGATCGTTTCGGAAAGATGCTTCGATTATGGGGTTGCAGAGCTATTAAGGGGTAACAATAGGAACGGCCTCGATACGGAAGACGGATGGAATGTTATTAATTTCCAAAGATATTAATTCGAGGCGCAGGTGTCTGCATTCGACGGAGCAGATTTGGGGGATATAATTCCCCACCAAATAGTCGAATAATGTAGAAACCTTACTGTTGCCTAGGAGCTCGTAAAATGATTCGTTTAGAGTTCTTTTTAAACGAAACGCGTTTAAAGTTTGTGAGCTCGGCTGTTTCGTCATTTCATCAAGACGGAAGAACATACAATCTCTGATAGGCGGCTCAGATTTACCGGGGCAAGGTAATCTAAGCTTTCTTAGAGCCGCAGCAACGTCGGGTAATTGCATTTTAAGCCGAGCAACGAAACATCGGAAAAAGGGGCGGTAAGAAAGTAATATACGGCGGAGAAAAAGATCTCTCGTATCGTTGTGATTTACGGGCGGTTTACAGGTTGCTGCTATTAATTTCATGTTTTAATATCCGCTCGTATAGCTCGCTTTAAGCCCGCGAAATAACTTCCCACCGTATAAACCGGACGTAAACTTGTCGCCGAAGAGATTTCCGCCGTTACAAAGCGTTCGAATAAAAGGCGCGTATCGGCTTCATCGAAACGATCGCGGCGCTGGGCACGCGGAACACCTGACGCGTGTTATTCTTTCAGAGCAGTCGGAGGAACGATACTTCTGCTGATGCTGGGCGCCACCATTTACGAATATCGGACGGTGCCGAGCGTCGACGACGTGGAGTCCTCGAGCGCGTTGAACAATAACGAGAGGCTCAGCAATTTCTCCAACAAGAACCTGGACCAGGATCGGAGAATATCGATGGGCCGGGACAATGGCGAGGAGCCGGCCGAGAAAGGGAAGGAGCTGCAGAAAGATCTGTCGGATCGCCCGAAGAAAGAAGACAAGAAAGGTGGTCGAGGCTCGCGAGCATTATAGCGATTCTAGCCAGTCGCCACCCTCTTCCGATTAATCCTTTGTACCGCGAAGGGAGGATTTTTACCCGCTCGCTTTCTTCCCCCCCAGGATTCTGGCTCAAGTGTCTGACAGCTTTCAATCCTATCACGAACGGAAGCAAGATCGTTAGCACCGAGCCTGCGGCCAGAGACAGCCTGACCTGCCTGCACGGGCTACGGGTGCTGTCGCTGGGCTGGGTCGTCATGGTGCACACCTATCTCCAAGTTTTTGCAATTGCAGGTAAAGTTGGCTTCTCGTACGCGGAACGGGCCCCGACACCCCCTTGGAATCTGTCGATCTTCCAGCTAGCCTTGGCCCGCGATCACTACTGAAACTCGTTTAATCCCTGACGGATGCAATTTGCGGCGGCAGTTAACGCTAATGAGACTAATAATTACTGTAATCGCGAAGTCGCTGTAGGTAGTCCTGGGAATCGTAATTAACGACGGATGACGGTTAATATCGAAACACGCGGGTACGGTTAAAGCAGCGAGGAACGAAGAACGGCACGTTGGCAATAGAAGCCGTAATGCGGGCCATCTACCCGAACAAGTGTTTCGGATACCCGCACCGGCGGGCACATCGCCTCCTCGATTAATACACTCCGAGGTGCAATTAAAGCGTTCCACTTTCTACGGGCAACCCTCGTCCTGATCCATATTAACGTATTCTGATGTAACGGAGCTTACCGGTTTTCCTGATCCACCGTAATCGAGCCTCCGTTCTCTCGGCGCCCCGTGACAGGCCGAACTTTCACTGATAATTCCGAGACGCTGACTTTCCCTATCGCGATCCACAGAGAACAAGACGCTGCGCACGGTGACGGAGCGGAATTTCATGTTCCAAACGGTCAGCAACGCCACGTTCTCCGTGGACACGTTCTTCTTCATCAGGTACGAGGCAGTGAGAAGTGTACTTCGCCATTCGACGGAAGCACGAGTATAACCGGCGCGAATTACGATGATTTTCAGTGGCTTGCTGGTTGCGATCCTGTTCTATCGATCCGCCGGAAGCTTCAAAAGCGAGAAGGACAATTTCCTCAGGACATGCCTCACCAAATTTGTCGTCATGGTGCTCTATAGATTTATCAGGTGAGCAAGCACGAGCGTGCCGGTGGCGCGCGTGTTCGTCGCGAGAGTTTAAAAGGGACGTGGAGAAAAGGGCGACTAGTTTCGTTCGCGGTATAAAAGGGAGAGACGGATCGTTCGACTCGGGACGGTGATCGATCTTTGCTATGGGACTGTTCGGATCGCCGAATGTACGGATAAATGTGTCTCGACAAAAGCAGCTGCCCAATCTAGCTGGCATAAATAACAGCACTGACCTTTGTCCCTCTGCCAAGATTGACACCGGCGTACCTATTTGTCCTGGGAATAAACGAGATCGCCATAAAGCAGGCTCGGTCAAGGACAGTTTTCTCGATCCCGGTCATCGATCAACCGACCTGCGAGAATTTCTGGTGGAGGAACGCCCTTTACATCAACTCGCTGTATCCACGTTCGGAGATGGTAAGAATAACGAACGTCGGCTCGAAATAATTTTAACGCGAGTACTCACTTCGAGCGGGAAGATAGTCGAATGAAATGATGGCAGACGCCAGCCAGAGGAGCGGGCGCAACGAAATTTCCAGCAGGAAGTTCGAAGCGGCAAAGGTGTCCGCGCCTCGATCGTTTTCCGATAATTAATTCCATCGTTCGGAGAAAGTTCCAAAGTGGCGGCACAACGCAGAGTGTCTAACTAGGTATCCTAAAATCAATTTCATCGATGGCCGTAAGGAGTCGGTTAATTATTGGATAAGAGACGCTCGCTGGCGCTGGGACTTTTCACGCCAGAAACGTTCGCTCGATTTATCGCGGAGTCGATTGACCTTTGGGGGCTCATCGCGGGAATTCAGAAGCAGCGTTCGTAGTCTGTAAAATTCTATCGGCGCTGTGTCTGCGTTCCACGCGATCCAACTGCCCCGCCAGATGGACAATCGGTCCTTTAACTTCTCGCCTCTAACCGTGTACAGAGTAGAGCTGTTCGAGTATCCGAATAAAGCGAGCCGAGCCTGCCTCGGCTCGAAGAATCGAGTACTCGTAAAGGCCGAGCGGCTCCAAAGAATCGAGTACTCGAATTTTTTCGAGCGGCTCGAAGAGAACCGACTAGTCGGGTTTCCTTTTTTCTTTTCTCGTCGAGTACTCGGCTCGGTTCGGTAACCGAGTCTCGGCTCGGTTCGGTAACCGAGTCTCAGCTCGGTTCGGTAACCGAGTCTCGGCTCGGTTCGGTAACCGAGTCTCGGTTCGGTAACCGAATCTCGGTTCGGTAACCGAGTTTCGGTTCGGTAACCGAGTCTCGGCTCGGTCCGAATTTCAAGCTACTCAAATATTCGTATACACGAACAGCCCTAGTACAGATATTCATCCATCCACCAGCATATTTCCCGACACTTTCGCGTGCCGAACTTAGCCGGGGCTCGTTGAACCTTGATGCAATTATCCGCTAAATAGTTGATTAACAACTTTCCAGTGTATGCTGTGGAGCTGGTACATGGCGAACGACACGCAGTTCTACGTTCTCGGGATACTATTGCTGTTGCTGTCCATTAAATATTTAAAGACAGTCTCGATCGCGGTTCTCGTCCTGACTGTCTCCTCGTGTTTCACCACCTTCACCGTGGCCTACTACAACGACTACGTTGCCAGGTAAATTACCCGCCAAACACCTTAAGCCCCGTTTAATTACACGTAAACGCAAATAAGGCCCAGGTTGCCTCGGTTCGACGCCACAGTCCCTTTGTTCCTCCTCGTGGCGCTAGTTGCTCGATATCAGAATAGCTGCGGTTACTCGTCCGCTGGTCGAGGGGAGAGAATCTTTCTCACACCTTTTTGTCGAATACGAGCCGGTCTCGATGAAATTAAAGTCTATCGGAAAACGCGGCGACCCAATTTCCTTCACGTAATACTTGTAATTGATGGCTGGGCTTCTGGGCTTGCGAGCTTCTGGCTTCGCCCAACCACACCTCGCGGTTATCTCATAATTGTAGTGATTTAAGCGAGTCTCTCAACTACGTATCTCGCAACCGTTCCCCTTTCTTACCCTCGCAGAATCCAAGACCCGTTCGCCCTGTTCGATCAGCTGTACGACAAACCCTGGATGAGGGCAGGCCCTTACTTCATAGGCATCATCACCGGCTACGTCCTCTTCAAAACGAACTGCAAACTGAGGTTGCCGCTGGTAAGTGGCCTCGGTCTTAAACTGATGAACGGTCGAATAGCTATCGGAGGGATCGTACCTCGATAGCGGTCTATCATTTAGCCGCGAAAGTGCACGCGAAGCGAGATGAGACGCTGGCGCTGAGGATCGTTCCGACTGTTTCAGATTGCTCGTGCAACCGGTTGGATACTATCCACCGCCGTGATGTTCTCGCTAGTTTACGGACTGTACCCCGGAAATTTGACGGTGCCGGTGAGTTCCGCGTACGCTGCCTTCGGACACACCGCCTGGGCGATGGCTGTATCCTTCATCGTGATTCAATGCTGCACGGGATCCGCCAGGATGATTGACAGCCTGTTGTCGCTCAGGCTGATGTATCCGCTCTCCAGGCTGACTTACTGCGCCTACCTGGTGCACCCTCTCATCATGATGATCACTGTCACTCAGATGGACGGCCCGTTGCATCTTCACAACGACCTAGTGGTGAGTCCGATGGAAGTAGCAGGGTTTAAAGAGCTCTCGTTAAAGGGAACGATCCTGGGAACGGGCGCCGCAGAGATTCCGATTGCGTCCGGGACGAAACGAGCTTCTTTTTAAAGATGGCCTTTGCTAAGCGACCCGTGGTCCTGATAGCAGCCAGCCTCCATTTTATTCCCCTGCAGGAAACAGGGAGTCTGACGGGCGTGTTTGTTTGCTTTTCAAGCTGATCCTGTACTTGGGCAACCTCGTCGCCTCGTACTTGATGTCCTTCTGCATCTCCATCGCGTTCGAGGCGCCCATAGTCAATCTGCTCAAGATCACTTTCATCTCGAAGAAGAGGATAAGATAGGGAAGATGGTCGGGCGTACTCGCGATCGACGGTGAGTTAATGGAGGGTTCGATCGCCTTCGCAATAGACATATCATCGGGGGAGAGTTATTGATCCCTCCCCTCTTTCGCAGGAAATAATCGTAGTCCTCTGACGATCAGAAAAATAAAGCGCCCACCGGGACCTGGCGTTCTCTGATGCTCCCGGAAGAAAATAGAAACTCGGGACGCTTTCGTGGATCCATTCCCTCCCCTGGACAATGCTGCCGTCGCGCCGCCGCGTGGCTTGGCAAGTTAGATGGCACGGAGGTCCGCGCAATATCATCGGGAGAAAATTACTCGGCGTCTGTGCTTGGCTCACTTTCGAACGGAACGCGAACGCGAGACCGCAACTACCCATTACGCGAACATTCTTCGTAAATGATACTCCTGCGTATTGATAGCGCGCTCGCCAGACGGGGCACGACTCGCTCACGGAGTCCAATATCCTATTCCCACTTTTTCCACTTTCAGGCCCTGTGTCCAACGTAGTATCTGTGCTACGCAATATCTGATAGTAATTAAAGAGGTCTGGAATTTATCCTCCTTTTTATCCGCAGATACGAGCAGCTTAATTAGCGAGTTCCGTGAACTATGTTATAACGCGGCTGCGCTTCATCATCGAACCTTCGTTACGTGTAACATGTATTATACATTGGCTTGTGTTTCTATTAAATTCTATTTTTACGACATTCCTGATTCTTGCGAACACGATAGACGCGGAGGTAATTGAACGGCCCGGGCCGCGCAGCTATTAGGCTCTCCCGCGTTATTTCTCGCGATTCGAACAACGCTCGCAGCTGACCGTGAACGACAGTTCGGCGGGAATGTTTACGATGGGAGGAGTTGGACGATAGTTCGGCAAACGGCGGAGAGGAGATTTGTTCAACGGTGCACGGCAGTTTGTTGTTAGACGACGATTTCGAGAGAAACAGAAGAAATTGTAAACACGGATGAAAGCGGCGGAAGGATTCCGTTTTAAGGCGGAACTTGGCTCGACTAGAATCAATAGTCCCTGCCTTGGGGGGATTGAAACTTGAAACTCGAGAAGAAATGTTTGGTTAGAAAGCAGAAAGCGGCGCCTGTTTTATAAATAACAGAACACTGACACGTTGGCTGCCGCGCATTAGATGGCTCGCTAGTTCTGCAAGAAAATGTCCTCAGGCAAGGCGGATGGAAGCGTATTTGACCACGTACAGATGGAAAACCTTCAAATTGGACGAGACGGGAGGCAGGCCAATATTTGTCCAACCTTCGACACCAGCCGGCGCTTTGGACCAATTGCGAACTAATATTTATTCAACTTCTGACACTATTCTCCGCTTAGCGCGGATTTCTCTCTCTCCCCCCCCCCCCCCTGGAATTGTACAAAGAAATGAAATAAAGAGCGATTAAATCCTCAGTGATTTATCCCCTTAAGATAACGCCGCGGAAACACCGACCCAAGGTGCATACTTTAGCTGGAGGTATTTTCCGCGGAGGTATAAACACCGCAGTGTTTTACATTTTCAGTCTTCACGGGACGGAAAAAGGGAGGCGAGAATTATGAAATTTATGACATTATTTACTTGCACCTCCCGTTGCGTACCGTCGTAATTAAACGCTTACGGAGGGCGAGGGAAAGAGAAAAAGCGTGAGAGACAGTGGCTTTCTTCCTGCGAGCGAATGACGAGCTGCAATTTTTATCGAGCGACACATATTTTTACAGCGGCAGAACGAGGGAAGGGACTTTCAGCGCATCCTTCGTAAAAATGTCACGCCAGGCCGTGTAGCTTCTACGAAAAAAAAAAAAAAAAAAAGGGAAAACGTCGCTCCGTGCCGGTGGAAGCTAAATTAAAACGATTCCTTCTAATTGGTTTCAGCGAATAAAAAATTGACCACGCCGACAAAAAAACCCTGGCTCCGGCCCTCTCGCGCACTTTTCCACTAGTGCCTCGATTTCTCTGACCCTTTTCCCTGGAAAAAGAAAAACACGCGGAATGGTACCCCACGCAGTAAGCCTGCGCGCGCTTTCGATGTTTCCGCGTCGCCCGGAGCACGGAAGCGCGTGATTAGCGATGCAATTAACGCCCCGTCGATTACGCCTCTATAATGCCTCGTTCGCGCGGCTATTGCGCCGCGACTCGGCCGACTCGCACTTGCATAATTTACCCCGCGGTCCACGCCAACGCCACTCCCGTCTCTGGCGTTTTTTCCCCGCGATCTTGCGAAACCTCCCGCATGTTCCCGCGAATTTCACGCTACGAGACTCTGCACGGCGGCAACACCTTTCTCCAGGGACTCCGCGAACTGATTCTCACCCCGATGCTTCCGAGCGCGGATGTTTTCGTTGGATCGGCTGACCGCGACGCGGCGTTAGAGAATTTTCCGAGCTTCCGAGAGCTCCTTTTCGCTGGCGCGGACGGTTGCACATTCCAACGGTGATGGAGCGACGCAGCGATAAGATTCGCCCGGTGCGCCGTGTAATTGACCGCCAGTCGATTTCCAGCGTGTAACCGCCGCCGCCGCCTCGGTTCTCGCGAGCTTTCGCGCGTGTGCGGCTCTCCTCCTCTCGTTCGCTCTCGTAGCAACGGCAGCAGACGCGCGATCTTATTCCGCCGTCCCACTTGCCGCGAGGAAATCGAATGAAACTGTGGCGCGAGACGGTACGAGCGGCGGGGACCGCTTTGAATAAAAATTCCGCCCGGTGATACTCCCGCGAGAAACGATCAGCGGGATATTAGAATCCGAGGGAGGAGGGGATATTGGAGGCTCGATTTCGTCTGGCAGGTAACGAACGAAGTTACCTCCGCCGAGAGTTGCGACAGGAGCAGCAGGAATCAGCGGAATGGACGGCTGCCGGCGCTCGGTGATAGATTTATGCCAATGGTAATGGGATCGGGCAGGTATCAATCGCCGGACGAATTTGTATTCCCACAAATAGGGTTAATCGGCGATGCTTAGGGTAATCGGGACTGCGGAAGCCAGAGCCTAATGCTAATACGAGCATTTGCTAGATTAGCAATTCAATTTACGCGCGTCTACGTGTAATTTGGAAAATGCGAGCTTGAGATCCCCTTCGAAATACTCGTTAGTTCCCCTTTTTCTCACAGAGATTCAATGATCGCGCCCGGTGGGCGAATAATTTGCCTTTTGAATCGGCTCGTTATCTTGCGCGATAGCGCTGGAGAGAGAAAAAATTCAAAGCCCTCACTGCTTCAGCTTACTGTAATACACCGCTGGCCGAGATTAGAGGATCGCTATCATTTTCCGAAAATTGTGGTCATTTTCAAATGTCTCTACCTCCGCGAAAAATTGTCGAAAAACTGGAGACTAGGGACATTCGAGAATTACCGAAATGTTCGGAAAATTATAGTGATCCTTTAATTTCGGCCAGCGGCGTATACCAAGATTATCAAGTTCCAATTGCTTGGCAAGATATTCCAAGTTACGTGGATATATCGAACGGGAAAAATGCGTTGGACGTTCGGTGTATTCTATACCTCTTCCGTGGTACAGGCTTAAGGAGTTAGGACACAGTAACGGGCTAATAAAGCAGACGATTTTTAGACGACGATAATAAGAAAAGTAAAGAATCGATTAATATAAGGTTTTATGTTTTAGTTCACTATATTATGAACTATAAGAAAAGCGTACAATATTTACAAGATAGCAATTGCACGCCGTGCAATGTCTCCATTTAAAATATCCCTTTTTTCCGGATGGCCAACTGGTGGGCCGGATTCCGGGAAATCGGATGAACTATAACAAGAACCCCAAAAATGTCATAAACTATAATATATTTCCTAGGCATCGACGATCCAACATTTCAATTTCTGCGAAAATTGACAATATGGCCGGTGTCTGAAAAATAATGACCAAATTTCGACAAAAGTGTGTGCGATCTTTCTGTTTAAGTATATTTTGTACAACAATTGAAAAATTTGAAATGTTGGATCGTCGATGCCTAGGAAATATATTATAGTTTATGACATTTTGGGGGTTTTCGATACAATTCATCCGATTTCCCGGAATCCGTCCCACCAGTTAGCCATCCGGGGAAAAAAAGACATTTTAAATAAAGACATTGCACGGCGTAGTAATGCTATTTTGTAAATATTATACGCTCTTCTTATAGTTCCTAACATAGCGAACTAAAACACAAAACCATATATTAATCGATTGTCTACTTTTCTTATTATCGTCGTCTAAAAATCGTCCGCTCTCTTGGCCCGTTACTGCGCCCTAACCCCTTAATCCAAGTGCGAGCAACCGGAACGTCAGATCGATTTGATCGTACGGTAAATCGGGCGTTCTCAGTGATTCGTTACACGTCGAATATCCGAGTCAGATTGGATGTCAGGGAGCAAACGCGCCACCAAAGCTCCTGTCGATTTCAAGTGATTCCCGCGGTTGCACCGCGCCGACTGTCGACTGGCATACGCATAGGTAGAGGCCCGCCGCCAGTGCGTGCTTTGTCGCAGATGCAGCCCCGCTTTCATGTTGTCACGTGGACGTCAGCGGATTAATTTCGCAGTGTAAGCGGAGGACAGGAAGGCGATAACGTAATCCCGCGAGCTGGACGCGTCGTTGAGCTAATCGATAGTGCATTAATCATCTCGCATCGTTCTACCCATTCAACACTGTCCAACGCGTTCACCCTGTATCCATCTTATTATTGATAAGCAAGCAAGCAAGTATACGAGGGGGCACGCGAGTGCAACGAGTGTTTCTGCATTACTCTCTGCCTCCCTCACTTCCGGCACACGAAGGATACTCGCGGAGCCGCGCGAGCATGCCCCATGTATTTCGAAATATTCCGCTTTAAGGAAGACATACGCGTATCAACATGCGCACCCCATGCGTTTATCTCGCGTCGGCTGAAGGATGTACGGCGCGAATGGGAACGAAGAAGAATACCAGCCTGGACGCGACTTCTTCATCTTCATTCCTTACTTTATTATTCCGCGTTGGTACGCGCGCCTCGCGGACGCGCGCGCGCTGCATCCTCAGGCCGTTCCCACCGAGATTGGCGTTGAAGCGGGATCGAAAGCTCCGGGGATCTCGGCAGATTCGATGGAACATCGCGGAGGGAGCGGCAGCCTGGAATCATCGCGCGACTTTGCTCCCTCGCTCGGACCGCTCCGCCCAGGTGCAGGCAAATTAATCACGAGCCCCCAGACTCCACGCCGTTCTGATATCGAAAACACATCAGAAGCGTATCGAGGAGATCCGCGGAGGCGCAAGCGCAGGCCGCGTGGCGCGCGGCAAGAGTCGCATTTTCGCCAGCAGTCGGCCTAAAGCCGTTGCAGATCGAGCACCCGAGACACGGGTCGTCGCGTTCCCGCCGCGAGACACGAGGTTACCGTCACGTCGCCTCTACCACCCGCACAGCAGTGTCGTCCGCGCGATGAAAGGAACAGGGAACTGACGAAGCACGGGCCCAGTTTCGGTGAGCTTACGTCGCGAAACATCGAGCCCTTCGAGGATGAAGCGTTCGCGAACGAATCTCGACTGATCCAGCATACCGGCGGAGAAGCATGATTTCCCTTCGGCGACTGGTCTTGTCGAGACCCATCGATGAGGCCAGTAGACGCGATTAATCGTGGCCAGGGGAACAGGCGACTGGGAAATTCGACTCTGTGACGGTGTCCACGGGAAGAGGAACAGGATCTTGCTGGAGTACGAGGAGCATCGTGGCTGTTCAGTGACGCTGCCAAGAAGAAATCGACGCCCGCCTTTCGATCGCTCCGCGACTTGGAGTGAACGCGACCAAGGAAAACCGCGAGTCCGAACCGTGTCAATGAAAAGTCAACTGTGTTCTAAAATCAAGAGAACAGCCTACGCGTGATTCAGCGAAACGATTCTGCCGCTGCTGCAGCAGAGAAGATCTAGCGACTACTGCGCGTGTGATAATCTACGGCTGAGCCGTGACGCTCGGCGGAGCGAAGAAACGTCGCTATCGAGATACCTGCATCGTGACAATACAATACCAGCTGAGTTACGCGAACCCAGGAACTTCCGATCTAGATATCCTCGCTGCCCCCCGCGAGTAAGATCGACGAAGGAGGATCGAGGGAACGATGAACGATCGGGGATCTAGCTCCGTTAGCATCGAGAAAACGCAGGCAGCGCGGGGAACTTGGCGAATTTGCAGCGCATAGATTGTTTGCCAGGTAAAACGCCGTGGGGGAGGGGAATGATTTAGAATGCTCGTTCCCCCTTGGATTAATGTACGTAGCAGCAGCCTCGCGTGCATGGGTGGTCGCTTTAGAATTTTTCTTTCCGACCCAGCTCCTCCGCTGAAACTCTGCCAACTGTTTGGGTCCGTACGCGAGCCTTTCGTAACGACGTATCGGCTTTCGATAGTCAATTTCATTGGTAATTCACGACACCGAATGGCGCGGACGGGGCCAACGCGTTCTGTCCTACTCCGCCCCGACGCCGGCGTCCTATCAGTAATGTACAATAATCGAGCTACACCCCTACGCCACTCGGGCCTGCCGCAAATTCTCTTCCCCCTCTGACTTTTATCGCCGATTCCCCGCTACTTCGCTGCAATTCGGAGCGGGGCCACCGCGACGCGGTAAACAACAGCCGCGGCGGAACAATTCGCCACGGGGGGACGTTCATTTTCGCGAGGTAATCTCGTTCCGGCCGTTTGTCAACGTCCAGAAAAAAGAACTGCGTTTAAAGCTACCGAGCGCCGATCAACGCCACTGTGACGGGGTCCTCGTGCCGCGCAAATTAAATTTCGTCGTAGAATCGGCGTTCAGGCGCGCAGCCGGGGCCGTCGCATTTCCGTTGCTTTACGAGCCGGCTTACACGATAAACAAATCCGCCCGATTCATAGCCGGCGTGGCTGCGACGAGATTAAAATTTACAAACGGAGTGACAGCGGACGGCAGTCGGTTTAATATCACGGCTGCATCCGGCAACCGGCAGGCGTCGGGTTTCGACGATTTTAAAACGCGTGTCCCAGCCGCTTCCTTTCGAGCCCGGTGGATCGAGCGACCTGGTTACCCCGACGCACCCCGCGCGCACGCTGGGATCAACCAGTTCCATTTGCGTGCGCGGTCGAAATTAAAATGGAACCCCGGACTAATTCAATGGCAGCGCGGAAGTGCGCGGGACGGAAGGAAGCCCGCGATCCGTGCGAATTCTCTCGAGTAGTAAGGCTCGATGCCCCCGTTCGGAAATATCCGCGAGACGGAGTAACACCTAAATAAGAGTTATCGGTCATTGGGCCCGTCGCGCTGCGCGTCGCTGCTTCGATTCAATTAGCCCGTATTCGACCGCTCCCGTTCTTTCCAGCCGCGAGAAATCGATAAGCAGCTGGCGAAGAGGGCTGTTTGAATATTATTGCGCGGCCTGGCCGCGGACAGCCGACCCCGCGCTTTGCATTCGGGCGAATTTAATGGTGCGCTTGGCCGAGAAATCGGCAGGCACCGGCCAGGCGGAATATGTTTAACCAAGGTGGCTCTCGTTTCGATCAGCGACCTCCACTGGTTATCGACTAACAAAAGTGCTCGGAGTTTTATCGAGCAGATTGCGGTTCCATAGGGTAATTCCGCCCTCCCCGGAGTTCCGGTAACGGTTTCACGGCTGCGGGCTCGAGTTCCATTCGAGTGAAATTCCATCTAGAATTGATCGCGGCCGGGTCACGAGGTTAACGAGACAGGAAACTCGAATCTTTGGATTCGCGGGATCCTCAAGAATTGTTGCTTGATTCCCGACTGAATTTCAAGCGTAAATTACATTTACACCTACGCAAATTTGCAGGCCTGTATAGGAACGAGGTTAGGGGTTTTCGAAGGCCTTGGAAGCCCTCGGTAGCCAGCGAGTACCAAAGCGTTTCGTTATTTGAAATTTCATTACCCCGCTGGACGTTACTTCGCTCGCCCGGGGAAACTATTCCGCCAGGATTCCGGGGCGGTTGAACTTTAATTAATGACGTCCTCCGACTTCCATGCGATCTCCGACTTCCACTTTGCTTCCACGACTTCATACTTCGGTTGAACTTTTTTACGAGCCAACTACACAGCCCCGTTCTAAACTACGTCGTTTCCTCGGTGAACAACCGTAGCGGAGCGTCTGCCTCGCCGACACAAGCAGCCGGGAGGACATTGATTTCTCCTCCCAGCAAGCACGCTCTTCCCTGCCGCGAAATTATACTTGACGCGGTGACTGGCAGCGAGACCTTATCAAATTCCTTATGAAATCCTCCGGCCGATCGAGCATCGCGGCTTTAGCCGATCTTTCCCCGACACTTCGCCCGGACGACTGTGACAGTAACTCCTCCCATTCGATCCCGCGGAATTACAATGGAAGAATCGATCGCGTCCAGGCTTCGTTCGCCGGCTAAAATCGAGACACCCAGCCCGACCGGGCAGATTTATTCCTTAATTAAAGGGGAGCAAGTGAATTTTACGGGCCACGTCTGTGAACGTATCCGGGTCGATTGTACTTTCGTATCGACAGGATAGTTTAGGGAACGTTGAGGCGAGGCCGCGGGTAAATAAAGTACATAGACGCGGCTTCTATTTTTGGGAGCAGAGGGCGAGCGTACGGCGACGTGAAACATATACGGCCCGCCTTCGATCCGCTCCAGAATGTCGAGGCAACCGAGGATACGTCACAGTTTTCGCGTTCCTAATTCCACGACCAATTTCGCCAGACAGAATCACGAATTTCCTGACACGATCCGCCGAACTCACTGGCTCCTCCAACCCGCGGCATAATTGGGGCCCGCGGAACGCAGGGGACGAACAAGAGGGGGGAAAGTTTCGGGTCAGAGGGCGCGTAAGTGTCGCACCGTAGCCTGGAAAGGAATTAAGAGGCCAGCGCGATGATAAATGACCGATAACCGTTCTGACAACGGGAAACCCCTGAAGGTTTATCCCATCTTCGCGAGTCCTGAAACGAATGTGAATCGCGGCAGAAGTTCCCATCGCGGCGAGGCACGCGGGAGGGAAAGTGGTCGATGAGAAATGCACGAGCAGCCACGGATAGTCCGGGCGTAAACACAGCGGGGACATTTAGAAGGATCCGTCGCTTTATACCGAGCAGAGAATCCGCCTGGTTACTTAAATATTTCCCGACAGGAGTAGTACGTTCTCGCCGTCGAAGGGAAACGTTCGACAAGAATGTCATAGCACCCGGCGACGGCATCCCGGAATTTCCGGTCATCTTCGAACGAGAAGCTTCGTACGTGACGCGTATAACTGCGGCTAAATAACCGAAAGAGCGCTCAACCGTCCTGTCTGCGGAGGGGAGGGTCGAATCTACTCTGTCCCGCTGTTAGTAGAGGCAGCCGTGACAGAAGCAAGGCCAACGATCCGATCGGAATAAATTTTAATTAATTGTAGCCAGGCGAGCACGCCTGCCAGCGCCATTTCGAGGGGTTTAATTGTTAGTTCTCGCTTGCCAGGGAGAACTAAAACCGATTCCCGCGTGCCCCCACGGTCGCCCGAATGCCTCCGCTTCGGCAAGGTACGCTGCATAAGCGGATATATTCGTGTGTTGCTACCCTGCTGCCTGAGCTGCTTCAGGACTCGCGGAACCTTTAAACACCCGTTGCGAGCGAGAGAACGGAGAATAAAGAGACACGGTCGAATTCTCTGCCCGAAACTGTTATTCGCCAAAGTTTTGTAAAATTACACGCGGTGACCGTTACTGGGAAAATATTCCAGAGGAAAGAAAGAGAGACAGGGCTGCGCGAAAGTACACACTCTCAGCGATACGGTCGAGCGAAAGGAAGACAAGGGAAGGAGAGGGAAAGGGGGTTGAAGCTGTCAGCCGCTTCCCGAGGTAGCGCTTTCGACCCGTATTTCGACCATCCCGAGAGGGACTAACGAGGCTACGGTAACGGTGTTCTATTTCTACGGCTCTGGCTTCCCTTTTCAGCGGCAAGTTTGCGACGCGAGTGGCAGCGCTGGCTCCGTCAGCTCTTATAATTGCGAGAATCTTGCCAAGAGCGATGTTGCGCTTCGCGTTGGACTTTTAGACCGCTCGGGTTGTCTAAATAGTAGCCCGCCGATGGAGGACAGTGGTCAGGCGTGGACGGCGAAGCGTCAGCCCAGACAATAAAGCGCCGTATCGGGCAGAAATGCGAATAAAACCGTTGCTAACGATTTAAACGAGGTGCGTTGATAAGGGCTATCTGTCGGGCGCAGAAAGGGGCGCGATCAAAGCGACGGAAGCTTGAGGAGGTCTGACGAACGGGTCTATTGAAAGAGGGAAGATGCGGGAGGGGGGAGGGAACAAAGAGAGCGGAAATCGTGAAACTTGGACCGATGACCAAGTACGATATAATAGAAGCTAGGCAGCCGGGCTTTCCCGGGAGGAAAAGAGGGACAGCTGAATGAGGGGAGGGGGCTACGTACGGCGGAACAAGTAGATAAATGAAACTGGCCAGCTGTTCAGCTTGTTTCTGCTCCTCCCGTTCGTTTTTCTGCCGGTCGCGGTCGCTGTGTTCTTCTCCTCCCCGTATCGTCTCGCGTCCCGTTTCGATTTCCTTTTTCCAGCTGCGGCGACCGGACACGCGGAAATGAATTGGCCGCCGGCGTAATGTCCCAGTAACTGGTGGCATCGGGTCCTCGACTCAATGAAAGCTCGATATCGTGTCGGCGCATCATTCACCTATGATCGATGGCGCGCGGGGATCGCACAGAGCATACGCGTGCACGTCGGTGAAAAGGTTGCGGACGGATAATAGAGGAGAAATCGCGGATACTTGCCACCGGCCGGGGATAGAATTAAAAGGGTGATTTCTCCCGGAGACAAAAGGAGCGCTCGAGCAGCTGAAAGTAGGAGAAGGGTAGAAATTTTAGAGCAGAAAACAAGGTAGAAAATGGAGCCATCTGTCTTCTCCGTAAGACACTTCACACCGTGATTTACCTCCGCCTCGCCCCATCCCGGCTTTGCCACTGATACCGATTAATTAACGCATCCCGAGGACGCGCGTCGGGCGACAAGTGCCGGTGGCGCGAGGAATAAGAAAAATCTACCGCCGCGGCGGACAACGATTCGTCGCCGAGCCGATTAATAGTTTTTACCCGAATTATTATCGGAGCTTTAATACGGCGCGGATCAGACGGAACGATTTCGGCGGTAATTTCACGGTTGCCAAAGTCGAGTGGGTACGTTGCCTGTGGGAAATTCGTCGGCATCCGGCGGGTATTTGCAGGCGAAAGATCGCGAGCGCAAGGAGATAGAGGCCAATGGATTTATTCGAGCGAATATCCATGATTCATTGTTCCGATTCAACGTCCTCTTTATTCTACGTCCCGGGGATTTCTTCGCGCCTATTCAAAGCTTCGCGCCGCAAGTTTTCCCGATCGGAAACTCGTTCCCGTCACATCGACCGCTCTATAACTCGCCTGAACTCGCCCATGGAACTGAGGGTATTTTTCGACCCAGGATCTCGTATCTCGGCCACGGATTCGCCGAAGATACTTCCGCGGGACGATTAGATCCAATCGGCGCAGCCGAGACCAGAGAGATCAGGTCGTGTCTCTTCCTTCGCTGCTCCGCGACAGTCGCCTTTTCTCCGGGAAATATGCCGACGAAAAAGTTCGATATTCCCCGGGAATAAATATGAGTGTGCAATTAATTGGATCGGAAATACCGGCCCGATGATGTTCGATCCGCTAACCTGCCCAACGCGCTTTCAATGGGGAGAGCCAAATATACTCCATTCTTTTCTTTTTCCCAGGTATTATGCTCTCGTTAACCCAGTTTCCGGGGGCTGTTCGAATATCTTCCACCGAATCAGGATGGTATTAACGAGGGAAAGAGGCACCCCCTTATCGCTCTGTTCGGTGAAATTTCGGGGTCGCTATTGATCCGGCTTTCGTTCTCCATTCAAATTGTGCCCACCGTTTTCGTGTCAGAAGAATCAGCCCCAAACGCCACCCCGCGGGCTCGTGACAAGGGAACCTTGAATTCAAAGAGTCGCTGTTGACGCGGTGCTGTTCGCGCGAGCTGTTCATTGCGATTACAGTGACCAGGGCGGCAGGAACCACGCGAGAAAGGAACGGCGGACAGGGAAAGGGGGGACAGTCGCGAATGTAGAAGCGACGTTGATCGAGAGCGAACGAAACAGAACAGCGTGCCGACCCTAACGCAGCCAAAGATTGGGAAACTTGGACGGGCGCGAGAGTCGAGGAATGCCGAAAACAATAACGGGAAGTTTGACTAGTTGTATCGGTGGCTTCGTTCGCGTGCTCCAGTGCTTTATGGACAAACGATACCGACCCACCTAAACTTCCCTTATCGCGATCGACGATAAAGGCAACTTGACGTCGCTTCGAAATAAACGGCACTTACGTCCGCGGGCGCTGGAAATTGACCAAGAACCTCAACCCGTTCCCTCGGAGTTTCCCCGCGGCGGCAATCTTTTAATTCCCTTACGCAGAGCTACGCGCCCTTCGGGAACTTCTGCCCCTCCGAGGAAAGGAATACCGTCGCGTTAGGAACTTTCCGAGCTACCACTCTTCCGTAAGCTGATTATAATGCCAGGGCTGTTGGCGAAAAATTTAATTTCTTGCACAACTCCCTCGCTGCGGGGCGATAGGGGCTCGAGGTAAAGCGACTCTTCCCCGATATGGTGGCACGTGAAGAGTTAACGATGTCGCGACGACAAGCTTGAGCGAAATCTACGAAACGAGCCACCGTATATACACATCTGTGCGAAAGAAACGAGGGAAAGTTTGGCGAGTGGTTCGCCAACTTTCCCCTTAGGAACGAGAAGTTAAAACCACCCCTCGAAACTACGAAATACTTGGTGGTGTATCGGTGACACCGCTCGCGCTCGCCCTTTGTAAAATCTCACCGGTAGAATTATACTAATTAATGAATCGAACGACGCGCCCGAAAGCGAGGAAATTCGACGCTGCCGCGCGGGATACAGGGTTTAGGGGTAATCAATTTAATGGACGCCACGTGAACCGACTCGGCTAATTGGCATCGCGCGAAACGCATAATTTTAAATAAACGAACCTGCCTACCGCGCGCCGTGTAATTGATGCGGAATTAAGGGGAAAATTGAAAGGGAACTTAGTTAATCATAGCTGCGTGTCACGAACACCGGTAATCGCGCGTTGAATAGGCAAGGCACACGTCGATGCCGCGGCCCATATTTCAAATCTACGATTCTCGCAACGCGGGCGAATAATTCGGGAAAGAATAATAGGCGGTTCAAGGGCTCTAAAACGTGGAAGCGAGGCCGTGAAATATCGGCCCGCGTTGCGAGGAAATCCCCTCCCCCGTTTCGTGTAAATTATGGACTGAAGATTCGCCAACAGTCGAATCAGGTATGCGCGCCGTGTCAAAAACGTTTCCAAAATTCGAGTCACGATTTTCCCCTTATCTTAAGCGTTCGCAAACTTTTAGCCCCCCCCTCTTTCCTTGGCAACGACGGGTCTGTCATCGAGGGTATTTTTCTCAATACGCATCCGCCGCGTGTTTAAAGTAACAGCGAATCAAGTACTATTCTCGACTCGGTCGGGAATATCAATCACATACCAGACTATTGTCCCGGGAGCCGTGCATTCGTTCACCGAAGTTTCGCAACGCACATGGAGGCGAATACCGATGCACAGGCATGAAGAACCCTCGATACAGGAAATCAGTTGCACGATAGGGAAAACGTAGAGAAGTCGAAAAGTGACGTTTTACTACGACGTGATTCACACTGCACGTCGACCCTCACAGACACAAGCGAACAGTTAGTTCCTATTATATTAAAAAAGAAATAAAGAGATATTTGTTCAGTATTTCATTTTCTTATAAATATTTTTCTTAATAAAGTCTGCAAATATTTTTTCTCTCGAAATATCTATGCATTCTTAGACTTGGAGATATGGCCCTGTAACGAGGCCCAACGTGCGCAATCGTGTAATTTAAATTTAGGCGGGCACTGTGGGGTTAAGCTAAACTGATTTCCCGAGATGCATTTTCATCCGTTTTCGCCAACCCCGAGATACCCGTTACAGGGGCGACATAAAAAGCGGTCCATTAAGCTTATTCGAACCCATTATCCGTCCCGATCCTATTACCGTCCCTTAAACTCCCACCCATCGATATCCCTTTCCCTTTTTTCCCTGAAACTCCGAGTTCCCATCGTCGCGGTATAAAAACTTCCGGCTACTTTATAATCAACCCTTGCTAAATCCCTCCGACGAATCTCTTAATGCAATTTATTGGATTCAGAATATCGCCGATCAAGAAGCAGTGAGACACGGAACTGAGGGACACTCGATTTGTCCATCGAAAGTCGAGCGAAATTAATCAAAGGACGATTGTTAAAAGCGAACGTTTGGTTACGAAGGGTTGCAACTAAACGGGCGAGGTCAGGTCATTGTTTTTCGAGACAAACGTGCTCCATACAGCGCCCCGCTATTGACCGGAGTTATTCCAAACACGAGAACGCAAGTAAGGGTAAATATTTTATCGCGCTAGTTTCCCAACAATTCTTCGCTCTATTTCATTGTTTCTCCCCCGAACGTGGGATAAAACTACGGCTACGGCTCGGCGAAGAAAAGGTGCGGCGGGAGAAGTCAGAGCGTTTCTTTATTTTGGCCCAATGCTCGATACGCCTGGACGAAGGAAGACGCCTTTGAGGCACTCGGATTAAAAAATCCACTCGACCGAGCGAAAGGTGCGAAGACTTCACCCGCGATATTGGTGTTAATTTCGCTTGGAACCGACGGGGAATTTAATACTTGCGCCACGCGCATTCTTCCCTAACGATATTTCCCCGGGTAACTTTATTTTCAGCCGAGCAAAGTGGAAAGAATATTGCGGCCGTAGCATCCAGACGAGACCAACTACGCCAGGCCTCGAAAACATTAACCCCGATCTACTTCGTTTATTTTCTTCTTCTTTTTTTTCATCGATCAAAGCCGCGCATACCCGGTGGATAAACTGCGACGAGGATGCGAATATCTATTTCATTCCAAACCGCGAGGAGCATTTCAATCTGGAGACATTAAGCGCCCAGCCAATGAGATTCTGCGGTATTTATCTGTAAGGTAGATTCTACTTTCAGCGACTGATGCGGGGAGGAAAGATAAATATCGCAATAACGTCTCGAAGGGAGAAATGAATCCCACGCAACGGGGGTGGAGGAAAAATTGCGAACTATAAGTATCAGCGAGACTCGGCTCGCGCGGCGGTTCTGTAATCCCGGGAGAAGACGACAGGTCCCGGTAAGAAACGTACGAAAAAGTGTTAATAACTTCTTTTTTTTTCCATACCCCGAAACGAAGATCGATCGGCCAGCATCCCTGGTAGAAGCGAGATTGCGCGGCTTTGCTTTCGACTATCGAGCCGCGATCGCGCGTACCTGCGCTCTGATCAGATATATTAATTTAATTACGGTGCATTCGTATCGCCGATCGATGCAACGTTAACGCGGCCTGATCATTCTCCCATTGCCCGAATTATTTACCGAATAAACAAGCTGGCATGTTTATCAAGCCTTAATACCGCCGCGCTGAAAGCAAGCGCCGGAAAGCCATGCGAAATTAATATCGCCCCGCGGTGGAGCTGCGCTACCTATCCCGCGTCCCCAATGGAGTTCATTTCACGCAACGCGCGCGCTGCAAAGAACCGTGGGATTCAATTAAACGAACCGCGAGGAACGGGATTGACCGTGGATCGTTAGCCAGGAGCGCGAAGTGAAAACAGCGGAAGACGTGGGAGTCGCGGCGAGCAGCTATTAAAGCCATTAACATCCTGATGGCTACCCACGCGAAGGCTTCGGGAACCGACTAATCATTAGTCACTAATGGATGCCAGATTTACGAGGTTCCCCGAAAATTACGCCGGTGCAGGTGATACGCCTACCTACCCTACGACGTTGCGCGTTTAATATGTATAATGGAGCCACGTAGATACCGGAGCGACAGGGAGCGTAAATCGAGCACGGCACACGCAAAATGGTGTATAAAATTCACACGGCAATGATTTTTACCGGCGGCAATTGCACCAGTCGCTCGCAACGTGTTGCCGAGTAATGGCGACAATATTTTTTTCCCCAAACACCCCCGCTGTCACGACGAGCCCGAATGGCTGAACTCGCTGGTCCAACGGAACGCGTAATTTCAATATTTATCACCGAGCGGCGAGCATTTCCCGATCAGCTCGGATTCAACGGCGAGTATTGGGAAACCAAGAATTTCGATACGCCAACTAGCGGCAGAAAATTAAACTACCGCGAGTAGGTCGAAGTCCATATGATTATCAGCGTTTATACGGACATTTTGTGAAGAAACGAGTGTTTTTAAATTTTTTTGAACACTAAATTCCTACTTCTCCGATTAATAAATACTTATTCGGAATGCTTGGTGGGACCGGGCCTACTTTCGATAGTTTGCCGACTTACCGCCGCGGCGCTGAAATCTAAGCCACGCCTCCACTTGGGTTCCCAATTCGTCCTCGGCGGAACGCGATTCTTCTCGCGAGCAGTTTCCTGTAATCTTCTTTTATGCTCGGGAGAGGTTGGCGATATCCCTTATATCAACAAGAAATTTCCCCTTCGAGGAGGCTACCGTTCGCGTCGTACCGCGGCGGAGCGGCCGTTGCGCATTATTAACGAGTGCCGTGTTGATTTTTGAAAAGAAAACGATCGCGGCGATAGAGCGGCCTTTGTTCTAGCTTGTAATTTAAGCCCGGGGCAAATTGTTCGCGGCGGCCGGGTAGCTTTTCGCCGAGGTTACTCTCAAGCTTCCACCGAGTGGTGCTCGTTACGGTAGTGAAATAAATTAAAAAGAAAAATAGATACGGAAAGATCGTCGAAAATACAGAGTGCTCGATCGGTGGAAATTGAAAAGAAAGAAGCAACGGAACTGCGAGACTTCCGATCACGGCGTCGCGTTAACAAGGGAGACGTGCAACGACGGTAACCTCGTGCTAAATAATCGGAACGCGATGGGGACAGAGATGGGTCTAGCGTTGATACTACGATTCCCAGCGGAGCAATGGGTAGGGAACAGTGGTGGTAAGTAGATTGGTGGTGCTCCGGCTAGGATCCGGTACAAGGTCTAACAGCAGGGGGTTAAACTCGCTAACTGGGCCGCGAATCAGAGTTTAGCCGGAGCTTTCGGAGTTTACAAAGCGAGATCAGAGCGTGTTCCGGCTGATGAGCCGAAATTATAAATGGGCCAGGTGGACTCTGCCTCGCGGCTAAGACACCGCTAAGGTCCATTCCGCAATTAGAGGCAGCTTTCACTCTGGAAACTCGTGCCGGAGGGGGCCGCGCACCGGCGCACGAATTACGTCCAGAGGCTGTTCTGCCTGATTTATGGACACAGATTGGTGTAATGGAATTCGGAATAGACATCGCGCGCCGCGCCAGCTAACCCTCGACGTGTGCCCGTCAAACCCCGCGAAGAAACGATTCCCCGCGTAAAATATCGGCCCATAAATCTCTTCCTCCCCGCGTCTCTGCCGCTTCGCGCTCGCCGAGACGCGTCGACCTAGCGCTCGCCGAAAAGTAGGGGGGAAAGTATTTCTATGGAGTAGCTCGCGCGAATATTGGACGTCTCTCCACTTAGGATAACATCTATTAAAGGCGTCAACACGCGAATGGAGGCGGTTTAATAGAGGGAGAGCGTGACGAGAGAGAGAGAGAGAGAGTGGATACGAGCCGACGAGCTAAAATATCGATCAGAGGCGGGAGCTGTCGATAAAATTCCGTTGCCGGCGCACTCTTTGACGGCGCATTGTCGGCGGGTATGCCTTTGCAGCTGTCCCGCCTCTGTTCCCCGATATTTCGTGTGCCACACGATGGTACCTACCTCGCCGCGGTTCCGTTTGAGGAACACGACGGATCGACCGCGCTCTCGAGCGCCGTCAGCTCCAGGCAACGAGACGCCCGGGCGCAAGAAAAAAACAGGAGGACTCGATTCTCGATTTCAACCTCAGAGAAGAAAATCTCTAGCGAGCCGAATATAAACTGGCGAAGGAATCCCTCTTGGCTCTGGTCGCGCGACAGAAATTCAGCGAGGAAATACTTTCGCCTTTAGAGGCTCGATTGATTCGTCCCAACGATTCATCCTTCCTTTGGACAACACGCTTTGCTTTTAATCCCGTCAAGCCCCGACGGCTGCGCGCGGAAAATGGAAATTACGCGTGCCCTGAACCGGCAGTAATCCCTCCCCTTATTCGGCCCGGGGAAATTCCGCTAATAAACCAAACAGTCGGCGCAACGGCTCGTTTCGCGCGAGCCCGCGGGATTACGCGATACAAGTCTACTATTCTTCTGGCCGAGAGCCATTTCAGCGATTCGTCGTTGCAAAGTCGACGCTACTAATGAACCAGGCGCCACTGGCTCGAACTTTCCGGGGATCCCCGTTATCAACTGCGTCGATATCGGGTCCCGAATCTTTGGTAGATATCGCTCACGAGAAACGGACCGTGAGGGCTGGCTTTGAAAAAAGTTCGCGGACAGAGTCGAGAAATTCCTCCTCGTACTGGGAAACCAAGAATTTCGATACGCCAACTAGCGAGAGAAAAATAAGTTTGCGGACACAGTCGAAAAATTCCTCCTTGTACTGGGAAACCAAGAATTTCGATACGCCAACTAGCGAGAGAAAAATAAGTTTGCGGAAACAGTCGAAAAATTCCTCCTCGTACTGGGAAACCAAGAATTTCGATACGCCAACTAGCGACAGAAAATTAAACTACCGCGAGTAGGCCGAAATCCGTCCAACTCCATACGATTATCAGTGTTTATTTAGACATGTTGTGAAGAAACGAGCGTTTCTAAATTTTTTTCAACGCTAAATTTTTACTTCTTCGATTAATAAATACTTATTCGAAATGTTTGGCGTGATCCGGGGCTACTTGCGATAGTTTGCCAACTTACCACCGCGGCGCTGAAATCTAAGCCACGCCCTCCACTTGGTTTCCCAATACTTTCACGAAGTTTCATTAAGATCAGAATTTTCGAATCAGGGACCGTTTCCCTGTCAGAAGCGATCCTCGCAAGAAAGTCAAACGTCGCGTGTAGACGCCGCGCGGCGCTTGCTCGGCAAGAAGCCCCCATTAGCCAGGATGAAGCGTGGGGCGTGCGAAGGATGTCGCGATTAGGTCCCCAAGTATATTCACAGCGGTATCCGGGCCAAGCCCGCGACGGCGCTGTGACGTTTGCGGTTCAGGGGACAGGTTTCCAGGTGCTACTGACAAGCCAGAGATAAAGGGCGATCTCGGTGGATCCGTTAAGCGACTCCCTCTAGTATAAGCTCATCTACGTAAGCTAACAGTAATCGAGGGCGTGCGATGGGCCCTTGTTTGCTGACAGCGATCGATTCTTCCACTCTTTTAATCGAAGTCTCGGTTACACGTCAAAATTCCTCTCCCCTGTTCCCGGACGGCAATCGACTTTTCATCCTCGCTAATATTGCCGCGGGCTACTGTTCCATTCCACAAAGAAGCCCGCTGCCCCGTAACGAAACCCAATGTGTGCTTTGGAACAAAGGTGAATCAGACCGCAATGAACGCGAAATTCCACCCGATACCACTCGGCGTGCACCGGTTCAAGTTTGAAAGCAACCGTTCCCATCTGTTTCGCCGCTGCTACGGATACACTTTATGCTGATTCGTATCGGAAGGGGGTAAAGCGGAGGAGGGCAAGGCAAGGCGGAAAAATGAGTTCATGCGACCGTGGAAAACGGGTGGAGCGGCGAGTTGCAGCTAGCATATTTTGTGTCCCGCCTCCTCTCGAGAACCCTGGAACATGTAACGCAAGCGTGCTCGAGGATCGGTCGGGTTTCGCGATAAAAAAAAAAAAATTCGCTGGCGGAGTGATCGGTGGAGAAATGTTCGCTCATGCTGGTTCGGGAATTGCCATTTATCTGGTTATCGGGAAAATGTTACGTGATTAATAAAACGGGGTAATTAACGAGGCAGCGGAGAGGATTATCGACGGCGACGCAACGAGGACGCAACGTGATGCACGACGCTGGATATCGATCCCGTTCCGCGCTTCGTTCGCGAGAGCCTGGATTAAGTAATCCTCCTTCGTGTTTTACACCATGTTCCGTAAACTCCTTCTTTGGCCACTTAAACTCGTTCCTCGAGGAGCGCTTTCCTTTAATTTCACGGGCAACAACAGGCGCGCCTTACCCGAGCGCCCGTTACGCGATCCGACAAGTTCTTTACGATCGATCACGGTGAACAATTTGGCGACAGCGTTGGTCGAACAGGCTATTTACTAAATGGGTACCTCAAAGCCGTTATTATACCCGACCTCGGTGATCCTCTGATTATTTTATACGTCCCGTTAAGGCGCGATTAATCCCCTTCGGGCCAACAACTTCCATTAAGGCGTCACGCCCGCTCTATTAACGCCCGAGGATGATAATTAATTCGACTGTCGTCGAGCCAGATATTGCCGCGAGAAACATTGAGTAGACGGGCGCGATCGATGCGCGGACGTTATTTGGTTAACGGAAGCGTTCCAGGCGCGGGGATAAGTTTCCCGATGCCGGTGTGTAGTCATCGCGAGAACATTCGGGCTAGCCGAAGCCGAAATACATTTTCGCCAATTGATTCGGTTATGAAAATTCCGTTCGCGACTCCCGTAAAACTTGCCTAGCTTAATCTCGTTCTCGAAGCAATTTTGCGCGGCAGACAAGCTAACTAGATTTCCCGCCGGCATGTTGTCGTAACCCTGGCACGGCCTTTATCGATGGAATTCAGCGGAATAGTAAGCGAACTTTGGTGGCTGATGCCATAAATATTTAAAGAGCGTCGCCGCGTAAAAATACGCTCGGCTAGATGAAGGACTCTCGAAGGTATCGATGTAAATTATCAAAGAAGCTAAAGTCTCCAGCTGCAGGGAGAAAGGCCGGCGAAAGGTGAATCAAAAGACCCGCTACGAATGCCATTCAGGGTCTCGTAAGCTTCTCCGAGGAATCGACCAGGGGCCTTGTTCACTTCCACTGCTTGAAATCACGAATTACGGGATCTTAACGAGTTTCAACTTCGACCCCGAGCTTTTGTCGAAAGGTCACCAACTGAAGCTTCGCGTGATCACGGGGAAGATTGTTCGGATACAAAGACAGACAGAGCGGTAGAAACAGAACTTGAGACGTGGGAGGGTAGGTGAGACCAGGCGAGGTTAATCTGCAACGTAATCGCGAGAGCTTTAATTAATGGAGGCTCGAGGACAACGTGACTATTTCTGTCTGAAGCAGACTTCCCCAGAAAATTCATACGAAGCTTTCGTGCATAATCCTCTGCATCGAAAGGGGAAATCGTTATCGAAATCGGGATCGTACTCTTGAGCTCGTGCCGCCCAGACAAATGCAACTCTCGATCCTCGACAACCCCGCGGATTACAACGGCCCGAGACTTTAATTGCTCGACTCAGTAAGAAGGCGAAGCTACACTAGGGATTGCCGGAAAGGAAATTTAGACGACGATTTGCCGTGGACCAGTGATCGGTACACACTCGCGTCTACACGGTCTGGGGATCGGATTCAAATCCGTTATAGTGCGCGTACTTACTGTGGCGTACGACCGTTTCCCACGCAGCTGCGGGAGTTTCAACAGAAACGTTCCTTCGGGCAGAAACGCATCCGCGAGCGCGCGTGATCAAGGGCTCACTCCAGAGGTGGAGAACTATCGATAGTGTTGACTATCGACATCATCGAATGTGATGAAAATTTAATAAAATATATATGAAATATATATATAACATAAAATGGAATACAAAAATCAAATATAATATTTTAAAGCATATATATTTTATTAAATTTTCATCACATTCGATAATATCGATGGTCAACACTATCGATAGTTCTCCACCTCTAGCTCACTCGTTAATTCGAAACGCGTCTCGCGAAAACTGATACTACTATCGATAGTGTTGACTATCGATATCATCGAATGCGATGAAAATTTAATAAAATATATATGAAATATATATAACATAAAATGAAATACAAAAATCAAATATAATATTTTAAAGCATATATATTTTATTAAATTTTCATCACATTCGATAATATCGATGGTCAACACTATCGATAGTTCTCCACCTTTAGCTCACTCGTTAATTCGAAACGCGCCTCGCGAAAACTGATACCACCTACCGAATACGCGACGCACGCCCGATAACGCAGATAACCGTATCTAAATTGCGCATCGCCAGCCCCAGGCTCCCTGCCTAAGTCGCGAATACGCGAAATGCGAGCCAGGCTGCAAAATAATCGAGGCTCCAACCACGCTGCGCCGGCGGCGATAAAGCAGGCATAATTTCAGGATAATATGAATTCAGCCTCGCTAGAAGATCCGCGGGATATGCTAGCCAGCAGCTTTTATCATACTCTGATAATTCACGACGCTAACGGATGTAGCTTTTCAGCTCGCCGCTTTAGGTAGCCTTTCGAAATTGAGTTAGAAACTCAGCGGATTAGAGAATAGGATTCTAGCTTTTTCGCAATAGCGTCTCGAGCAGCAGTAGCCTGCCGGCGAAAATTGGACGACCTAGTTTGCGGAAAGACACGGCGGGGACCGCGGATTACGCTGGGAATGATTTGGACTCTCCGAGCGGCGCGGGGAAAATCTGACGCGCCACGGGGGGTCCATTCGAGAGCTTCGAAGCTAGCATAAGGGAAAGGGAATCAGCGTGACCGATACTTTCCAATAACCCCCAAGATCTATCGAGCCTACCTACTCTCCGGTTGACGTTTTAACAAGTTTCGCCTTTCCTCTGCAACGACGATCCTCAAGAGCACTTTTAATTCTCACCCATCCACTTACTGCGAACGAAGGAGAGCCCAGCGCTCCCGAATCAACGGCCCTCGGATCCTTAGCTCGGAAGAAGGATTAAAGTTATTCTCACCTTCCCGCCAGTCCATAGATAAATTAATGAAGGAGAGAAAGGGAGGACGGCCGGCCTCGAATACAGAAAATTGTTTGCCATTTCGTTGCTGGCCGTTTGAGCTACGATAACAGCGTCTCTCCATCGGGGTCGGTGTTCCCAGGAGGCTCGTGCTCGCCCAGCCTCTTTCAGGCCGAGTATGGAGCACGCGTACGCGGTACAATTTATCGCGGCAATATTCGGTGGACAAAAAATGGACGGAGGCTAAAAGGATGGAGGAAATATGGCTAGGCGGCGCTGCCCGAGGCATTCCTCCGAGGTGTTTTCGAGAAGCAACGAGTAACCACCGGGACGTTAGCTAGGGAATTAACCACGACCGTACTTAGCGAAATGAGCCTCAGCTCGGGAAGCCCGAGGAACCAGGTTACGTGTGACGCGTTAATTATCAATCCAAGCGGGGCCGAAGTTTCTTTCCAACCTCGATTTCGTTCGCTCGTTTCACAGTTTCATGGAACACCATGCAACGCCATCTTCAATTACGATCGCTCCGTAAGCCTCGTGGAGATTGAGAGGAAATGAAGTCTTCTAACAATATTGCCTCGAGAGAATTTCAGCGTTCGTGAAAGTGTAGAAGCCCTCATGCAGACGAGCCTCGCCCTACTCTTTCCCGATAGTCGCCAGCGCGCCTAGGGTTATTGCTTTTCTGAGAGCGAAGAGAGGGAAGAGAGGGAAGAGGCCGCGAAAGGAGTGGGAAAGAGTGTCGGCGAGGACAAAGGACTAAAGCAAACAGCGCTCTCGCCTGCACCAGAAGAAAGCTCAATGATCGCGTATCGATCTCGGCTATACACGTATCTTTCGTCAATGCGATTCTTCCTCTTCAAATACAGCGGGGAACAATGTCTCTGCTCGAGACCCGGCAACGAGTAGCCGGCAAATATCATCTTTGTAACGTCTCGAGTATTTATCTAACTCAACTCTTCTGCCCACTCTGCGACAACGAGCAGAGCCCGCCAAAACGGTAGGCTGGTATTTCGCGTTGCTGGTTTAGCCATTGATCAATCACTGTTTCACTATCGTCGCAAACGTTGCCAGCCTTGGTATTCCTGTCTGGGCATACCAAATTTCCATGACACAGCCACTTTCCACCACACATAACCCTTTATTAACGTCCACTTCGTACGCGCCGCGCTAGCAACAGCCATTTTTAATGCCCCACTGACACCGCGCCGCCTGGCGGAGGAAACTGTAACCCACTTTTCGGGCGGGCGGCACATTTAAACGCATCTTTCGTCTCTAAAAGGACATGCCAATTGATTGGAAATATTCTTCCTCAAAATTCGACGGTTGTATAACTGTAGCAATAGCTTTCCTGCCACGTTATTGTTAAATACACTGTTAATTTCTCATCGGTTGCTGTTGTTTAAACTTATATTAGTTTAACTTCATTCGACAGAGTTATGCGTGTATCGAAGCCTGCTTTGCGCGAAATAAGCAGAGGTCAGAAGGCGCAGCCCCGCGGCGTGAAATCAACGAGAGAAACAGCGGAGGCGCGTAATTACCGTCGGAGAGGATCTCAGAGCGAAAGTCTAGAATTCGGCGTTTCTGCCCGCGGTCGATCTCCCGATCTCGTGGACTCGTTAAAAAAGCAGGATCCGTGAAAGAAGCTGAGAGAACAGAAGAGGAATCGGGAGAAGGGGAAGGCCCGGGGCTGCTTTGGCTTTTATTCCATGAGAAATGGAACGCGGCGGGTAATCAAGGGTGAAAAGCGAGACCGCGAGGGTGCTTTAACGCCGAGATACGAAAGTCTCGGGATTCTATCGTGGATGAGGTCGAAATGCCTTTCTTGTGCGTAGCTTTGATTAACTTAGGCATTTCGGGGTAACGATTCTGTTGCAGGTCCGAAGCAGAATGTCAGTGGAGGTGAGAGCGGGTCGACCAACGATGCCGACCATCCCACAGTCCAAGAGGCCAACGATTTTAATCTATCCGACAGGTGAGGCTGCGCCAAATCTTTCGAGATTAATGGCCAGTTCGATTGTATTCAATTTTCAAATAGTCTGCAAAAGTGCAGTATACGTTACGATGAAAGTTTCTCCGAGGTCTCGAAGGATTTTAGAACAGAGGGAATATTCACGCAGACCAGTGAGAAAGATTTCGATGGAGATGGAACAGATTTATGTAGAGCCTCCGCAGTGACTTTCCAGCAGTGGAAATTTAAAGTGAACGTTCAAGTCCGAGTCTTTCCCCAAACTATAACAATGTTAGGACTATTCATAGCAGCGCGGACGGTCAGGATTCACGGGCTAAATAGTCACCGTTCGTCTTTCAGGCTTAGCGTGCAATTAACGTTCTATTCAAGTACCCGGCGACGTTGGCGAATTGGCTCTGTGAAAAGACTTGAAGAAGCATTCATTTATTACCGCACGTACCAGTTCCTGTTAGTTGAAACTGCATCTTTTAATTTCAGCGAGCAGAAAGCAAAGCCCGGAAAACGGACTATGCCGATTCAAAGCTATATACAACGCCAATATGCATGTAGATTATGCAGCAGCTTAAGCCTAGTTACTCGTTATAAACATTAATTTCATGAACCCGACTGCGGGATAAATCTCGCGCTGCTTATCGCCGAGGCCGAAATAAGTTGCCCTCGCGAAAGTTATTGTCCGTGTCAAGGTGTGATACATCGTAAATTATTATTGTTATTTTTATTATTTCGACTTTATTACTCGTTAACAGAAAATATAGTAAATAAGGGGTTGTCCTTAAATTACGTAAGGTTTTTTTGGGGGGAGGGGTCGCGAATTTCTTACGTTTTCTTACAAGGGGGAGGGGAGAGCCAGGTAACGTCTTACGTAATATTTTTTAACCTCATTTCAATAAACACAAATTCTATCATTAACGTTCCTGAAAAGTTGTTTTAGTTTAAATTTCCCGAAAGCGAGTTAAATTAATTATATAAACCTTTAAAAGAATTTTGATAACTGAAAAAATTCCATGTAAAAAATATTACGTAAGAAAGGGGTTGCGATATGAAATCTTACGAATTCTTATTCTGGGGGAGGGAGGGGGTAAGACATCGCTAAAATTACCGTTACGTAATTAAAGGACGGCGCCTAAGAAGAAAGTAAGATATGAGTAAAGGCGAGGCCGCAGTAAGAACTGTTAATAACCCTAACCATGATCCCCTTAAATGGGCAATTGCGCGCATCTTCAGCCTCTTAACCTTTAAAGGGCCGAGTACAGTGGCCACCTAAGAATTTGGATACTTTGCCAGCCATTTGGTGGTGTATATATATATATATGCATAATTTTTAAGTAAATAAAATTTACAATTTCAATGAAAAAAATCCCGGTTCTCTAAAGGTTAAAGATCCGGCGCAGTTATTCAACGTTGGAACTTGTTAGTTTCGTGTGGTAGGAACCACGTCAGTTATTCTCCATTCTAATTAATTTGTTTAACGCGCTAAGCTCAGAAACCACCCCGAGAGCGGGAATAATAAGGCTTTATTAGGGGCGTGTATGTACGACTGCGAATTGGGTGTGTCCGACGTAGAGAAATAAAAGGCCACGCTCCAGAGTGGTATTTATATTATTCGATCGATAGAGATATCCGAAACCTATTGAAATTCAATCTGAAACGCGCTCGAGTCTTCAGCAGCAGCCACGGATTCCAGAATACGTCCGACGAAGGGGCCTCGCAGCGAATTAAATTCACCGCTGTCCGTAGACTATAAAATTGCCGCGTTCCTCGATCGCCGATTTCAAGTTGCGCGTGAATTTTCCTTTCAGTAACTCCGGAGAGTATCATCATTCCTATAGTGTCCTGCATCCTGGGATTCCCATTGTTGGCGCTGATGGTCATCTGTTGCCTGAGAAGAAGGGCGAAACTCGCGAGGGAGAGGGCAAGAAGGAGGAACTGTGATCTGGATCACGGGGCGCTGAGCCTCGTTCGCTTCAGCCCTGTCCACCGTTTAGGTGAGTTTCCAAGGTTAATTCCACCCCTTCTCCGGGTTCGCTCGAACCACTTTCGTTACAAACGTAACAAACGCGCCTGAACATCCGATATATTACCTTCGGCGAACGCGCCTCGGTACGCTGGCGTCGTTGAATTTGTAATTGCACGTATACGGGCCGTTTCGTCTCACATACACGATTTAAAACAAAAACGGAACGAGGTCGTGGAAGGTTTCTATGTGCTTCAACACTCCCCGGCCCCTTTAACTACTTCCATGGCTCCGGTGGTCGCTTTTCTACCCAGAAACATTGAATGCGTACGCACACCTGTATGTTTAAATGCATACAATCCTTCGCGCACGCACACACACACACACTGGTATGCATTCAAACACGCAGACAGCACAGTCTAGCGGAAGAGGTATTAAACCAGATGGAATGTCAGGCTTCAAAATGTTCCAAATCGCACGCGGCTGTGCCCTCCGACGGAAATATTTAATCGAACCGTTGAGAAAACAAACAGCAGGGTGCAGAAGCTTTTATCGGTTTCTCAGAAGTTTCGATAACTTCCTAGGCTGCGGTGGTTGCCGAACCGCACTTATATTACTGCTGAAGAGAACAGGCATAAATGCAGGGGGGGGGGGGGTTGAAATATTCGTCGACACGATTGCCCAGTTTCTAGCATGTCCAACGACAGGCACATAGAAAACTTGATGCCCGTGATATATGGCTGGCTATAAAGGGTACGGCGAACCACTGCGACCCGTCGTCGCTCCACGGGTCATAGATTTACGGGTTTCAAAACTTGACGAATGACAACCCTTTGGTTACTGCCCGACACACACGGGAGTCAAGGTTCCAATTAACGCGGGACAAAGGTACGAAGGAGGAACTGCAGCCATCCACCTTCGTCCCAGGCGTGTACGCGACGCTCGACGCGAGAGTGTTGAATTGGTAGAAACCCGATGAATTTTCTAGCCCGAATTGCGCGGCGTTAGTTTATATTTTTAACTCGAGCATTAATAAATTAACCTCGTCGAAAGTGTTTGGAATCGAAATACATATCCTATGATTTTATTGTCCCGTCAAGCGCAGCGTCTAAAGAGGATTTAGGTAAACCCTTTCAACAGCCTGAACGTTGCTTGACTCCGTCTCTAGAGGCGTTAGAATTTTAACGTAACCGGCCGCGGTTTCTTTTACGTAATGCGCGATCATTTGCCGCCGCCGCTGCTGCCGTTGCGTAGTTAGCATAGAATTTAATTAAAGTTTCACCGGAAGCTGCGGGAAACGCGAGTGTAAAGTGCACGCGACACGATTCTATCCACGATGCGATGGAAAGAATCGCCGCGACATCGACACCTCTTGCATCTGTAAGCTGCGTTCGCAATGCATTTAAATAACACTTCTGTGCCAGCATTATCTTACTGCAATTTCACGTTTGCAATGCAATCAAAGGAGATTAAACGTAAGAGTAGTTGAAGTGATTTCGTAGCCTGCCTATGTCTAGCCACAGCTCTCGACGCAAAAGCATGAATACTGTATTTAACCACGTATCCATTTCGCATGTAGCTGATTTTCCGATACGTCTGCTCTGCAAGCCTAGCGGTGCATTTAATCGCATCTCGCATACATAGAACAAGTACACGAGTCTGATGACCAATTCGAGATATCAGACATTTACGTTAGAATGCATCCAGAAGTTTTCTACTCGCGGCCTCGTTAGTGGGCATTTATTCGATTTCCATCGGAATGCTTAATCACTCGAGTTTATTAAACGTAATGGCGTACCTTTGTAATTCTCCTCGATGTACCGAAGCTTTCTATGCGCCAGCTGGGATCGACCGTCCAACGAGGGCAGTGTCCTTGCGAAGTGATCGAGGATCGAGAGCCTTTCCATCCCTGGAGCTGGACACCGTTGTCGAGGAGCGATCGGATCCCGAGCAAAGCACCGCACTCGAACTCAGCAGTCCAGATTAGCATCCAGCCTTGGTGCCGCCAAGGTTCGCATTTTCGTCGCACTCTCTCACTATTCTCATTACGATACGAAACATCGATACGCTTATCCTACTCTTCTAATCCTCGAGAAAGCAGCATCGCCAACGGAACCACAGATTCCCTTCCGTTGGTTCGCTCGCATCCAAAACAAACTTTCTCCCCGAAACATTTCCGAGTTCCTACATTACCGACGTTGGATCACGTTTCCATCGTTTTACAGCGAACGGAAGCTTCCGCGGGAAGATAGCTGCCGGGGACTGATCGCCGTTCTCTTTATTCCACAGGTCTCCCCGACCATCGAAACCGGCGGTACCACTACCGATGGATCACAGCCCACTGTGGACGGCTTTGACACACGCCAACGCCGTGTCATCCGCCCTCGGAGATACCTAGCAGGAAGTCGAGGAGGGCCGATATATCGAAGCTCTCGTTCTCGATCTACCGATTATCTATTGAAATCGTTCGACCACGGATAACCGTTACGACAAATCAGTCCCCGCCACTCGACTAACTCACATGTACCGCGACAAGTGCCACGAAATAAAGTGATCTTAAACGAAGCGAACATTATACAACGTAATAGAAAAAAACTCTCTAAACAAGTACCGCGCGTGTAACGCAAAAGCAGCCGCGGGTTAAATTTTATACCGACGATAGTTGTATGGGCATGCTACAGACATCTTGCTTTTTACATGGCAAAAGCTATTTAACACAATGATATACACGTACGCTACAAATTTATTAGTGTAAATAAGCGTTTGTTAATATTATGTACAAAAGAAAATTTAAGTGTGCAAATAAAGCATTCTGAACCGTCACATCGGATCTGCAACAAGGTACGTCTGTCTTCATAAAAAATATTCATATTTCCGCACAGGGCGCAATCGGTACGAGGATTTTGGCGGTCAAAAATGGCCGCCACGCGTTATATAAATCGACAGCAGTGATTATTACGTCGTTTATACATTAAAAACTAGGTTAAAAACAATTTAATCGTGTTCATATGTCAACAATATTTCGCTATAAATTGCTCCTATATTATACATATGAATATCGCTCTGCACAACTTCATTCTTAAATGATTATACACACACACATACACTCCTTTCGCCTCTGTCTATCAGTGATCTCTCTTGGCGTATCAACTTAAATAGATTATGCACGATAAAAAGTGCATAACACGAGCATGTCTTTCAAAATAAACGATTTAACCCTTAATTTCTAATATGCTACTTTTAATATCCCGGAATGGCTCGTCCCCTTTTAGCAGCTTTGTGCAATTTGGTTACTTTCTTGGTATTTTTCCTTTTCATTATGTTTTCTTGCCGTTTCTCCTGCCGCTCCTGAATTCCTTTCTGTACGTTCTCTAATCTCGACTCCCACTTCTTGGCACTACGTTTCTTCAGATGCTCTTTCCTGTTGATTGTTCGTTTAAGTAACTCGGGATCGTCTTTCACCTGGAAGAATATAGCGATGTGAAATTTTTAAACACGCTGCTAATTTTATAAATAATACTGCATATACATTGACCCTTTAGCACCGGCACCTAGATCCCATTGAAGGAGAAATATCCCGTTTTCTTTTTATCGTTACGAATGGTCTGAATTTTAATCTCATATAAATCTTTTTCTTACTAAACTTCTTCGATGAATAAAATTACTTTAAACGTGTACTACTTAATTTGGTGCAAACAACGAATTGCGAAAGCAAACTGCGAAACGGGAAAGGGAGGAAACGTATCACATGCGATACGTCGGGTGGTAAAGAGTTAAAATGTTCCACTTCCTACTTTGTCACCACTGGCTTTCGCTAGAATAGATTTCCAGGCCTCTTTTTCTTTAATTTCTTGTGCTTTCTCCGCCTCTCCCGATTGCTCCATTTCTTGTAATTTCTCTTTCTTCTCCTTCAACTGGAGCAAAATTTTCTTTGGATCTTTCTCGCTTTTGGGTGGTCTCTTTTTAGTTCCGATCTCGGAAAAGTCGAACTTGCTGAAGACCATTTTTCCCTCCGAGTTAAACACAGGCTTAGGCCGCGGAATTTTAGGCGCTTCGCCGTCCTCCTTCTTAATCTTAGTCACCCCAGCTGCGTTTTGCTCAGTTTTCACCAATTTCTTTTGCATCATTCGCTCTTCCCTTTTCGATAACTTCTTCATTTTGTTTTTTAAACTCTTCTTCAAATGCTTCTCTTTGTATCCTAGCTTCTTCACGTTCTTTAATCCTTCGAGCTTAGCGTGCAACTCTTCGAAAGTCTGCGCCCTCTTCACTTTTCTGCTCAGATTCGGATAAACTTTGTCTGCGATATAAAAAATTAAGAGACTTAAAAAGACCGAATGATTGAGTTCTATGGGGAAGTATCGATGAATAGGAACCTTTTGTTGCAGCTTCCACACTTTTTGTTTCTTCATTATCGCGTTCCTCTGAAACTAATACGGTGTTAACATTTATTATTATTAGAAGCATCATGTATATTTCGAAGGTTAGGTCATTTCATGGTACTTTTACCTAGTTTGGACACAGGCAAAGGCGTTTTTGAGAATATTTGCGAGATGAATTCGTTCTCCTGGTGCAGTAACTTCTTGACAAGATTTTTGTCAAACTGTTTTGTCATTTTTAACTGCATATTTTCTACGACACACGTGTGCGACGACAGAATGTAAATAACACAACTTCGCGATCCGTGAATCACGAATGAGGGAGGCACAGACACGCTCTCAGTTTTCAAAACTGTCGGCGTATGCTCTAACGCATAGGTTAGGTCTAACGCATTTGCCTGGATTTGTCAACTATGGCGCAAACTCGCAGACAGAAAGGACCTTGCCAAATTGACAAATAAAATTTTTAAATAATTTCGTGCTGGTTACATATTTTATTTTACAAACATCGTTCAGTACAAAACTATAAAATTCGAGTATATTTCGATCGCAAGCGTGCATTTGCTTACATGAATTATTTTTACAAATTTTCAATGGGGAAATATTATTCCTGAATTTCTTTAAAATTTATTCACGTTCTGTACAATTCTATATAATACTAACATACATTAATATTTGTACGAAATGAAGCGAGGAAATTAAATATAACATTACCTGAAATGTTTGACAAAACTTTACCAGCGTATTTTACTAATCATACTAACGAAGAATGTGATGCTTTTGCAGAGGAAACAAGGCTCGACAGTGCCGTCCCCTTAATTGTGAATAAAGTTCGTGCAATTTCCACAATCTGTGGATAAAGCCTAATTATATATTTTAGGATGGCAGACGTAAAATATAATCGACAAAATGTAGGCATAATTCAGTAAATCGGTGAACGAAAGTGCATCTCGCACCGATAAGAGGAACACGATTACAATAAAAGTGCTTCCTGCGTTAGTTTCTGAGATCTTAAAACGATAAGATTATTCCCACGTAAGAGGCACATATCGAATTCCGTCTCGGTCGCTACTGCTTCTGTGGATGATTTAAAATACACGTGGCAATACTTTATCTCCGTTTTTGGTATTGTCATCATGACTGATACAGATATTGGATTATATTTCTCGAAAAGGTGTAATATATAGTGTATCCCTATGCTGGGATGAATGTTAGCTACAATTACATCTTCGGCTGGAATAATTCCTGACGTTAACATAGAAAATCTTTTATTACATTTTGCGCGCATTTGGCCGCTACAAACCAATGGTGGAATCTCGCTTTGATGAATTATCTGCTCGTGTCTCTTTGTATTATCTTCAGCAGCGCATGAAGAAAGCGAAGTATTCGACGCAGTCTTCTGTAGCGCCTTTTGTTTAGCAAACTGTCTTAAAGATGACGATTTTGTACTACTTCTTTTCGAGCTGGTGATGCTATTATCGGAACAGCTGTCGTTGTCCAACGTGTCGTTCTTAAATGCTTTATCATTGCTACCAAACAACGATTTCAATTCACAGCTATCAGATCTTTTCTTCCTCTGATCGTACGAATATCTCTTTTTAGCGAACATGCTCTTGTGGATATCTTTCAATCGATCGCCGATCCCATGAGCAGGTAAACTTTGATTCAGTATCCCTTTATCCTGGATGCTTAGTCTCTTGTTTGCAATATTCATCAGTAATTTCTTCTTATGCGGTAAAATCTTTATTTGAGCGTGATTCTGGAAGCCTTCGATGCAACGTATACTGTCTTCCAGAGTGTTGTATTTTATGAAACATAACCCAAACTGTTGCCCGCGGTTGTCTACGGACAATACATTACCGTAAACAGAGAACAGCTTTTCGACTTCACTTAACGATAGGCCTGCATTATTTGGGAAATGTATGACATAGGCACCGTTCTGTTTCAAATCATAGTATTTATCGTATTCCATGTTTGAATGAGATTATTCTTTAGAATACACCGACTTCAGTTATTGTAGAATGATGGGTTCGAACTTTTCTTACTCTTTTCGTTTTGCTTTCAAGTTTTATCTACTTATATCACATCAACCTTATTGGTTATACCGTTGAGAGTACGAAAAAGATTTCGACATGCTTCCTTCCAGATTTCAGTACCAATGCACGACGGTGTTTAATACAAAATATATCAGTATTGAATTATGAATGAATCATGTTGTGATATGAACAGTACGAATTCACGGTGTAAATTTGAAAATTTGAAGTGCCGAGCGGGCAACGCGTAAACGGTCAGAACGATGCAGAATCAGTGATACCAGAATCGTGGGTTTTCGGTTTTCGGCTTTCATTCAATTCGGTTTGATATTTCAGTTGTTGCTAGTTTGCTTCGTGGTGGCGCTTGTTACAACGCTGCCAATAGGAGAACATCTCATAAATTTTAAAATTCCGCAAGAAAGAATGTACACACCGTGCTGATTCGCGAATTAATCGTTCATTGTTGAAAAGTATTAATAATAAGGATTAATGCACAGTGAAGGCACTTGCGTTGGTCAATTTGTGTACGAGTTGTATGTATGTACATATATACAAGGGGAGAGCGTTCCAGCTTCCAGGAAAACAGAAAAAAAACAGCTGCTTAGAGCCTAAGCACATTGGGAGAGCCGTGAATGTATACACGAAGGTTCATACATCGTTTGCTGTTACCCCGACTCACTGTCATTCATAATATTCGATATAAACATAAGGGGATAGACATTGGTAATGTAGCGATCTGTATACCGACACAATTTGGCCCGAAACATGGGTTTAGAATATTAAGTTTTTTTCGTCTTTATATGAATAGATTTTGGGCTGGGTGAGGGCTTATTTGAAAGACCAAGGTTCAGTGCAACGCGCTCTGGCCATGGTTCAACGAAATTATGTTGATATTTAATAATAGGAGTGTCCAAAGTAGAGCAAAAATCGACAAAATACACCCGCATAATCCAAGTATTTTTAGGTCATTAAAAGAGTTTCGTGACTCAAACGGTGACCAAAGCGCACTGCATCGAATCTCCCTCTTTCGAATGAATCTTTATTCGGCTTAAAATCTTCTCATATACCGAAAGACGGAAAACATAATTTCGAGTTCCGCCATATTGTCGATAATACAGAGCAAGTCACGTGACAAATTTAGCTCATGTAGTGGACACGAGAGATGGCGCCTACTCAGGAGGACTGTCATCGTGGAATCTGCAAAACTGAAATGTTAACTTGACACATATGCCACAGTAAAAGCGTGATGCAGTCTGATGCAGAACTGTATACATTTACTAAATTAACACTTTTACTGTAACACATACACATTATTTAAAATAAAAAAAAAAGATTGGAATTTTTTTACTAATAGCGGAAGTATTGATTTACTGATATATTTTCAGAATGTATAAGTTACAGCTAGTGATGCCAAAATCCTGGGTTTTCGCCAAAGTTGGGCAAAAATTGATCTAAATAAGAATCTACAATAAGGAATAAAAAATAAAAAAAAAAGAATTCGTTATTCGAGGCTCGAATAATCGAAGTTATCTTTAATCGAAGAGCAACGAATAAATAAGTTTATTCGATGAGCATTTATCCGACGAATAAAAGATATTTTTTTATTCAAAGGTTTTATTCGTAGCATCGAATAAGTTTTTCACTCATAGCATTTATATTTTATTCGAAAGCCTTCGAGCCGCCGAGCATCGAGTCCGGTCGAGCTCAGTCAGGAGGTTGAAAAAAGTGATTTTTGAGAATTTTTTTCTCAGAAACTATAAAATTTTATTCAAAAAACTTCTTCCGTTTGAAAGGTAAGTACATTTAGCTATATCTTTGAATTTTGACGTTAAAAAATATTTATTAACAACAAAGTTATTTATAATCTCCTGGATGTCCTGTTCGAAAGAGGGTTTTGCGGTGACCACGATTACTCGGAAGTGGATAATCTGAAATCGAAAACTCAAAAAAATTTAGTTAATATATTAAATTATCTAGTCCTTGGGCCATAGCAGTAAAATGTGTGTTACCGAAGTCGTAGTTGGATATTCGTACTTTGCCGCGTCAGAAAAAATGGCTGAACGGGTGGCCATGTTTTTGCGGCGGACTTGCGCACTGCGGCGCTCGTAATTTACATTTTCTAAGCACGAAGTCCTTTCATTTTGCTCGTACCACGTTCGGTGGGGCAAGATTGCAGTTAAACGTTTGGTTTTGGTTATTTTCTCAACAAGACCCTGTACAGTAACGGCACAAACGTTCGCGGCCGAGCGTTAGTGGTGATGAAAAAAAAAAGAAGCCGAGGGAATGGGCGGAGTTTGCGCCTGTCGGGATAGGAGGTAAAGGACGACTTCTTTTTACTAAATCTTTACGAGTTCTCCGACTAATCTACGGATGGTGTGCTCGAGGATCAATTGCAACGCATTTTTACGGATGTTCGCGAAAAGTTGAAAGCTACTCGATACAGGTTAAGAGAACGCGATCACGGAAAAGCGGCGAGGTCGCGTCGTAAATAAAGTGGATGCGCACGCGGGACAGTAACAGGCAGGAGGAAGCGAGAGGAACGCGTGGGTGCAAGAAGGACAGAGATGAAAGGAGCGTTTTGATTGGTCGAGGCGGCTGTAATGGCCGCCGATTGGCGCACGCACGCGAAGCACACAGTTGCGCACACGGATGCACGTACACGCGCGAGCATCAGCAGCGTAGCAGTCGCTCGCGGCCGAGAAGAGTGAAAAGAGCGACAGGAACGGCCGGTCCGCGCGTTGCCTTGTAAGGCAGAAGAGGGAGAGTTGGTGTGCGACGACCGTTCGCGGACGGCTCGAAGAACGCCGATTTTCCTCAGCTTCTGCTTCTACCACGATCACGTATCCTTGCCGAGCAGAGGGAAGAGCGAGTTAAAGGAGAGTGCGTGCGGGCCGGGCGCGACGCCGACCGTCGACACAACTGCGTATACGTAAAATCCGACAATCTGACAATCCGTCAAGTTTATAGCTGCCAAAGCAGAACCATTCTCATCATCCCCGGGAGTAGTGTGTGTGTGCGTGTGTGTGTACGTAGCAAAACTTAGAAGCCCACTTATTAGACGTACTAGACAGGAGACGCGGGAAAGCAAAGCTACGAAAGAAAAGGGGAAACGGAAGTAAAAAGGATAACGAAGGGCACATCCAGAGAGATATAAGAAGAGAGTGGAGCAAGTCAGCTAGCAGGAGTGAGAGGGAGCTAGAGAAAGAGAAGCAGAGAGCAAGTTAAAACGCCAAACGAAATACGTAAGAGACAAAGGCCACGGCGGCATAACCTCCAAAGCGAACCGAACCGAACGTGCCGTTCCGAGGACACCCAGTCTTCGTAGAGTCACTTTGACAGCAATTTCGTACACAATATTCACGGAGAGATTATATTTTTACAAGTGTATGCCTGCTGCCCGGGCTTCCCGTGTATGAAGTGTCGCACGAGTGAAGGAGAGAGCACGTGCACGGAACGTATTTTCCTCGAGGTACAGCAGCAGCCGTCGTCGTAAAGTGAAAGAGCGGGATGGTTGTTTGCACGGTCTGTGGGAACGAACGGCTGAGTAGTCGGTCTTTCGTTTCCTCGGCTGTGATCCGCGCGTTTCGCAGTGATGCCTCGACCTGAACGAACCACAACGCCGCGTCGTCGCGAAAAAAATGCCGAAATTTTTTATATATGTTACGAGTCCACCCGAGTCTGTCACCGCTTCTAACTGCACCAACGTGGTCGCGAGAGCTGCTTGTTCGAAAATTTTAACTTAGAATCCCGCGCGTTTTAACCTATTAACTTTATCTAAGATCCTTTATCCAGCGGGACAAATGAAAGGTGACGGCCTTTCTGTAAGGACACATGCTGCCGCGCGTTCTTCCTCGCCAGTACCTTACTACCCTGGAAATCGCTGGCAAGCTGCCTTGATAATGCCTCGTCGATCTGTCCACCAGGACGACGACATATCGCTCGCGTTGGTGCAGTCGAGATGATAGACACCGGTGACGGTGGCTTCACGCACTTTTCCTCCCGGTTGATCGTCTCCCGATCCCGCTGCTTCGGGTGGTTGGCAGTCTGGCTCCTGGTTCCCCAGGTGTCGCGGTTTTTTCCACCCCCGTTTGTAGTCGCTTCTTGGAGTCGTTGGCCGGTGCTGTAACTTCCACGGATATCTTGGTTTTCCGTTGTGTCGTGTGCGGAACGTTTCGTTTTCGCACGAGGTCGGCGCACACTACGGCGTGCACAAAAATATTCGAGGTTACCCAGTGTGGGGTCGAACGGCAGTGTCGTCCGCCTTTTGGATCAAGGCTGGCCCACTTCTGCCAGATACCTCGTGTCGAGGGATGGGATTTATAATTCAGGGCGAACTACCACGAACTACTATGAACGGTAACAAAGGCCGTTTCAGGCTGTTTATTCGCGGAGCTCACGCGTGGTCTCTTTGAGCGGACGAGGCACAATGGCCGCTCGCTCCTCTCCGCTACATCACGCCACGAGAGGCGCTTCCAGCGCCTGCTTTCGAACGTGATGTAGCGGAGAGGAGCGAGCGGCCATTGTGCCTCGTCCTCTCAAAGAGACTACGCGTGAGCTCCGCGAATAAACACCTTTTGTTACCGTTCGTAGTAGTTCGGCCTGAATTATAAATCCCATCCCTCAGCACGAGGTATCTGGCAGGAGTGGGCCTGCCTTAATCCAAAAGATGGACGACTCAGCCGTTTGTCCCCACAGGTCGTGTTTTTCCGCGACACCTGGTATACGATAGTAGTAGCCAATCCGCGAGTGTTGTCGTCGTCCCGCTGTGTGAACGAATTCCGCAATAAGGCCAGAGAAAAGAAAAGCGGGAAGTGGAGGCGGAGGTGGATAATATTGTCACTGCTACGGTCCACGGTTGGTGGATGAAAGTGGCAGGATGCTGCAACACGGTGGATCAGGTGTCGGCTTGATGGGAGGAAACCAGGGCCAGGGGGCCCAAAATACCGCCGGATACGGGAGCATGGGGCCCGTCGATGGGTCCGCGAGCCAGGGCCAGGATCAGGCCGTCGAGGCTAGGAAACAGGACATCGGTGAAATCCTGCAGCAAATCATGAACATCACCGACCAGAGCTTGGACGAGGCGCAAGCGAGGTTGGTCCCATTCCAGATACACGGATCAGCCGCCATTTTTTAATACCACTCGCAGATGTATTTACAATAAGCATTGCCGTCGGACTCATTCGCGCGGGTTTTTCGAGCCGTTCTACTTTATTCCATGTCCTTTCCCTTCAATTGCGTTTCCGCGGTGACTCATTACAGTCATTTAAACGAGATTACAGGCCAGTTTTCCCGTCGCCGAGCGTAACGTTCGTTAACATGTAGGAAACGGCAACTAGAACAGGTTATGTTGATCGCTTCAAAATGTCTCTGGCCACGATTTCGTTCCCGGGGGTGGGGGAAAGAAAACGTTATTCTTTTTACGATGCTTTTTAAAACTTTACAACGCTCAGTAAACTGTTAAACGCCGAGTATGGGTTGTACGTTACTGGTAATGACAGGCTGTAACGCGGGCTGTATACAAGCGCGATAAGGCTGCGTTTATCTTTCGCGTTATTGGTCCATACGATCGTATGAGTTTGCTACAACATTCTCGAGTCTTACTTGCAAGCCTGCCGCGCGCGGTTTCACGGCCCTTTGTCTTCAAGGGATCCGTATCGTTATCGCGGATTGTTATCGCGAACAATACGTATTATAGCGCGGTAGAAATTTTGATTGGGACGCTCGCAGCGTACGATTCACGTCCGCCGTTTGTTTCCCCAGGAAACACACCCTCAACTGCCACAGGATGAAGCCGGCCCTGTTCTCAGTTCTGTGTGAGATCAAGGAGAAAACTGGTGAGTTTTATCTACCTTCGCATTATCATTCAATTCTTATTCTCTCGAACAGGGTGGTTCGCTAGTTACTCGCGTGACCGTGCATCACAGATTCTATCATTTCAACTGTTAAAACGCTCCCGCAGCACCGAGAGAGTTAATTATCTGGGGCTGCCACCTCCCTTTCCAAAATTGATTTTCACCATTTTTTCGCGGCGTTCGACCACAAGCGGCCCGTAGATGATCCGATTTTGTATCGCCGGTCACCATCTCCCGGAACGCACGGTAAACCTTCCGATTAACTACATAGACGCCGTCGAGATAAGAGGGAAACACTCCATAAAAGTACGGGCGATCACCTCGTAACTTGCGTGCACCGGCCTCCCTCGCATGCCAGAGAGTTCTAAACAATCGGAGAAATTCCTAGAACGAGATGCCTATCTAGAGGCTATGCCGGGAGAGATGGTGATGGAGAGATACAGAGGGAGAGAGAGAGGAGAGGCTGTTGATACGTTTTCGGCATGCGCCGAGCCGGTGCAGGGTCGACCCCTGCGCCCATTCGAAACTCGTAAACATAATTTTTATGCGATGTTTGGATTACTTTTACGCGCGGATCAAGAGACCACGAAACGCGCAATTATTTTTCGGGTGCGAGGGGTGGCCGGCGTTGGCTCGAACCTTGCCAGGGGCCAACGGGGCTGAGGTGGAAGAGGAGCTTGCGTGTGTGTGCCGTGTGGGTCGGCTACCCCAAAAGTAGTTTCTGCCTGGTAGTTTGATGGGGGTGGTGGGGCCACCACGCCCCTCGTGCTAAGCCACCCTCTTTCACGTCGTTCCGCCGTAAGTATATGTGTATATCCTATACACATTTTTCTCCTCTCGTTCCTCCCTTATTCCCGTCGGTCTGCTCCAGTCTCCTTCTTTCTCGCCACGAGGGTGGTATTGTGCTGGTCGAGGGTTCGACGTCGACGACATTCCACGCGCAGCGTCCGTTGTATATGTCTCTTCGACAAAAATTCGAATGGGAGCCGAGCTAGTCCCATCGTCGCGAAACGATGCTCTCTCTCTTTTTTTTTTTCTTTGCTTCCAACCGGCTCATCCCGGGGATCGGCTGGCTTTTTCAGGGAATGCAAAGTCGCACGATCCCGCGAGGCCCGTCTTCCCCCGACTATGCTTCTCCCGCAAGTGTAATTGTCCATGGCGCAGGGTCGCTGAAAGAATTTCCACGGCACTCGCAGAATTCGTCGACGACACCGACGATTCACGTTCACTTTCTTCGCCAGCGTACAGAACAATGTAGGCTCGTGTCACGTTACTTGACAATGAAACAAGCAACGCGCAATTAAATATTCAAGGCCCCCGTGGCTTCTCTATCAGCTGTGCGCGGTGCTCGCCGACTGGTTTACTTTTTCAAAGCAGTTACGTCCAGGCTACTTATTATTCCCACTTTTATCTGCTCGGTCGTTTCTCGATCGTGGCGCGAATGAACTGGACGCGCACGGTGCCGTGTTTATCGCTGGCGACCGATCGGTCGCTCTTAATAGGCGATAAACGAGCGCAGAAAGTGAAACGCAGCCGGGAGTGTAAAGAGTATTATTTACGTAAACAAAAAAGGCGTCGAAGTATGATGAGTGCACTCAAGAGGACGAGTCGTTTTAATGGTTCTGTATTCTTCGTGAGTCGCGTTAAGCATACACGCGGTTGCGCAGACACGCGGGCTGCGCATGTACGGGTAGGTCAGACCCAAGGTACGGAGAAAAATGTGCAGGGTAGCGAGGAGCCAGGCTCGGGGAGTCGGAGGGAGAGGTATAGAGAGAAAAAGAGAGGCAAGGCTTGTAGTAGAGTTTATGGGCAATGGCTGACGAGGCAGTGAAAAAGTACTAAAACCAAGAGGAGCAGATAAACGCTATGTTAAGCAGACCGTTTTACCAGCCATTTAATATAATCGGCTCTCTCGTGGAGCTCGGATAACTTCGGATCAGGACCGTACCCAGTCAGATTTCTCCCCGTTTGACAGCCCTCTTTTTCATCTCGTTTATTCGCGCAACCGATAACTGTTGCAACAGCTTGACACAGCATTACGTGTGTGACAGTTTGAATTTTAGCACGCCCTTACAGTGCAGCGTTTCTCTAAAACGAGACAATCTCCGTTCCTTTGACAAGTGCAACTGTAGTTCGCTTTTGCTCCCGCTCCGCGAGGGATCTATTTTTAATGGAGACCACCGATCCATTTGAATATCTCGTATCGTGACTGATAGTCGCGCAGCGTTACTCTCGAGGCGCGGACGATTCGTCACGGCCATCCGAAACCGCTACTCCTCGAAACCCAGTGATCGTCGAAAACCTGTTTCGGACAACCCCGTTTAGGCCGATTTCCCATGGGGCCGCACGAGGATCCCGGAGGGTAGCGGAGAAAGAAAGGGAGAAGAGAGCTGGAAATCCGCGGGATTTCTCGAACCCGCCTTTCGACCAACCCCTAATCCGTTTTTTCTTCTCGTCTCCGTCGAGCAGAGATCTCTCTGGATAGCCCCTCACAGCGGTGGTTTGGCGGTATAATCGTCCACGCCACGTACCGTGACTTCCTAAAAATATTCCCGACACGATCGACTCGTGGCGGGGAGGCACGATGATTCAGAGCCGTGGCTTTTTCGACGGCTGGCCCGAGGATTCTTCATCGGGCGCTCCTATTAATTCACGAAACTCTGACATCCGATTGCGACAACCGGCCGTCGGAATTTCGGCTGCAATGTTGCTCGGCGAAATTTCGAAACATCAAGTTGGTTAATTAGCACCGGCCGCTGTAATTAATCTAATCGGAGACCGGTCGCCGTCGATTGTTAACTCTGTTGCCCGATCGGCGGCCAGCGTTATTTATCGCTTCGCCGACTCGCGTAACCCACGCTAGTCCCGAAACGCAACCGGACCACGGTCGATGATGTATCTTCCACTGCCAGCTCGCCCGATTTATCGTCATTCGATTAAACCGACAGGGAGCCAGCGCCGTTACACCCGATTCCCGTACTCTTGAAACGACGCTGCCTCGCGGTCGCGTTCCGGCGTAATAATTAAAAATCCATACTCGATTTGGCCAGCGCCCAATGGCGATTCTCTTTTACTTCGCGCGACCACGCCGTAAGTGTTTTTCACAGGCGAGTCCTTGATCCACGAAAACCGGCACTTCTTCGACCTTTCCCTTTTCTCTCTCTCTCTCTCTCACTTCGCTCGTCACCATCGGCAGGGATAAAAATATTATCGTCACCGCCCCATGGGTGAAATCACATTTAGACGCGAGTCTTGTAAAAATAGTTTGAGACGCGATGCCAGCGGGATGTGAAGGAAATATATGTCGGAACGCGAGCGCCCCGGCTCTCCTATGAAGAAACCTTTCGCGGGCTCGAATATTTTGAAGGATATAACTCTGGCCAGCGGAGTCAGAAGCAAGTTACTCTAACCGGAACGGCGATTCATTTCGCGAAGCTGCCTCGCGTGTTCATTTTTATCGATGCGTTCGAAAAGTAATTAGCGGGCCAGTATACAATCTTCCTAATGAACATTGTGCTCTCGTAAGAGTAAACTGTGTGTTCTACGTTAATTAGACGGCGCTCACTTTAATTAAGGCTTGCGCAACGATCCGCATATTTGTTTGTCTCACGCGACTCTGCGGGCGAGTTACACGCCGCGGCGCGGCGATCCAGCGCGACGTGCTTCTTTTCATGCGTGCAAATTCGCGAAACTTTCTGCCTCGCGCCGCGAGGCCGTTCATTAACGATTCTTCTCGGTGTTTTCCAATGCCATCTATTTGTTTCCCGTTTCAAGCATCGTCAGAACGGGGATGGGGATGGGATCATCCACCCCCCCCCCCCCCCCCTCCTCCCTTGCAATTAACAGATACGCGCGCGGTCAATTGCAATCGGCAGCGTTCTCATCGACGCCTCGCAGCGCTCCTTCTGGGTAGGTATGGCCGGGATAAACGAAGCATCGCGTTCGAAGAATTAATAACGTAATTTACTCGCCGTGCGCGTAACACGCCCTGTACATTGTGATTTAGCGGGCCACTCCCGGTAATCTGATTTACGGAAGTTGTATCGGTAGCCGGGATTAAAATGTTCCCGCGCTCGCATGATTCTGTTATCCGATCGCGATCCGTTTTATAATTGGAGCGGAGAAATTTTCCGAGCGGCAGGCCTCTAATTACTTCCCGCCGGCCGCACGCTCCAGATTTTTGTCTCGGCGAGGAGCGCGTGGCGATATTAATCGTCCGAGGGGAAGGAACAAGAGTGGCGTCGCGACCGATGTTGATTCTCGATCGGAGTAGTTTCGGCGTCGCTTCTATCGCCCGGCGAAAGATAGAAAGGCGGCCGGCCGTTGCTTTTCCAAGAGATGACGCTTCTCGTCGCTTCCCCGGCCCCGGCTGGAATGTCGTTCCCCTAGCTTCGATTCCCTTTTCTTCTTTTTCCACCGTCCTCCCCTTCTTCTGCTTCTTCTCCCGCTTCGCCTCTGTCGTTTTCCTTTTTCCTCTCTCCCCACCTCCTTCGACCGCGGTCCCCGTGCATGCAGATGGGTTCCAGCAGCCAAGGTGAACCGGCCTTTCTGCTCTCTCTGGAGAGAGAGGGCTCAAACTTCTTCGACCCGACTAACGAGATTTGTCCGATTCCAGCCTGTCGCATTGTGCGCTGATTTATTGCGAAAAGTTTTTAAGGTTGCACCGAGCCTCGGTGTATTTACCCGCGGATACCGAGGGGGGGGGAGAGAGAGAGAGAGAGAGAGAGAGAGAGAGAGAGAGAGAGAGTCCTTTTGCTCGCCACGACGGCATTTCGTAGCAATTTCTGTCGCCGCAGACGACGCCCCTAAGCCTGTCCAAACGGTCCCTCTCTCGTTTCGCAGGCTATACAGGGTGGTACGATAAACAATGCGGGGGAATACGGTTGCTTTTCTGCCTCTCCGATTACGTGTCGAGTATTAATTACCGAAGGGAGAAGCACCGGCGGCGACAATGTCGGCCGCGGAAGAGCAGGCTCGATACGGCTGATCGAAACGCGCGTCGAGTATTTATAGGCGAAGATAATGCCCGGCCGCATTATCAAGTAATAATGTTACCGTAATGTCTGGCCGTAGATAAGATACACCGTACGTTTCTTAACGAGGCTCGACGCGGTCGTTATTGTTCGAGAAGCGAGCTGCACGGGCCAAAAGGAGAATCCCGAAATAACCGCCAGATAGCCTCGCGGCGTTAGTATTTCTGGAACAATATTTTGCTAAACGATTCGCGAGCGGACGTATCTACGCAACGCTGCGCCTAGCGTTCGACCGCTCTCCGAGCGCGCGTACAGAGCGTATCAGGTAATTGAAAAAGTAAGAGAGAACGCTACGGGCGCGGCGTGCGCGGTGTAATGATACGACGAACAAAAGAAAATCCAAGCAACCGAGCCAGGCATTGTGCTGTCAAGTCGTACACGACAGTTACGCCGCTGTCCCGTTAACGGAATTGCACTTAAGTCGCTTTAATTGCGCCGAGTTACTGACCGGAAGTGGTCGGTTATGGTCATCGCCTTCGCGGAAGGATCTCTCCCGTCAGCCCTCGCGCCCTGATCGGTATCGATCCACGGCGACTCGCGGATAGATCGCGGTTAGATCTCGGCGCAAGCACTGTAAATTCAGCAGGCCCGTTAAGAGGACTCTCGGCGCGATCCTCGCGCGTCCGGTCGAGTAGAATCTCCGAGGGAGCGAAAAACGCGCGCGAAGGGGTTTTGAAAAATAAACAAGCGATCCAGTTGGGTCGTCGGTGCGGTGCGCGCGCGATAAATATCTACCGGCAAGAGGGCCCTTTGCGGAATTCGCCGTGCGTGTTTGCCGCGCGGAGTGCGCGACTCGGGCAGCACGCGTGTGCGGCGCGCAGGGGGTCGATTTAACAAACCATACGTTACGCCGCGATAAAATCTCGCAAACCTATAAACTTCGAGCTGGGGCTAGGTGCGGGTACGTTATATCATAAAAATCCAGTAAAATAAGCTCGTAAACCGAAAGACAGAGAGAGGGAGAGGGAGAGAGAGAGAGAGAGAGAGAGAGAGAGAGAGAGAGAGAGAGAGAGAGAGAGCTCGGGAAAGAGTGAAACGAGGGAAGGCTGGCTGTGCGGCCATGTCCGCGGTGCAATAAACTTTTGCCCGCTCGCGCGGGGGTACGTACTCGCGTGTTTTACACTTGCCGGCCGGGCCAGAGTAGCCAAGCGCATCTCGCGACTCTCCGGAGGCTCCGTCTTTTATATCGGCGATAATTAATCCAGCTTTTTCCACGCGGCCCGACAGCAGCGGCGTTTCGCTGAATTTCGTTGGACCGGATGCGTTTCACCGTTCCGTCGCGCGCAGCACCGAGAGAAAGAAAGAAAGAAAAAAAGGTGCTCCTGTATACAGCGGAGCCGTCCGCCGTTGCTCGCAACAAAATACGACCGCGGTCTTCTTACTTGCCGTTCACTTTTTACCGGAGCCTTCTCCACTCGCGTTTCATCCTGATTATCCGACTCGCATATATCCGAGATCTTATGCCCCGGCTGGTAACGCCGGTCGCGATCTATATAGGCGAGAGAAGGAACGATCTTCCGAGAGGCTAATTGGAAGACTCTCGAAGGGCCAGCGTTGGCTCCGATGGTACGTACACCAGGGGCCGGTATTCTCTTAATCGTATGGTAATTCTATGGAGATTGCATGGGGCGAGGAGAAGCTCGTACCGTGGATCGTTAGGCCCTTTTCGTTCCCGATGGAATCTAACCTTGCGCCCACGTTTTTTCTTCGATTCGCCGTCCTCCCGTTCGGATTCTAATCAGTTTCTCTTCACCTGTCGCCCGTACACTTTAACCGATACCACCATCGGCCCAGTCGCTCCTCGCGATCGACCGCTTCGAGAGCAAAGTTGATCGATGCCGGCGGACGGTCGCGTGCGTTTCGCTTAATTCCGCCAGGCTTCCCACGGATAATCCGACGCGAGCTGCCGGTCGAGTCGCGACGGTAAGAAATTCACGGCCTCGCGTGGAATACGCGGCTTTCCGTCACTTCCGACGCCCTCCGTCGGGGGCACAGGGGAGGGGGGTTAGATTCGAGTTGACGGGTGAATGGCATGCCACCCTCGGGGATAACAATAACCACGCGCTCCTTGCCATGAAATAAGTATCATCGTGTCTTGTTTTCGCGCAGAAAAGCCCGTGACACGCGACGACCTTACACCCGCGGTCGATCGTGTACGCGCGCCACGGTTGTTACGTGCTCTACGTACAGCCGGTTATCGTTCATTTAATTCCGTTCCAATTTCGCCGGCGTAGCGGATGACAAGCGAGAGTGACAGCTCGTCCTCGAGACGAGCGTCGTGTCTCCGTCGGTGAAACAGCGTATCGGTATAATTTTGTCACGGAACGAATTGCTGGCGCCCGTGTAACGCGCGGTAGACCGGCGCAGTGCCGATCGCCGTTACCCGCGGCTACATCAGCTCGCCATTAACCGGCCGATCGGTCAACGACGAGCTATCCGCGATCGTTCGCCTGTAATCGAAACACCGTGCGCCGCGCCCCGTTCATCCAATCTCCGAAACACTCTTTATCGGCAACAGCCGAAGCGCCCCGCCGCTCCGTCGGCTTCCCCCGAGTTCCCTCGTTTGTTTGCCGCGTAATCGGAGCTCGCGTTATCTCGCCGAGCTATAGTTGCTGGTACCTGCGGCGGAATCGGTAGCGCGCGTCTCGCGGATGCCACTAGATTTTTCGGGGATTAGCCAGGGATTTTCGGTGTTCTAAGCACGGGGCGGTGCTTCTATCGTTCGATAAGGGAGAGAGGAGGCGCGGGTTACTCGATTATTTACGACGGCGGGTCGACTAGGTGTTCGCCGACGACTATTCAGCAGCACGTAGGGAGCGTAGATCAGAGCGGGGAGAGCACACACCATCAACAGGCGCGCGGCGACGGCCGCGTGTGCCCTCGAATAAACGAGAAAAAGGAGGAGGAGGAGGAGGAAGGACAAGGAGAAACACGAAGGAGAGCTTCCATCTCTGGCTGGAGATTTCATTAAAATTCATGAACCGTGCGCGACTTGCGCCTCCTCGCCGTGGTGGTCTTTGAGTTTTGCGCGTTAAGAAGAAGCGGCCGCGGGCAGAATCCAGCGGCGCGGCGCTGCCGGAACAACCAGAAGAAGCTCGCGAGGGAAAGCAGGGTGGCGGGCTGAGAGAGAGAGAGAGAGAGAGAGAGAGAGAGAGAGAGAGAGAGAGAGAGAGAGAGAGAGAGAGAGAGAGAGGGAGCAACGTTAGCTATGAATAATACAGGGAACTTCTAATTGCGCCAGACAAAACTCTGTAGTTGGAAAGTTTCGTAGCCGGAGCGCCACGCCGCGCCGCACGGGGGCGACGGCTAGAAACTTTCTCTCCTCTCCTCTCGCTAAACTTACCGCTTGTTTCTGCCCGACCCTCCATCTCCATATACGCGCCGCTGTCTCGCCGGAAGTCAGCCGCGCCGGATCTTCTGCTCTTCGGCTTTTCCCCGCAAAACCCCTTCGGTCGCTTCGCCGATGTATTCCACGGCCGTCCCTCTGGTCTCCTTCTATCGCAGGATCTTCCCAACAGGGCCAACCTTAATCCCGTACGCCGGTTGCCCGCGAATGGCGCGCGATTCAGATTTCATCGTCGGGCGATGATCGGCGTCATTATTCGCCGGATCGTTTGCTACCCGGCAGAGGGAGCGAGAGAGGCGGCGGGGTAGCGCTGGAACGGGAGAAATAAACGGCCAGTCGTTTCGGTTTCTATTCCTCTGTTTTCCTCTCCCTCGCTCGCGGCAACGCTCGCATAGGTGCTGGCAATGAGAAGAGGGATATCGTTTCCGCGGGGGAGGGTGTGCTCAGCCCCCGTACTCAGGGGGTGGCTGTAACGTCGCTCGTAAAAACACCGTAAACTCGACAGCAACAGGTCCCGTGTGTCTGGTACAGAAACGGGCGACCCCGCTCGAATATGATGCCTCGAGTGCACGGGGCACTTGGTCCTCGTATCACGGCCCTGATCCAATTCCTACCGACTCGTCCCCGCTCCTCTCCCCCCGTGCCTTTCGCCCTAATGAAATCGTTGCGAGCCCCCTCCCCCTCGACTTATCCTTTCAAGTGGATCTTCCGCGTATTTAATTCGCACTGAGAAGAGCCAGACGAAGATTCGAGGACGCTACCTTACTCCGCGGAGGCAACGAGAGAGTCAGTGGCCTCGGGAGTACACGGAGTCGTCCGCGGAGCCCTCCTCTTCGCAGCTGGCAGCGTTTTCGCCACGAAGGATTCGAAATTCTCACCGCGCAAGGAGTCTGCGGCATCCTATCCGCATGCATTATGCATACACGGCGATGCCACGAGAAAAATGTCACCCGCAGCCGCGAAAGAGGGTTGCGTTTACGTGCGCAACGCTTCTTGGCTGCGTACGTGCGAGCCTCCGGCGGGCCAGAAATTTTTAATGTCCCCGCTGCGCTCTGCCACTTACCAGGCTGAATTTTCTACAAGCCAGCTTTAGTAATCACGGTGGTTGGGGGAGGAGCGGAGGATGATTCGTTCGAACGCGTAGTTCGATTGAGTAACGGGAACGACTTTGATTTTTTCATTAGCCACTCGTTCGGAGGTGTATCGTTTCTCTTTTATTGGGATTAATTGCCTATCGTCGTGGCGAGCGAAAGAATCGCTCGGTCGTTAGATTTTATGGACGAACGTAGCCCGCGCGGACGGGGTCTCATCCTCGACATTTTCCACAATGGTTTTTCGACGATTTGATATCGAGCGCGCGCCGCCTTTGCCACCCCTTCGATGAACGGCTGGGCGCGGGGATGAAGCTGAGCCGACAGTGGCGTCGGTCCACCCTTTCTCAGGGACGGATTACCCTCCCTGGTCCCTCCGAAAGCTCAGACTGATCTCTGCGGCTCCATTAGGTGGCTCCCCCACCCACCGTATTATCCCGATTCTTTGTCCCAGCGCGAACAATCGTGCCGCGCACAAAAGTCTGTCTCTGATAAATTCTCCAACGTCCACGGAGTCGTTTCGATAGCCTTCGATAGACGGTCATCTCTTCAGCGAGCGACGAGCTACTGGAGAATCCTGATTGTTTCTTAATTCTACCTCGACCGAAATAAGTCTCAGGAGTGGATCTCTAGCGATGGTTTATAGATGGCAAAGATAACGAGATCGTCCCTCGGGGCAAAGGTTTCTGTTTTTTTTACCGGTCTTAGTGTTCCGTTCGGCTTTAGCGCGCGCGCGCGCGAAGGAGCAGAGGGGTCCGTCTCGTTAGCTGGAAGCCGAATCGGGGGTGAGAAGGAAAGTCGAGGGTGTAGCTTTTCCGATGGTGATGCACCGACGGGAGGCGTGCGTTTACGACGCCCACGGGAGCCACCGGCATGAAAATGAAACGCGAAACAGTCTACGTGTCCTGTTCATCCGTGAAAAACGGATGTACCGATCGGCTGCCCGGAGAATTTCACGGCTCCTCCTATTACAGAGCTTGTAAATGCTAATCGAGCCTGCTCGTTGGACAAAGGTCTGCAGGCCAGGGGGGCGAGGCAGGAAATAAAACAGAGGATCTAATAGAGAGCATCGGCGAGACGAAACGTTAATTTTTAAACGGTTTAACGCATCCCTGCGGGACGTCGAGCCGTGACCCTTCCCTTCGCGATGTTCGATCTGTTCGATGGGATCGGTCCTTCGGGCGCGAGTAAAAGTAAACGATACACCGTTAGCTTTTACTGCGAATAACGTTCGTCCATCGCGAGGCGCTTCTAGAAAAATCATCCGAGTTCTATATTCTTCTTTCTCCAATGAATTCTTCTTGATCTGTCGCGATGGCAGGCAATCGGCTTCGATCGTGCTATCCCTTCGGTTTCGCCCATTCGTTCTTCCGCGCAGATATCTACCTGGAGGAGAGGACTCTCTGCGCGGCCAACGCGAGCACGCCGCCGGAGATTTTCCAGGCCAAGCGACACCGCGTTATTCGCGGGACGCACGGACCATAGATCACGGTGTTTTCAGCGCCCACATCCCCGACCGGCAACACCCACGGTCCGTGCACACAGGGGCCCGCCGACTGAGTTATTTTCTGACCATTGCCTCTTGTCCTCCCGCACGAAACGCTCGGGTACGGTTTGCCGCATCGCGGCCGCGTGTATGGAAGAGCGTACAGGCTGATTCAGGAGTCGACGCGGACCAGTGGCTAAGGGTCCCCGAGCCGCGTTTAGAAATAAAGTTGGAAGGTAGGATCGACTCTCGGGGATATCAGCGGTTTTCAATTACTAGCTGCGATAGGCTTCGCGTGGCAGCTAGGCGAGTCGAGATGGCACGTCGAGGAGGGGTATAAAGAGCGAGGAAACGCTTCGTTTTCAAGCTGCGCGTTCAGCAGAAAGATGGTAACGCAGCGTTAGAAGCGAAGTTGCCACGGAATCTTTCCTAAAAGTTGGTAACGTTTCGATCGGAAGCGCGGGTAAATCGGCTTTTCGAATCACCCTGTGGCTGCGGTGGATACATAAACTGTAGCCTCCCCCCCGGCGTGGTGCGGGGGTTTGAAATACATTTGAACTACGTCGCGACACACGCGCGAATCCTCGTCTAGAAACAGGAACGCAGACGCTCACGTATACCGGGTGGCTCGGCGGAAGCGGTGGTGGTCGGACGCGAGAGCCACTCGATCAATACGCCACGTTGCCTCCTGCGCCTCCACCCCCAGGAACGTCGGTCTCTACCCCCTGTCGCCTCTCTTCCTCTCTCTCCCTCCCGCTTATCTGTCTCCCTTCCTCTCTGCCGCCAGCCAGCTAGCCAGCCCTCTCGCCTCACCCCGTCTTCCTTCTGCCCGATGTGCCGCTCGCCCACCCCTTGGAAAAGGAACGACGGAGGAAACACGCTCTCTTTCTCCGTCACCCTCGTCGCCTTTCCTCCCCCCCCGCCCCGGACGCGGGGATTCCGAAGGAAATACTCCGCAGCTCAGCAGGATTTTTCCAGTCAGGAAATAACAAATATACACGCCCAGGCGAAACGAGTAGATTTTAATGGAGCGTTCATGCGACGTTCGCGCCGGCCACCCCGATTTACAGAGGCGAGGGAGAGCGACCTGGTCGAACCGGTGAACGCGCCTGCAGGTGATTCGTTCCACGGGACTCGGCGGTTCGGATTTCTCCGACCGGGCTCCTCGAACCGGAGATACCTACTTCCAGCGAACCCGTCTCCTGTCGTCGCCGCGCGAGATCTTCGGAACTGGATTAAGCTTCGGTAGCCGTTCGATCGGAAGTTGCGGCAGCTGTTTGGACGCCGGGACGGTAGACGTCAATGAAACGATGCCCGCGAAAGTTTCAGCTTAGCCATTTCTCGCTGGTGCTGGGTGGTGGGAGGACCGCGGGCAGGTTATAGAGTCATTAGGCGGTATAGAGCGCGGAGCGCACGTAGACATTAGGTTCCGCAGTGCACACCGCCCCGGCCTCTTGTCAGGTCCATTTAATCGATTACCGTTTCCGTTGAATTTTACAACGGCGTGTAACTGTAAATCGACTCGGCTATTTTCGCCCGTCGGGCTTTTGCGGCCTTTGCTTCCGTTTCTCGTCTTCCGATATAAAAGCTTCTGGTGCTTGTCCGCGTGTTACACCGTGTCGGTCAGATCCTTTGCCAGAGGAACGCTGCGACGTTGTGAAAAACGGCGAGCTTACCTCCGGTTCCTCCGAACGAAACGGTCGAGTGTATCGCGTTAAAAAAAGACGGCGGATATTACGGCGGAGGGAAAGGGAGCAAAGAGTAATGGGCTCGGGTAGAGAGGATACGGTCCTGGCCATGCGTGCACACAGAGCTGTTTCTACCCTTACGGCGGAGGGCTTGTTGGAGGGAGGGCTGGGACGGGGGTGTACACATTCGGTACACCTGTGCTGTATATTGCGGAAAAGCCGGACTTGCCAGGCAATAAGAATTTCTTTCTCGATACGCTTTTCTCTCTCTCTTCCTTCCTTTCCTCTTTAGTCTTGCAACGTTTTATTAATACCCCTTCCTCCGCCTCTTCCGCGCACTCGTTCCTGACGTATCCACGATCTCTGCCACCCTTCTGGCTTGGCTCCTTACCACCGTCGCGCCTCGTTCTTCCTCTGCATTCCGCCGCGACGGAAGCTCCCTGCGTGTTCCGTTCCCCGTTTATCGCAGGTATCTCTGTGCCGCGTTAATCTCGCGCAATTATGTCGCGGCTCGTTTTCTCTGGGCCTGTCTCCGCTTTAAATTCCCGACGAAAGTCTGCGTCTACTCCTAAGGCACCGGCGCACGTTTCACGCGCCGCTTACGCGGTGACGAAAGTTTGCGCAAGGAAACGCGGAAAGGGCTTCGAAACGACCCGATGAATTTCGTTGGATCACGTAACAAAGGGGTGAGAAAGGGTGGGAGGGGAGGAAGGGCGCGCGAGATCTGTGGCCCTCTCGTTCCTCGTTAGCTCGTCGCGAATATCTTCGGTCGTTATTAAGCTATTAAAAAGTCTAGTTATCGTTGTCGCGGTGTACACAGCAGAGAGAGAGAGAGAGAGAGAGAGAGACAAGTCCTCGAGGGTTCCCTAGCAGGAATGCCACTTCAATAACGAAGCCGAAGCGGAGTCGAGGGGCTTAATTTGCCTCGAGACGCCGCCATGTACGCTCTCTCTCTCTCTCTCTCTCTCTCCCTCTCCCCCGCGCATACATACATCCACCGCCGGTGGATGCTTTTCCTCCTGGCCTGTGTCGTACACCTACGTGGGCGAGACGTACCGCGCGCCTCTCGAGCGTGTCTAAGCCGGGGCCCCGCGCGTGTGTGCGCCCCTACGTTCCACGTAGAGTACATAGCACGCCTAGACCATTTTGCAGCATTCCTGCCATTCTAACATCCGCGTTTCATTAAAAGATCTTGCCCGACCTCTTGGCGTAGCCGCGCGCAAGGTTCCAGCGAGCGGAGGCGGAGGTGTTCGCCGGGAGAGCGCGCGGACATCGCGCCCTCGACCGACTCGAAATATCAGAGAGAAAGAGAGAGTGAGAGAGGCGGGCAAACGGGTGGAAAGAGGGAGGCAGCCAGAGGCCACGTAAGCTCACGGACTCTCTCGGCCGAGATATTTTTGCGCCGTGTAATCTTTTTGCTTGAATATATTAACGGCGTTCTTTTTCTGGAGCCGAGAGATCGCTTCTAGCGAGCCTGCGAAGAGGCGCCGAGAAGCGTTGAGTGCGGAGTTTATGGCCTTGGTATCGCGACCACGCTCTCGACGCCGGTTCCGCGTGTAGCCGAGTCTCTCCGCGTCGGAACGGAGGAGTAAAAACCACCGGCGGAGCTATCTGGCCTCGTGGTTGATGTTCGAATTGCTAGAGGAAACGGATCGTTTCTACGGCCAATTAACGCCGACGTTAGGCGACTCGGACGCCCGAAAGCTTTATGCCCTATCGCTCCTTCGGCGACTTTACGGGGGTGCGTGTCTAACCGAACTGTCACCCCCCCTCCGAGCCGAAGGATAAGATTTTCGATGGAGAGGGACGAGGAGGAAGGCGGGTGAGCGCGTGGAAAGGAGACAGACGAAGCGTGCAGACGGAAAGGCAGCACCGCCCGGTAATGCGGCATAATACCCCGTAAGGGGGTTAAGAGTAATTCCTGTCGGCCAGGGGGTCGTCCCTTTCGACGTTTACGACGTGTTTTACGCGATCAAAGCGAGCCGTAACAATTATTGGACGATTTCGCGGCCGTAAAATTTTATTCGACCCCCACGGCCACCGACGCCGCTTCCACCCTCTTTTCTTGAGCGACCAGCGGCGGAACGGATGCTCCATGGTTCTTGCACGCCGATCCGCCGACCCCCTCTCCCTCCTTCGTTCTCCTTCTTCCCTGCGATATAATATCTCCCGCGGTTTCGCCGGCTACAATGTAACGCGAGGGCCGGGATAAACTCGGTTGAACAGGGGGCGTTCTCGCCGAGGATTTATGTCTTAATTAAAAAAATTTCTTCCTCAACGGAAGAAAGGTAATACGCGACTGTACAAAGGATGCAACGCGACGCGGCTGAAGCGTAACGCGGACAGAAGTAATAAACAGAGCGGTGGCTTTTTCTCGCGACATGCATGGCATCGCCGCGGGTAGAGATAGAAACGGGGAGGGAGCGGGTAGTTTCTCGATTGTTCCGTATCGGTGTATCTGAGGATATCCTGCCGGTGAAACGGAGCGTTCGTTACAGAAGTTTCTGGAACCGGCGGGACGAGGGTCTTAATTATCTTCTTTCCACGATCCCGCTGCCCGTTGCTACGGTTGAAACGCTGTGCTCGCGGTTCGCGCATTCGCACGAGGAATGGTTGCGCGCGTAGCCCCGCCGAAAACTACGACCGCGGCGATACTTGTTCCTTGCCGTTCCGCTGGCAGTCTCGCGGTGCAAGGAGAGAGGGATCGATCGGTCGTTGGGGACACCCGGTACGTGGAGTTGAGCGCGCGCCAGTACGTTCGGCCGCGTTTTCGCGTCGAGTTCTGATTTACGGCGGTCGGAAAAGCCGCGGCGGCGAGCGGGAAAGAGGCGAGCACCCGCTCCCGCCGGAAGCGCCTTCGAGAAACGAGGAAAATAATAAAAGCATAGAGGAGGAGGAGGTGGGGAGCACGCCGACGATATGGTCGAGCGAGTTGGACGCGCGGGACTCGGGAAGGAAACGACGGATGCCCGAGAAAAAGGGAGCGACGGGCGAGATGGGGCGAGAGGGAAGGAGAGCGGTGTGTCGGCCCGCTGGAAAAACATACCGCGGCGAAGTTGCGAGCGCGAGAAAGCTTTCGCGCTGGATTCTTGTCGGCGAGGACGGAAGCGCGGGATTGCCAAAGAGCGAAAGAAATCGTGGAGAAGTTGGGATCCGCGAGGAACGGGAAACGACCGACGCGGGCAGGGCCGGCGTCCCGACCGGAAACGCGGCGCACCCCGTCGTCTACCAGGTCCGAAGCGTTATTATTACCCGCGGAGAGAACTCTCTTCACCGCTCTCCGCTCGCTTCCAAACTTTTACGCGCTCGGCAGTGTATGCGCGCGAGCGTCGCTTTGCGGCGCGCGTTATGTCGCGTAACTCCACTGGATTAAAATAAATAAATCACTCTGTTTTTTGCGGGGATTACGCTGAGTAATTCAGGATTGCGTATCGCGACGGGTTACGACACGGCTCGTCGTATGCAATTTTTAAAAACTGCCTTCGAAACTGGCGATCCTGGTTTCGTTGAAGGCCTGCTTTTTTAATGATTGGGCGAGTAGCGCGCTCAGCTAATAACGTAAGGGTTGTTCGTTGAGAATGTTAAGACGGTTGGCTCCTAGAACTCGAGGAACGAACTTCTTCTCCCGCTCGTCTCGACGGCGACGATACGATGGTATCTGACACGCGACGATCTTACCTTTCAGAAGGCACTCGGGCAGAACTGGCGCTCGTAACGGGGCGAAACACGATATCAACAACGTTGAAAACACCTCTCGTGTCTCGATTTCTTTCGTAAATCAGAAGAGGCCCGGATATTCTTACGGCTCGGTGTCGATATCGGATCCCAGGGGTAACGCTCGGGCTCCTCTTCTTTCAGCTTTGCCTCCCTCTCGCGGCCCCGTGCAAACCCGCCGCCTTGCCGACAGGATTCACCCTCGAATTAAAAGAGCAGCCATTCTGGCCTCCTCTCGCCTCCCGTCCCTCCTATTCCTCCCTAACCCTCTTCCCCTGCTCGCCTTCTTACATCTGGACGGTCCACGCGTATCAGGGGTCGAGCGAGAAAAGGTCGAGGGTGCGGAATAGAGACGGAGAAAAAAATTGAATGGATTTTCGGAATCGATTCCCTTAGACGCGGCCAACAGTCGCCTGAAGGGATCTTTGAACTGGGTCAGGATTCGGGTCTACCTGATACCTACCAGCCTGGGGCGCACACGTAATTTCATCTGGCTGCTCCAGGCTTTGTTGTCTTTTGGCATTTCTCGTACAGACACCATAGTTGTTCGCGCTTGCACGGATCAGTACGGTAAACTCGGGTGAATCCGTGATAGTTTTAGAATTTGTCTAATAACTGCTAATATTTACATGTTCTGAAAGTAAGTCTAGGATATAATGATAGGTCAGAGAAACAAATAATAGGTTAACAGAAATTTACTAAGTATATTTAATTGAAAATATACAAAATTAACTCTGGTTACTCCGTGATAGTACTCGCTGGCTCTATATATGTTCACCAGCTACTTGTTTATATTATTTTAAATGATTTTACATTATTTTATATTATTTTGTATTATTTTATATTATTCCACATTATTTTATATTATTATCATTTTGTGCATAATCAATCGTTTCACGATCGTTAGATGTCTGAGACGTAAGGAAACATCGTTTCTGGTATTCACCATCAGAATTTCTCAAACAGCGCAATCAGAAGCTCAGTATCAGGCGCACGAAAAATAAGAATTTAGTCAATTTCATAATCTTCGTCATCATAAGCAAAAATAACACCGATGCCTTATTGTATGATAATTTTCAGAGCAAGACTTGTTAAAGTGTCATTTTACCATCACTCACCCGCAATTTGAACTTTCCATTTATCTTCTAAAGCACATATAATACACAAACAAGCGATCGTCCACAACTAGCACGAAAGATTTCACGAATAACGAGCTGCTGGAATAAAATGCTCTCTCACTCTATCACACTACCTTCGATTGACTAATTACTTTACCACAACATAAGCTAGAAGATCAACGCTGCCCGTTAGTTTTCGTTCCATCTAAATCGAGTGAGAAAATTTCGAGTTACAGATAAATGAAGAATTGTCACGGAATAACCTGTGCCACGGATTTACCCGAGTTTACTCTACTTCGCAGCTTCGATATTTGCAGTCGCGAAGTCCTTGTGTATTTTAACGCAATGCTAATTAATGTTTGGTCACTCGTCCCTAATTTCCAACTTCGTTTACGCGACACCCCATGCGCCACCTGCGACGTTCTCGCAAATCATCGAGCTTTACAACTCGAATCGTAACTCGCCGCGAAAAAGTCCCAGCAATGAATAAAGTCGATACGGCCTGTGACAGAGACAAAAGAGAGCATTGGATGATTCTAGGGGTGGGACTATGTCGCCTTCATTGATATCATCCCCCGAAGATTTAAGTGACTAGGGAAATGCGCGCACGGTATGCTTTCTGACCCACCCGGTGATATTCGGCTCTTGCCCCCTGCTCTCTCTCTCTCTCTCTCTTCTTTCTTCTTTCTCCTTTATGCATGGCGTATCTGCTCCCATCCGGTTCGTGGCTCTTTCTATTTCCCCCCCTTTTCCCCTCTTTCTGTTTTCCTACGGTGAAAAGCGGGTAGCAGCCGACAACCCTTTGTTACCGTGCCTTATCTTAATTGCTTTCACGGGTTCCCGTTTAGATCAATACACACCGGCGGCCGCTCGCTCGCTGCGCGTTGCCATACCTCCGCTCGCCTCCGCTCCGCGAATCTAAATTATCCCAAGGGTTGTTTCGACCAGGGATTTTCGATTTTCTCTTCCCTCGGCCGTTCCCGCTTCCCATTCCGGCCCCCCCCCCCGCTCCCCCCTCTGTACACACGGCCCTTTTGCATATTTAGCCAAACTCGTTCCCTCGATCCGATTTATCTTGCCGGGCGTGCACGTCGCCTCGTCGCGAGTTAATCGCGAACAATTTGACGCGCTGGGCGGCGGCCCGTTTCGTCGGCTCCCTGGGCGAAATGTCTGGCGGACGTTTAGCCGTTATCACGGGCCACCATTCACGGCCGGATTAACATATGTGCGCGGCAAGGGCCGGCCGTTTCTTCTAAACGACGGATATTTTGTCTTCCGCCCGTGGTAGAGGGACGCGAATTAGTCGGGCGGTTAGCTCGATCTTCAACGGGGTGTCATATTAACGCAGTTCGCTCGGTAACGACCCTCGAAAACGACCAAGCCGTACCCGTTGTCGAGCTGGCGCTCGTATAGCGGGCCAGTGTTTCACGCGGGGCGCCAGTGTTGTGACGAATACGGGCGGCTCTGCTCGACAGGAAGCTTGGGCGAGGGGCGAGCAGGGAGGAAGAGACCGAGGGGAACAGGAAGGGAACGCGTGTTCCTCGTGTGTGCTTCGAGTGACAGAGAGACTTTGAGAGTACATAGAGAGAGAGAGAGAGGAGAGAGAGCCGTGCCGGCTGGGCAGACCGTCTGAGTCGTAAAATGTTAACTGCTAGTAAAACTGAGTTTACGTGCTTGTAAGGACCCCCGCAGGAGGTTACCCCAGTCCCTGTGCCGAGCCGACCTGCTACCAAGGGCCTCCCCTTACCACCCCTTACACCCCTTAATGGCCAGATTATTGCCCGTAAGCCACCCCCCGATTACTTTCTTCCCGCTCGATAGCCGAAAATAATTTCCGTCGAGCTCTTCATTCTTCTCGCTGCCTCGCCAACTCTACCCGAACTCCTTCGTCATGTTCAGCGAGGCTCGCGCCCATCCGCCGGAGAGTCTCTTGCTAAATAAATGCCCCGCAGTAAACGTACCGTCAACTCGTGAACAGAGGCAGGGTTGTTTAAGGCGCTCGCGGTGCCATCCATCGGTAGAACGAATGGAAAGTGAAGCGGGAGGCGCGAGACACGCGCTTTTTACGACCCTCCCGCGCCTCGCGATTTCCTACCCACGATTCTTTTTTTTCTCGCACGTGTTTACTTTAGCGCTCGGCTGATTTAGAGTCGACGGCTTCTCGAGTTTCGTTGACCACGAGTGAGAGCCGAGTGGATGAGATACGGGGAACTGGGTCAAATCATCCACGTGTTTAAGTAAACGAGCGTCGAGACACGACGGCCTTGCGAGAGAAACGTGCGGAGGCGAGCAACCTGGGCACACTTGGGGTTGTAAAGAAGCACCTACGTTCAATCTCGTTCAGCTCCCCTTCGTCCCAGTGAAGGGATTCACGGCGATTTAATATTCCCCGCTGCTTTATAATTTAGAGGACCGAGTGAAGTCAAATCTGTCGAAAGCCTTCGATAAATTCGCGACCGTTTTTCACAATTATTCCACGCGTTTCATTTCGTTGCTACTGAAACGAACGACTCGGTCCGAAGCTTTACGCGTGCTTAATTACTCAGAGTAGCGGAGAGAAGCTCTGCGCCGCGGCCTACCCAAGTTTTAACGATACCCTTCTACCCTCTGTGGAACTACCCCCGTCAGTCCCAGCAAGCGTATCCACGTTTCCGGGTAACTCGCGCCATTTCATCTCGCAAGGATTCAATTTGAAACTCGTTGCAACGTATCCGAGGGATTACCGCGACTGGCCAAGGGAAGCTGGTAGCCGAGTTCGCGGAGAATCGGCGAAAAGTTTTCAAGACGATTCCCCCGTGTGGCGAGATTCATTAACCAGCGCCGAGTCTGCGACGGGAAGTTGGCGCGCGAGCGGCGTAACATCTCTCTCTCAAAGAAACGGTTCCCCAGTGATCGACTCTGTGTCTTCACCCTTCCAGGCCGGGGCTCCCCAGGAGAAACTTCGAACTCCAACCCCTTCGCCGGCACCCGCGGCCCTAATTGTTACACTTCGTATAAATGCATTAGTTCCGCGCATTCGTTTCACGCTCCCGCGAATACCGGCCAACTTTCTCGCTCCCCACGTTCTTCCGCCACCCCTTCCCGTCTCTGGAGACGTTCCGCCAGCGGCGAGGAAGTATAAAGCGCGGGCGAGAAGAAGAAAAAAAAACACGCGCCCTAACGAATTTAAATTACTGCCGCAATAACCGCGAGCGCGATTAATTCAATGCGCCGAGAGCCGGCGCCCCTCCCTCCGCCGAGGGGGGTCGCGGGCTTTCGAGCGTAATGTCGTCCATTTAGCGGAGCGTCGCGATATATCGGTGACGGGACCTCTGGCTCGATTTCGACGAAATTTACCCGGGCGCAATTACGTACCTGTTTCGCGGGGGGACAACGGAGGGAGGGTTGTTTAGAATCGCTGGAAGAATAATCGTCGCGCGGGGTGGGGTGGTTGTGGGGAGAGGGGAATGCGTGCCCATACCTCGCGGCAGTTTGCTCGAGTTCGCTGGCTGTCGTTCATCCCCTCGGCGCGCTTAGTCTGGCGTGCACGTGTTGGTTTATGCGCCGAGAGGGTGGAAACTGTCGAAGACGGGGTTGCATCTTTCTGGAGGAACTGTGAGGCCGGTCGAGAGCGTGGTGGAACAGAGGAGGAAAGGGAAAGTCCCCCCGGTCTCTGTGGTTTTATGGGTCGTCCAGCTCCATCATGCGCCGTAAAAGTACAATAAAACCACTGTTACACCGTGGAAAACCACCCCCCCCCCGGTTCTAAAGCACTGCGTGCATCGGCCCTTAAGACAAAAGGGAACGAAGGTTTGCCAGACGGGGACGGAGATACGGGGGAGCGCCGAAGCGAAATTGATTCTTTTATGATCGGTAAACGCCGCGCGCGACTTTTCCGAGCTGCACTTTGCGTTCTCCTCGATTCCACCCTCTCCACTCCACGAAAAATTCACGCGATAATAAAATGAACCGCCCTGTTGGTTAACACGGCACTTTTATCGTCCACCGTCGAGAGGACTCTTCCCGCGACCTCGGCAATGCGATATAATAACGAGCCCGCAATTTCCTGCTGTTTCAGTGCTGTCGTTGAGGAACACCCAGGAGGAGGAGCCGCCAGATCCGCAGCTAATGAGGCTGGACAATATGTTGATCGCGGAGGGTGTTGCTGGGCCTGAGAAGGGTGGTGGCGCGGGGGCGGCAGCGTCGGCCTCGGCGGCTGCAGCCGCGGGACCACCTGGACAACCCGACAACGCCATCGAGCACTCGGACTACAGAGCCAAGCTTGCCCAGATTAGGCAGATCTACCATCAGGAGTTGGAGAAATACGAGCAGGTCAGTGAGATAGGCATCTTCTCTTAGCGAACTCGGCGAAGCATTGTATCCTAGCAAGCTATTCCATCCTGGACAAGAAAAAGTAGCTAGGTATTAATAATAATACTATCGCAAGGCCGTTCCAAAAGAATAGGGCGAACGCTCAGATATCCCCGGCAGTAATCGCCGCGCCAGCGTTGCAGTTAGTTGAAAAGTAAAGCGTTACCGGACGACCCGGCGTTATCGAATCGAAGGGGCTCGTGTGCAATTTTCCTGCCGGAGTTTTTTGCAGCACGGTGGCAGCTTGATAAGGGACCGGTTAGGGGGCATGCCTGCGGTACGGAACACGCGGCTCGTCTCTGTTGGACGATTTGCGTGCTAATGAACCGACCAGCCCGCGCTAAGTAAAATCTCGCGTGTCGTGGCAACCCGGCTCGGCTGTATCGCGAGCTGCGGATCACTTTAACGCGGGCGAATGCCCCGCGGGTTATCGAGTTCGCCGCAGAAATTCGTGGAAATTCTGAAAGCTCAGCGGCTATCGCTGCACCCCTTCCCCGCGCGATTCGTAAAGCAAAACGTTCTTGCCCGCGTTCACTTTTCAACCCCTCGGCCGCGTTTTGGTAACGACTCTTGGAATGATCGTTAGGGAATCGGTTACTCGTCGCGCGTTATCTTCATCGGGGAAGTGGCACGTTACTCGGGGGTACATCGCACGCGACGCATATTCAATTGCTGCTCGTTAATATGCGCGCGATCGAAGCAAAAAGGCGAGTGGAGCGCGGCGCGCGTGTTTCCCCATCCAGCCGCTACTCACTTATCAACCATAAAAGCATAATTCTTCTCAACGCCTCCCGCCATTTACTCCCCTTCGCACACTTCGAAAATAACCCGTGGCTGGCAATTCGTCCCCGCGCGTGTATTCGCGCGCACATAAATACCGAATCACTCGCGCACGGGTCGGGAGAGAGGGAGAGAGAGAGAGTGTGACAGAGGGATGGCGGGAGAGAGAGAGAGAGAGAGAGAGAGTGCTTTAATTGCCACACCCGTTTCAACCCCATATTTCACCGTGTGTCAGCGGTCTTGATGTTTCCCCGCAGCGAGTACGCACACCCCGATGCTTCCAGGCCCACCGGCGTGTACGCGAACGCGTGTGGAATTCTTTGTGCGCGCAACAATATGGAGGCAGCTCGCGGTGGCCCGAGGATCTATGCGCTCGCGTGCAGAAGCCAGCGCAACTGCAGTCGGGGGTTGTTGACGCCCTACCGATAAACCCGGTCATTAACAAGCTTCAACCCTCGTCTAAGGACGCGAACGATATTCCGCGTCGCTACTATGTCTCATTTTCTTTTTTAACCCCTCGAATCCTCCCCCCTTTTTGTTTCCACCGCGAAACTCTCTTTTTCCGTGCTTGCGCTCGATTAGATTTATTCCTCTTCCGGCACACATCCAGCCGGATTCAACGAACGGGAGGGAGAAATTCTTTCCGCGGGCAACCGTTTTTTTACTCGCCCCCCACCCCCTCCATTCGCCAGCGCGTCCGCGCGAGCGCGATTGTTATTTAAATGAACACGGCGTTCCGTTGCTGCGGACGTTGTTCGAGCTGCCCGGGCCGTGTTGCAGTTTTGGCGAGCAACGGATAATACAATGTTTCGCGGCCCCGCCGTTGAATATATTGCCGCGGTTAAAAGTAACGTTATTACCGGCGAATATCGTCGCGGCCAAAAGTTTTATCATAACCGAAATTTACTATTCAAACTCGCCGCGGGTCGAGTCCACCGCATTAGGGTGAACGTCTGCCTGGCAATGCAGAATGGCGTGACAAGTACGAGAATAGAACAGCGTACAGAGTTTTACGGGATTGCGTGATCGCCGCCGGCAAACATCGCGCGGGCATGAATTTCAGTGCGGCTCGCCCGCCTTTATTTCGCCCGATTTCGCCTCCCCCGCGGATTTCCACCCGCAGGCTTACCGTATTTACAATTCCTTCGGTTTCGGGCGAGCTTCGCGCTGCCTCGCAGGGGCTCGAGTATATTACATGTTAGCTGGACAAAATTATTCTTTCGGGGGTTTGACTTTATGTGGGGTTGAAATTGTTAGAAAACAAACCTGTTCCGTATTACAGTTAATTATTTCACTAAACGCATCGATAAAATAAAAATGTGACTAATTCAATAAAGGGAAAAAGAACAAAACGACAGTATTGTACTTTACCTAAAATTATCAGTTATAACATTATGTCTGTTCCTGTCATTTCTGAGCTTTGAAATTTAAAACCTGGTTTTTGAAATCAGCTTTCTCTGCATCGCTGTTAAAACAGTGTTTCACTATACGTTCCTCGTCGTTCCACGCGACAAGGGTTGAATGTACGTGAAAGTACAGACTTTCTAGTTTTTTTTTTAATCAACTGACCGATCTGCAAAAATGGCAAAACTACGTTTTGTGAATTTTTTTCGAGTACGACGCTCGACAGGAGAGATTTTCCGTGATATAATAAACTGTGATACGAATCGGGTTTGTTTCCTAACCATTTCAACCCCATATAAACCCAAACCCCCTCAAAAAAATAATTTTGTCCAGCTAGCATGTGGTACACTCGAACCACTGTGCATCTCCGCGAAGTTGCAACCTCGCTTGTTCCTGTAACGGTGGTGTTGGCAAGTGTGGAGGGACCCTTCGACTCGTAGCAAAGATCTCGGATCACGGCGATCGCTGGCAAAATCGCTTGGCGAATATCCTCGTTAACGGTAAATTCGATTACGTAAGAAAGGAGGCAGGGAGGGTAGACGCGTATCGAGGCGACCGCAGAACAGCCGCCGCGCCGCGGCGAACGTAACCGCGACCGGGTATATTTAGCAGGGCGCAGTTCGGAATTTCGATAACGTACGCGAGCCAGAAAGCTCTCGGCGCTATATCTCCTGGAAAATACGTGGCCGCGTATTAATAGAGCGAACCGCAGTAAAATTAGAAGCGCCGCGAGAAAACTGATTTCGCGCGGTCTGCGGATTAACGACCGTCAGCAATCGGGACACTTGTTGGCATTGCTCTCCCGATGGACGAGAGCATCGACAACTCGAGACTCGACAGTGGCACCTCGACCGGAAAGAGAATCGCGTCTTCATCGATTGTACGATCTCCGGCCGCGTTTCCGTTCAGATTTCTATACATCACTCTGCCCGTGCTAGTACGCGCTCCATCTTCTTCGGAGCCGCCTAGCGTTTTATAAATCATTCGCGCCGTCGCCTGGCCCCGATAGTTTCCCGTTTTGAGCCGCACCCGCGTCACCATTCGTACCCGATGCAATTTCCAGGCACGCGGCCCCGCGGACGATAAATTTTTAATATCGCCGTGCTCGCTGCCGATCGATCTCTAAATCCGAAAAGTTATGGCGTTGTGCCGCCGCGCCCCGCCCGTGCACGATAAAATTCTGGGAAATTGATTCGCGCTCTTGTAAAATTCAAAGGGGCGGGGGGGGGGGGATGGAGTAACGCGGTATCCCGTGTTTCGAGGCTTGGCTAAAGATTCGCCGCGCACGCGTATCCAAGTGGAACGGCGTTTTTGTTGGTTGGATAATTTAAAAATTGGAGGAAACAGCGATGCGGAGGGGACATAATTCTCTATGGGTTTTCCATCCAATCCACCTACTCGAGATCGTGCGCTGCTCCTCGCCCCGGCGCGGCGGCGGCCAGCCAGCCAGGAATGAAGCTGATCCACCCCACCGAGTCGGTGGGTATGCTCGTGCAAACAGAGGAGAACAGAATGGGAGAAGAAGGGGACGAAGAGAAACAGGGTGGATAGAAGAAAGACGAGGAGAGTAGCCGGGCTCGGGGTATGGCGGTAGAGTGGAATCCATTTCGAAATTGCGAGCCACCCTGTCCGACCTCACCCCCGCCTAGCCCCGACCACTCTTCCTCTTCCACTGCCTTCCCTCAGGAAAATCCACCACCCTTCTTCCTTCTTCCCTTTATCCACCCTCCCCTTCCCGCAGCCCTCCCTCTAGCGCAGAGGGGTAGAGAGCGTGGAGACACCTCCTCTTCTCTTGTGCACTCGCGTACCTTCTTCGCTCCCTCCGGAAGGTAGCGTGCTCGCCTCGAATACTGATATCGAGCAAAGTCCTTTTTCCCTTAAACCGAGCAGCCACCAGGAATAATGCATTATACGTACGCGTCTTTCTTCTCGCTCTCACCCACCCCACTATCGTCGCCCTTTCCCTCCGTCCTTCCCCCCCCCTTTTTTTTTTGCTTCTCTCGCCTGCGCCCTTCGCGCCTTCGCCGCCCCTGCTTCTTTTGCGGTTTCGAGGCCCCAGGTCCATTCGAGTATTCAAAGAGGATAGAACAGCCTCTTGGATGACTCCTGGTTCCCTCCCTTTTAAATAGATTGGTTGCCGATGGTTTTCATTCCGAGTCCCGGACGATCGACGAAACTCGCCCAAGTTCTGTTCGGCTTGCGATCGCAATGGCACTGACGTGGATTACCGTCTGTTTTCAGGCGTGTAACGAGTTCACCACGCACGTGATGAATTTACTGAGGGAGCAGAGTCGTACCAGGCCCATCACGCCAAAGGAGATCGAGAGGATGGTTCAGATAATTCACAAAAAGTTCTCCAGCATCCAGATGCAGCTGAAACAGTCCACCTGCGAGGCCGTAATGATTCTGAGGAGTCGATTCCTGGACGCGAGGTGAGTGCCTAGATTCCTCGATGATTCAGAGATTGAAGCGAAGTGTCGTTTCGCCGATGTGGAACGGAGAATTCGAAGGCCGTTCAATCTGGGTACCGTGGTGGAATATCTTCTGTTTCAGGCGTAAAAGACGGAACTTCAGCAAACAGGCCTCCGAAATCCTGAACGAATACTTTTACTCGCACCTCAGTAATCCTTATCCGAGCGAAGAGGCCAAGGAAGAGCTCGCGCGAAAATGCGGCATCACCGTCAGTCAGGTAAAGTAAAAAAAACGAGAATACATTTCCCTCGTTTCTTAGCAATAAACGGGCTTTAACGCTCTAGTTGGAATCAAGCAGCGACTATCGCACGACTATTCCGCTCGATTCTCAAGCATTCGCCGTGACGTGTCGAATAAACTGTAGGATGGATATTTCGTTCATCCTGTTTCCGTTGCTTAACCGTGCATACTTGAGCGAATCGAGTGATCGTGTCATAATCGCGAGAGGCTTGTAGGATCCATTAGCCATTGAAATTCTCGGGGGTGGTGATGTTGCATCGTCGCCTGTCCTGCTTGCAGGTTTCCAATTGGTTCGGCAACAAGAGGATACGCTACAAGAAAAACATAGGTAAAGCACAGGAGGAGGCGAACTTGTACGCAGCCAAAAAGGCAGCTGGTAAGTTCCGTCCTTCGCCAAACGAGCGACGGGTGTTCTTTGAAGAGTTCGATTCGATAACTTAAGTAAAATGGAGGGAGAGAGAGAGAGAGAAATAGGAGCAAAACTTCTTAATCGAATCCGAGAACGGTTGAAAGACACGATAGCTTGATCGCGCGACACTCGCTGGGAACATTGATATTCGCGGAGCGTTGCTGAGGAAACAACACGCGCAATCGCCTGCGAGCGGCCGCCTCTTTGTTCCGCGGCAGGCCATTCCGCAAAAATTCCACTCACCTCCGCTAATAATCGCCTCGGTCTCGTCGCGATCGCTTATGCATCGAACAGGAATATTAGGGAGAAGAAATTGCGTGGCCTGGCGTGGCTTGGCGTGGCTTGGCGTGGCGTGGCATGGCGGCTACTCATTACTGTAAATCATTATGCGACTGATTTACCGCTGGTTTGTTCGGCCCAGGCTGTGCCAGTGTTACCGTGGCCGGCTAATAAATCTTCCAGGAGGAAACCGGACTATCGATTGGAGTTTTCTCGCACCGGAAGATTCAGTTTTACGTTCGTGGGCGAGCGCAGAGAAATTCTAAATCCGCCTACGTACGCATTTCGGACAGCCGACGATCCGTTCGACTGTCGCGGCAGTTGTCTTCTACCGATCCGCCTGCGTTTACCTACTCGCAGGTTCGCGAAGGATCGGGAGAAGAATTTCCGGCCGGCTCTCCCCGGGAATTCCTCGCATTCGCAGCAGTCGCTCCTAGCAATTACGCGCACTTCCCTTAACTGCCGGGGGCGTCTCTTTATTTTAGAGAGCACGGCGAGATATTTTTAACTTAGCAATTATACGGGGCGGGCAAGAGGGATGGAGAGGATGGGAGGAGAGTACGAGAGCTGCTGTAGAGAGGGCGGAGGGTTGCGATGAGATGCCAACGTTCCCGCGTTTCTTTCGACGCCTTCCCCCCCCCCCCCCCATGTGTTTGTCTTTCCTCAGCCACGCTTCCGGTAAACGGGCCGCAGTCCTCCCGTAATTAAACGAACGGAATTCCAACGACACCGCCGCCGGGGCTGCGAAAACGTTCTCGCGCTTCCAAATCAAAATCAGTTCCGCTGCAGCTGAAGCTCTGATTCTATCTGCAATTCCCATGATCTCGAGTCACGTGGTCCGACGAAGAGAAGAACGGGCCGCATTCGCTTTCATCCGTACATGGATCGACGATTAGTCTGTCATTGCCGAAGATACATTCGCCAAGCCTAGTTAATCAGTGGCGTCTCCATTCAGTTCTATTCAAAATTTTCGCCAGCATGCCTGGCTGCGTTTAGCGGCAATTCGAGCCCCGCGGAACACCGAATAGTATATTCCGCGTGTAACGAGAGATTCGACGCTGCGCCACTGATTACGAGAGAAAACGATAAGAAACGAGCTCACGTTTTACAGTTTTAGACGAAATGTATCGGTGAGGCGGAAGAACTTAAAAGACGCACCCTCGAATTTTGTATGCACCGCGATTGTTTCTACAGCAGCTTTTGCAGGAGCGTCGCCGTACAGTATGGGCGGTGCCAGCCAAGGCACACCGACGCCGATGATGTCGCCGGCGCCTCCGGGTGGGCCCCAGGACATGGCCGGATACGGGATGGGCATAAACGGCAGCGACTACGGCTCGCAACCGTACAACGACGGCTCCATGGGCTACGATCCTATGCACCAGGTAAGAATCAGATCATCTACCCCCCTCCACGTAACATAGTACTCTCCAACACCTCTCTCCCCCACCCCCCCCGCCCTCCCCCCTGTAGTCAGCGATCATATTGCCTCGCTTTCTTCGATGACCAAAAACCCCCTCGCATTCTCTGAGCATGCGCTGGATTCTCCTTGTGATAACGCTTGCCCCGACCCCGCGCGAGCTCGAGGGCCCGTTCCCTGGCTCGAATGAATGGAAACCATGGAAACAGACGCGCCGGGGCTTTCGGCTCGCCGGTCAGCAACTAACTAACTATCAAACTCTAGCCCGCCGGTGTCTACCAAGAACTCTGCTGCAGCTCTCGATTTCCATCCATTTTCAAAGCCAAAGCCATTCGCATCTCCGTAAACGCATGCACCGTGAATGCATCTCGCCGCATAATTCACACATCTTGGCGTGCAAGGAAGAGCGAATGGGAGAGCGAACGAGTTGAAAGGAAGCCGAGCGAATACTAGTGGTGGAGGTTGTATGCTGGATCGTTCCGATTAAGTTCGCGCTCGCGCTCCTCTGCGGGGTGAGAAGATGTTTCGCTATATCGTTGGGTGTCGTTAGACGCGTAGCACTCTGTACAGAGGGGAGCGGGTGCCGGTGCTGTGCGCGCTTTCTAAGGGCAAGCGCGAGTGCATTTCTAGGTGGAAGTAGATGCGTGCCGTTGGAATATGTAGGGCTGGACCTGGTGTTGCTGGCCCCATAAAGATGAGGTTAGCGGTTGGATGTTAGAGGGAGTCGATAGCGGTGGCAGGAGGAGTGTCAGGTAGCGCGGACGGAGCCAACAGCAGCCAGTGGCGCGAGGGTTGCTTAGTATGCATTGGAGTTGCTAAGTCACTTTTTAGGTAGGGCTGCTCTCTCACATGTTAATGGACCTCTCCCGGGTAGGTGAACGCGGCCGTGCTTCTAACGAGCTGCCTCTGTTCGACCGACGGAAACGCAACCGAACTGCATCTTCTGGGATCCAATTTCCGCGTGTCTGCCGCGCTAGCAGACCACCGCGATCTTCCTCGGACCGGAGCACCTGCTCCTTCCAATTTCTAGATTCTCGTCCCGTCGCGAACATTTGGCAGCCTCCAGTTCTCTCCGGGTTCTTCCTCAGCTTCTTCTTTCGTCGATGAAATTATCGCAGCGGAAGAGTAGAGTAGAACTGAACTGTAGCGCGAGCCACCCGCCGCATTCCCGAGGAAAGTTATCGGCTAGGGCACGGAATGAAACGGTATCGCGACGTCCGGCCCTTCGAATTCGCTAAATCTTTCTGACATGCAATTTCGACGGTGTCACGTGATAAAGAGTGACGTTGAATTAAATTCGCGCGCGAACACGCGAAACGGCCGCTCGGTTCCCTCGCGAATCTGCAGATATCTCCAATCGCCTGTATTAAACATTCCTCCTCCCCGTTTGTCGATACACGGCCGACCGATAGTCGATGTTGTTCGTCGCGAATGTTCCGCCACGTCATCCCCCGATCATCTGGCAACAGGCGGATTCCCAGCCTCGACGTTTCGAAGCGTGTATCGGAATTAAAATCCCTTCGTCGGCTGTTCCTTTGCCGTTCCCTTTTTAATTAAATCGGCCCGCGGAGTTCGCCCGTTGGTAAACGAGAGAATCGGATGCGCCACGGCGGGAAGAATGGTTAATATGCATTGTCTTCGGAGTAATCTGCATCCAGGGCCATTCTTCTCGATCCTCCCCTATTGTGCCGCTGCTCTCCGCCCGTGTCTTCTTCATTACCGTTGCGTTTCCGGAAATTCGAACCAGCCAGGAAGACCGGAGAAGTTGGCAAGAAAATTAATTTCGCGGTTCATCCGGTTGGTCCACGGGCTGTTCCCCCGGCCCCGTTGGAGGGGGTGAGAAAAGCCGGTCGAAATGAAGCGACTAAAATGCATGCTCCCTCCTCGGCTGCCGCGTTTTCGAATCACCTCCGGCTCACGTTCCGTTCCCCGGCTTCGTGCTCCGCTCGGCCGCGTCGAAATCCGCCTATTCTTCACTTCTCTCTCGTTACCGTAAACGTCGAAGAATTTCCTCGAGTGCGGAGGGCCCCCGCCGACACCCACCCCGCTCCTCGCGTCTCCTCTCGCCGCGAATTCCCGGGGCGAGAACGTGAGCAAACGAACGCGCGAGCAACAACGGCCACCAAGCTCCCCGGGCGCCGGGGAAGCGCCTTCTCCTCTCGATATCGCCGCTGGCTGCCGGGAATTTCCAAGGGGCGGGGGAGTAAGAGTGTCTCGATTTGCGCTTCTGACGGTCGATTGGCGAAAGGAACAAAGATCCGGTAGTAATGATGAGCGCTGTCGCTGCTGCAGCTGGCACTAACGTTCCCGTAATCGCATACATAACAAGAAAGCAATCGCTTGCACAGAATTATATGAGCACCAAGAACCCTTCTTACACGTCGGTCGATTTAACACGCGCCCCCGCTCGACCGATTTGCAATCCGTCTTCCCGTTACTACTCTCTTGTCTCTGGTTTCATTTGTTCTTCTTTTTTCTCTCTCCTAATTTTTTTTTTTTAATTATTACTTCATCCCGTTCTAATCGCTGCTGGCTGGTAGCCCCGAGTCTAACAAAACGAAGCGAAGAACTGTGTTTGTTGCAACAGAAGTTGGGGTGCGGAGTGTCTAACGTGTGTTTCGTTTTATTTTTTTCTTTGCCACGACGTTGAGAGAAAACGCTCGAAAAGAGATTACTACTCGTGAGCTCTTTTCTTCCCTTCTTGTTTAATTCCTTCTTTGTTTATTTCTTTATTTTTTTTTTTTTCAAGTAATCGGCTGACTGGCAATCGCACCTGCTTTTCGTACGCTTGCCGGGACATCTACTGATAACGGCACGCGCGAAACGAGAGAACGTAATTCACCGGGATACAGTTGCGATTTGGGAGACTCGTCTAGTCGATTGGCAAATTTCTCTTTGTTTCTTTCCGAGACATCGTTTCAGTAGATACCCGCATCGTCTAACTTCTCTCGAGATTCAGGCTCGGTTGCTATCCCGCAATTCCTATTTGCGGAAGGGACTGTTCGGAGTGTTTCTGAGCGTTATTTAAATCGATAGTTTCGGCGGAAGATACTTGTACGCGCGAAGGAGCATGTAGCTCGAGAGAAGGCGTCCCGGGAAAAGAGGATCGATTCGCAAAAACGCACTGACGGCGCCGCGCTCTTTCGAGGGGCGCATTGTTACAAGCACAGTTCGCACGGTCCGGCACCTGTTGTATAATACTGTTACGATTTGATTGGTCGTCTGTTCCTTGGTCTCTTCTACTCTCCATCACCTAACGATTCGACAGTAACACGATTTAATCGACGGACCGTCCATCTTGCCGCGATACGATGCAGCAAACGCGCAAGCTGGCCCCCGCCGTGGCTTCGGGCAAAAAGGATTCGGTATCGAGTCACTCGGGCCGCCGTTACCGAACTTGAAAACCTGTTTCAGCCGCCGCGCCGCGCTTTCCCTCGTTCGATCGTCTCTTCTTTTCCCATCGGCTTAACTTAAGCGTGACTTAATTTCATCGAGACGAACGGTGACCGAAGGAACGACCGTCGCACCGAGCAGGATGAACGGTTCGGCGAGTCGCGCGCGCGTGCTCGCGCGCACGCGGGTGGTCGGCTGTACGCTCGGACGCATACAAGCCGGATAGTGTCGTCCCGCTTCAATTCACTTGGCTTTTTCTCTTGGTGCAGATGAAACGAAATTCTTAGAAGGCGACAGAGAGTGAGAGAGACATCGAATCAGACTTCACGGAAAACACGCGCAATTAACGAATGTGAGAGGTAAACGGGGGGAGTAAGTAAGGGAGGACAGAACGGGAACGAGGAAACGAAAGATAAAATACAGACGGGGATCACGAGACCTGGGATATTAAAGAAAGACAAAAGCCATGGCTGGTGCGTGTACACACTGATCTCTCGGCCTTTTCTGCTTTCTCTTGTGTTCGCAGTGACGCGCCACGCCGGACAGAGTGCGAAAACGATCGCAATCATAGATCCGCCTTCGTGCTCGTCACGCTGGATTTCTTAGCGCGTTGTGAATTCTTTTGAGAGAGAGAGAGAGAGAGAGAGAGAGAGAGGGAGAAAGAGTGGGAGAATGCGTACAGTATGCTTGAGAGGGAATGGCAAACAGGATTCGAGGTTAAAAGTCGAGGAGCCGGCCAGGATATCCTCCGTTGCAACAAGCACAGGTCTCTTTCCCTTAGACGGTCGAGCCAAGAAATGCGAAACGTGAAAAGAGAAACGAGAGCTTCCAAGCCGACCGGTTTTCGAGCTTTCGAGATTTCAAGTTCCCCTGTTCTCGGGATGGAACTGCGAGCTCTGCCTTCTTCGATTTTCTCGCAAACGGGGCCCTCGTCCCGTCGATAGTGCAATATCGTACACACACACACGTACACACACACACACACACACACACACATTCAAATATTGATTTCGAGCCTTTCTCACGTATCCTGTCGCGTTTAATATCGCGCTCGAAGGCGGGAAACTCTCCTGTGCCTCGCGAACCGAAGGAAACCCGTCCAACCGCGTCGAATCTTTTCGCGGAAGTTCGACGGTACACCCGGTGTGTCTCGCCTTCGAGCTCCCCTATAGGATTAGATCCCGCCGAGTGTGCAATAACATTTCTCGTATGACGGGCCTGTTTCTAGTGCGAGAGCAACGTTAGGTAGCTCGTTTATAGGTAGACTGTACAGAGTCGGTGGCAGCGTGTAGTGAATTAACCCGCTCGGGACCGGTTAGAGTCACTAAAACCAACAGCCGACGACTGATAATTACAGCTGCGAAGGGGTTAACGAGTCGGTGTTTAAGAATTTCAGGCAGCTCATGAAATCCTGGAAACGCGGGAGAGCGCACTGAAAAGTATACCGGAGCGCGGCGTTGCGATGCGATCTTTCCAAGAGAAGATGACATCATTAGATCCGATTACCTAAATGGCGGGGAAGCGTACCTTCTTTGTTGTACATAATTACCGTGGATAATCGAGCATCAATCGACTCCGAGATGTGTTCCGTTCGCCCTGCCATCCGCGCCACGGAAAGTATATCCTCGATTGAATTGCATCCACGTGGTTCCTGGTCGCTCTCGCGTGGCTCTCGATGCTTAATCGTAAATTATTCCTCACGAATCGCTCGCCGACACGTCGCGAGCGCAATTCGCACACACGCATACAGACACTCACCTACAACTAGACACGTCCATGACACTGGGTCTCGCGATGCATAAATAGTTATGCAGGTCGGAGAGCTCCTCGCGGATGGATAAATCTTGGAGAGACATCTTCGTGGTATGCATGGCTGCACGTAGAATTGTAAGTTTATACGTGTATATTGGTTTTACACGGTAGTACGTGTGTGCGTTTTATCATTGTCTACGTATTATTATTTTTTTCATGTCCTTGTTTTTTTTTTTATTTCGTTGTTGTTGCTCTTTGTGGGTTCGATTGGCTGGGGGTCTCTGGGTGAATAGACTAGGGGGCGAAAGAAAGTGGGAGCGAGAGAGCATGAACGTGGAACGGATGACAGAGATCTCATTGTTTAGTTGGTTAGCAGAGTTCTAAATTTGATCGCGTAGACAAGTAGATTAGGCGCCGGTTCGTTGCATTGGCGGATTGGAACGAAAGGATTTTTTTTTAGTCTCGCTGTTTGTCGCCCTGTCTCGATCATACTCTCGGCTAGAAGCTGTCACGTAGCAAGAAATCCTTTCATGCTCGTAACGGGAGTCGACGGTAGAGCTTTCTTAGTTTTTTTTTCTTTCTTCTGTCGCGTCGAACGGGAGGAAAATGCTGCCTCGGAAAGAGGAGCCGCGAGAAGGTCGCGGGGGGTGGCAACGAGATTCTCGCAGACTCGACGCTCCTGGTACGAGCAGCCAATTCGAACAGCCCGGTGCTTTCGTAACGTTATATTCGCGCTAGTCGAACGAATCTGTGCTGGCCAAAAAGCTGCGCGCAGGCTCCGAAACGAAGGCGAGGCTTATTTTGTCGCCACCTGCAGGGGATAAAGACAGAGGGCTTGAGAATCAATTGACAAAAAAAAATTCGAAAAAAAAACAAATGACGCAGGGCAAGGCATTGGCTGGGGGGCCAGGCGCGGCGGGATGGATGCAACAGCGCGAGGCGGTGCCGGAATTTCCGCCACTCCACGATTCAGCGGACTCTGATTCCGACCGGGAAAATGAGAAACGACCGCGCGTCTAAAATTACTTTTGAGGAATGTGCCAGGGCTAGGATGGTAACGAACCCGATTAAAACGAGAGAGCGAGAGAGAGAGAGAGAGAGAGAGAGAGAAAAAACGAAAAGACGGACGGAAAACGAACGCCAGGAGCTAACAAGAAAATGGGTGGACAATGGCAGAGTGTATGTTAGAAGACGAGCAGAGACAATGCTACACCCCCACACACCATCACTCGTCACCATCACCTCACACGCACACACTCAAAGACAAGCGATATACGCGCACCTCCGAGCCACGTACACACACACGCGCGCGCGCGTCATACGAGGCGATATGATGTTCGTCGGTGTTCCTACGATAAATGATAACGTTAGTTTCCGATTTTTCGAACATTCTTCTCTGGTTTCTGTCAAGGGAGAAGGACGGGCATAAGTGGAGACGCGGTGACACGTGATCTGGATCGGAGTGACACGCGCTTCCGGTAGTTTTATCCGTCATTGTACCTCGCGTCCACTTCGCGATTTTCAAAAGAGAAATCGTCTTTCAACGATTTCGCCGCCGACGTTCGCGTCTTCTTTGCCTGTCCTTTGATCTTAATAATTGATCTTGCCTTATCGAGTGACCGTGCACGAGCGTCACGCGTCGCATATTTACGAAGGATTCGAAGAGCGAAAAGAGAAAGAGAGGGAGAGAGAGAGAGAGAGAGAACGAAAGAAAGTAAGAGAGAAAGAGAGAGAGAGAGTGGAACGGACGGCGAACGATAAAAGGATCCGTAGGCCAACGTGCTCCTAAGAACGTCGTAGGATCGCTTCTCTTAAGACAATATAACGGCGTACAGACACCTAGCTAAGGAGAGAAAGGGAGAGAGCGTATACAAAACGACTAGTTGTTATTTTTACATACGCTGTTATACACAACATAGATAGAGTTTTAGCTTGTACAGATATTTCCATTCTTCTCCTCCCCGCCCGTGCCCGCGGTTTTTCGTCGAGTTCTCCTCCACGACTTTCTTCTCCGACACTTTACGGCCCTTAAACGTCACGTTATGTATCCCTCCCCCTCACTATACGATAGTATACTTGCGTAGCGTAATCTCACTGCTGGGTAAGGATTTAAGGGAAACGAAGCATATATACATATGTATAGATACGAGTACATATATATATTTTTTTAACGTCTCGACGTTATTTTTCTAATCTTTTGACGGCGGAGCCGGCCGCCTAGCCGGGACTTGTACTTCACCGTAGGCAGCTTCAGCGATGTTCAGTAATTAATTTTGAATCTAATCCCAGCACGGGTGTATCGTGGTATTGCTAGCGAATGTCTTCTACGTGTTCGATTATGGTTTAAGTTCCGAGTTTTAAGTTTAGCTTCGAGTTATACTTTGCAGGCGACCCCGATCGGCGACGTTTACGCGCCGATTTCTTTCCTACCGTTTCCGCGCGAGGACACCATCCAGCTTCTCGCCCCGCGAAACGGTAACGTAACGCGCTCGCCCCGTTACGTCATGAAAAATCACCGATCACTCCCTTCGCGCACTCTTCTTGACTTATCGTTTCGTTCACAGAGATACGATCTAACAGGCCCGCGCGGTTTAAAAGAGCAAAAGAATCGGCGTAATTATTCGTCTCGACGGATGTCCTCGCGGCGAGAGACGAGGTATCGTGTTCTTTGTTACGTTGAAAAATTGTGTGCATGGTTGTATCCACGAGCGAATTGAGAAACTGGAGCCGATCATCCCCCCCCACACTTTTTCGTTCTTCTTTTTGTAAGCCCAACGATTCAGCACGAGATCTTATTAAAATTCGTTTCCCCCTGTACGCCTCCTTCTGTTTCTGTTAATTTCATCAACCACCCCCCGACACACGCAGCGTCGAATCCAGATCTCCAGCTCCGCCTCGATTCGGCCATCGAATTCGAACTTGAATCGATATCGTCGCGCTCGCTCGTTTATCGACGGAAACGCTACGCAACTGGATTCGACACTTAAAATATACGATTGCGCCTGTCTACCCTTAGTTGGTCGTACGTACGTAGGTACATATGTATTGTGTATACGTATACATGTGTATGGAGAGAAACACAAAAAAATATATATATATATATTCTATACTTTCGTATCTGTATGAATCGTATGCCGCCATTACGATGGCTCGGAGCTTTCTACCACGAGCTGGGCAGAGACGTAAGGATTGCGCTCCGAGTTTCCAAGTGTTCTTTGGACCGTGCGCGTGCATGAACAGTCGCCGGAAAACCGTCGACGACTCTCGGGGCCACCTGGCCCGATGATTCTTACGAATTTACCGTGCGATCTTACCGAACGAATCCGGCGTTGGAACCACGGTGGACGGGGAAATGTTCGCTTCGGATCGGAGAGCTCCTCGGCCTTTTTTTCGGCGGACTGTGATACATGCTCGCGTACACGCCCGGTACTGTTTGCTTTCAGGAGCTGTCGCCTTGAAATACTTAGAAGAATCGCAAGAAGATACGCAAAAATAAAAAGAGAGAAAAAAAATAATAATAAGAAATACAGACAATTACGAGAATCAGTACGATGTAGTAGGGAACGCATATGTGTGTAAGATGTATCGTGAAAATGCTCGCGTAATCCGATCACCTCACTATCTGTGATCCGAGGCTCGCCTTTAACGGGCGGGTGATACGAACTATAAAAAAAAAAAGAAAAGAAATCGATATTAAGCTATTAACGTTACGTAATACATTCTACAAGCAAGCGAAGAAGCGTTCACGTTGTTAAGCGGCGCGCGAGAAACGGGCGGGATCGCGCGCGCGCCGCTTCAGCGAGCGAGAACCGGCTTGCCGATCGAGGGAATCGCGCTAAGGGGACGCTCGCCCTAAGGACACCGCGGAATTATACGGGATGATAGGGACGCGCCCCGCGAGATGGGAGAAGTGACCAGTCGCTTTCCGCTTTTTCTCATCGTCTTCTACTTCTTCCTCCTGTTCTTCTCTTTCTCTTTTTGTTCGATAATGAAGCGTGAACGCTTCTGTGCATCGACACGTCACGCCACGCCACGCCACACCGTTTCCCCTCTCAGCGATCCATCGACGCGGGGAGAGATAGCTGAACGGGGCGCATAGACGCCGTAGGCCGTTGAACAGAGTGTAGAGAGAACGATGCTAGGCGTGAAAGAAACAGAACAGAAACGAAGCAATGGTCCTGCGACACAACACTAATGTATACGATTTTTCAACATGGAAATATTATATATTGTAGCTATATACATATAGGAGTATATAAAAGAGAATAGTACATAGGCAAAACTGTAACGGCTAAGTACATCATTGTAACGACGATGCTAATTAGTAGAACAAAGGTTTATTTTATTATTATTATTACTATCATTATTATTGCTATTACTATTAATTGATTATTGCCGTTATGACTATTACTATTATTATTATTATTATTATTAGTGGTAGCGTTAGTGATATTTGCGGTTCTCGCATTGTGATGATCGCATTGCAATTGTATTATTATTACACCGACAGCGATTATTAATATTATGGATTATTGAAATTTATTATCGCGCCCATCCGTTGGACGTAATTTTTTAAGGTGAACGGAGAATCGATCGAATGCCAGGCGATTTCTATCGATTTATTATTGATTATTCATCGTCCACGGTTTATCGTAATGAACCGCGGCTCGACGGTTTATTACTTAGCACGTAGGCGAAAGGAAAAGATATCCATTTATTGTATAAACGAAGGCGAGGCGAAGGTGAGAACTACGAGTATCCTCCGGAAGATTAGGTGGTTAAATTCTGTTGTTAAATAATATGTCGCGGGTGAAACTGTGGGCTGAAGATTGATCACTGAGAAATCTCTTCAAATATACGATCCCTCCCCTTTCTCCCCCCCCCCACCCCCACCCCTAGCAGCGTGGATCCTCGCCTTTCGACCCCCAAATACCGTACTCCGTGTAATTTCGTTTGCCTCCCAAGTGACTAATTAACGCTCGAATCCCGGATAAGGCAGAAAACTTTCGCGCCACAGTCTCAGAGAGCAATCTTCAGCTGATCTTTTCGCCAACCATGCGACCAGTACAAGTGCGTTCGGCACAGCTAGTATACGACAAAAGGGCGCCCGAAGTTCGCTGTGAGAGCGCCTTCGGGCGTCTCTTATAAGCTCTACCTAACATTTAATAAAAGAAATGAAAACGAGTCAAGAATACGAGGTCGGTGAGACGAAGAAAAAAAAAAAGAAAGAATAAGAAATAACGTTTAACATTTATGGATACACGATATAAGATATTATATATTCATATTCCTCGCTCCCCCCTCCGCTCGATCCTTTTTCTCCGATCGTTACAAATTTCGTTTAAGATAATCGACACTGAATGCCAGAGGTCAGATTTGAAATCTATTCGAGGCACACGCCGACGCTGGTTACTACTGCATTTACGTTTCTCCCAGCTGGACGAGATTTCAACTTGCCGTTCCGTATATCGCGGCGGGAGCAGCTTTCATTTTTTTTTTCTTTTTTTTTTTTCGTAAAAGATGCTCGGTGCTTGATGGGACCGTAACGGGAGGCGGGATTCGCTGCGACTCTGTGGCCTGAATGTTGAGAGTTTTAGGAATTTTATACGAAAACACATCGATTGCGTTCGTCCCAAGTTTTCGGTTTAACGTCGCTGATAATCTACGAGAGATGGAAAGGAAGTTGAAGTCGCGTCTCGACGTGCGCGACAGTATACCACAGAAATCATTGTATCGATTGAAATCATGGTAAACTTAATAAAACGCTCAAAAATAACACATCAGTTCCACGGATACGACTATTTCTGTTATTTGTACGAAATAAACCTGTTTTACATTAGCCGTTTTGTGGAACCCTTTAAACTAATCGCTTCCGCGGCTCGAGGGGGTCGGCGGTTTTTTTTTTTGATAGAGGTAAATATACAATCTGTTTGGAGGAAGTTATTTGGGTATAATAAAGCACGAGTGGAGTAAAAAGTTTGTATTTGAAAGGTTACAGATATTATTTTCCACGAGAAACAATTATTTTTTTTTTCCTGTCGAATGCAAGTTGCAAGTTTCGAAAGTAGCGAGCGGATAACGGTGTTTTATTAATTTTTAATACATCGATTCGTATAAAAGAACCTCTCCCGCCAAGCGTGTAAGTGCTGCCATCTCTCGGGCACAGAGATCGTTCGCAGGGATTTGGTCGCGAGAATGACGATTCGTTGCGCCCTCTTCAGTGCCCGCGGAACATTTTCAAACGCTACGCGGTGCGGCGAACGTCCCGAAGCTTCTCCAGCGGAGACGCGCTCCTATTTATCTCTCGCGCGCGCGCGTGTCTAACGAAATTTCTTAAGATTTAAGTGAAAAACACGAGTGTCTTGAAATATTTTAACACATTATTTTATTGGTTTTTTCCTTAAAAAAAGAATGAACTTGAAATCGGTTGTTGGGTTCTTGGATTCTGGCGAGTAATGACTGGGCATTCCGAAGCGACGATACACACTAATTTGCAAATTGAACTAGCTATGTATATATGTATATATACACATATGGAGGCATATATGCATATATGTAAGGTATGTATCTTCTCTCTCGTTTACTGCATAATACATAAGTAATAATGCATGTTTACGCCTTCGTGCTTCACTTTATCTCTCACGCACGCATTCTCTCTTTCTCTCTTTCTCTGGCTCGCGTCTCCCGTAATTGCGGCGCGCATTCACGCCCGACCGCTGAACCGGTCGTTTCTCGCAGATTCAAAGAATAACACAGCTTATCCTCTCGTTATTTGTATCCCGCTCACAGCACACGGGAGTCCCTCGCCGGCAGATGCGTCCACATTTATATAGAATACTAATGTTCCATCGAAGGAGAGAAATAATACAGCCGTCCGCGTCACGAGAAGCGCGCGGAAATTCAAGCCTCGCTACTGCGCCGGGGTACGTGAACAATTTGCCCGGCGATCGTCGATCACGGGAATTATCTAGTTTCGTAATGTCCATTTTAAACGCGCGCGTGTCAACCGGTTACTGTGGATCGTTTCACGATCGTTTCACAGTCCATTCGCTCGTCGATTAAGAAAGAAAGAAAAAATAAAAAAACAACGAGGCTCTCCCCGTTGTCCGACGATCGTCGAATCTGTTTTCGTTCGTTTCAATCGTTGCTCGCGTTCTCGACGTGACGCGGAACAGTGAAATATACGTATAAAGGTACAATCTGCACTCGATCTGCTTTCTCAGAGAGAAACAACTGTTCCTTCTGCATTTTCACATATGCATACGTCTATGTATATGTATGTATATATATTTATACATATGTATATATATATATATTTACGTATATATCTATATGTATACGTATATATGTATAAGTAATATACAGTTAGTTTACAATAACGCGAAGATTGGCGGGACATTGCGCGAACGAGATACGCTTCCTCGAGATCGTAACGGTGTTTAACGAAAGAAGAGAATTTCGATGCCCATTTACACGAGTGTAGTACGCCGAGGTAGATTAAACTATTATGTATATCATTTACGTGTATATGCATGAATGCGTGGCTACGTATTTATACATGTACAGGCGAACGTGCTTTATTAATTGCCGGTAATGACGTTCCGCAGAATCAAGCCGCCAATCGTCCGCCATTCACGCAACTGGCAGCCGTACTCGCTGCGTTTATATCGCTATACCCTTCTTTTTTTTTTGTTTGTTTTAAAAGTTAGTTTAGTCAAAGTTAAAGCTTTCAATGGGTTTTCCTTCCGTTTCATTTCCCTCCCCCTTTACAGAATGTTTATAACAATGGCACGCGCGACTATTAAACGGGTTCACGGACTTTCCCCCTCTCGGCTCACGCACTCCCACTTTCGTTCCCTTTCTCTCTGCTCAACCAGGCACCGCCATGCACCCCATCATTCGCGCGGCTTCGTAGACTGCGGTGCTCGAGACTCGGATGACCCGGGTAAACGATCGGCACAGCTACGCCTCACCCTTTCACCTTCTTCTCGCATTCTCTCGTTTTTTATTTTCTTTTCTTTCTTTTTTTTTTTTGATTTCTTACGTGCGTTCGACACCGAGTCGGCGCGCCGTTTCTCGCGAACGATGCACCGGTCGCGTTCAGATTCGGCGACGGATGCGAGCTACAGATGAAGAAGCGGCGCGACGGGGGACATGCGAGAAGAACGGTGTGAGGAGTATCGTGTAAATACGCCGGGTGCATCGTGCCAGAGAAACGGCGCGCAACGAGTCCGCTTGCGAGTGACTCGACCGCCGGTTGCGATCGCGTTCCCCTGGTATCTACGAAACGGATTAATTAATCGGGGAGATTCGGTGGCAGGCCTGTTCGCTCGCCGGCAAATTGATTGTTCGCGGTGGACCTTCCCGACGAAAGGGTTCGCGATCCGCAGCCGGTTGCGCGTCCCAGCCTGTTTCCATCGCGATGTTCGATCAGAAGACACGACTGCTCGAGTCTCGTTTCGCCATTCATTTGCGTATCCTAGTTTTGTGAACGTGTATTATTAAGGCAACTCTTGTTACTATTTAATGATTCATCGCGTTACGATTTCTCTCTCTCTCTCTCTCTCTCTCTCTCTCTCTCTCTCTCTCTCTCTTTCACTGTGCCGTTCACCCCTCTTCCATTAGCCTTTAACCTCGCGCGACTCACCCCTCACCCCCCAATCGCTCGGTCTCTCGAAAATACATTTACGCTCTTTCTGTACAGAATATTAGCTCCCGGCGACGCGAGACCGTCGAGCCGAGCGACGCGAATTAACGCGATAATCAACCCCTCGAAGGTTAACCGCTCTCGCGAGAAACAAACGATTCCCTCGGATCCCCTCGAAGGGTTAACGTCGACTGGCCATCCGCACGCCGGAGATGGTTGCGCGGATTTGGTTCTGGCGCGAAAGCGGTGCACAGAAGTAAATTCGTGAAACCTGGAAAAAATTGACATCCACGCACATCCCTCGCGTAATCATCCGATCGTTCGAACCGCGGCTTGCACGCGCGTCACTAAAAGATAAGGGAAAACGAAGATTCAGACTCGGATCAAGATCGACGTTCTCTCTTTTGAATCTTTCAAGTATATATTTATATATATATATATATATACGTATATTTATATGCAGAGAGATCGGTGTAATAGTGTATCGACGAGATTTCGATTATTTGCAAAAGTATGAAACTCTACGGAACTTCGGCTCGTCCAAGGGCCGAGATGTCTAGCGACGAAGTTTTTCTCCTCCATATTTTCTCTCCTTCTTTCTTCTTCTGCTCTTCTTCGCCTTCCTCCTCCTCTTCTTGCCGTTGTTATTCTTGTTGCTGTTGTTGCTGTGATTAATTATTATCGACAGGGCATTTAGCGTCGATATACGGTTTCATTATTCGTTCGTACCCCTTATATGTATATATTTATATATAGATGTGTTTATATATAAATACATAGATATAAAATGCATATACCAATGTGTCTTTTACGTGTACATATCTATATATGTATATTATTTATATGTATATATATATGTATATGTATAGATAAGTAGAAAAACTCTTAATCGTAGTATTTACGTGTTACTCCATTTACTACCCCGTCCCCATTCTCGTTAGATACTCTGTTCGCTTAATCGTTATTATAAGTAAATGCAAGTAATGAAATCGTACACGGATCCTGTTCGACGATCGACTAAATGATTCTTCGAAGTTCTCTTTAGCCTAGAACCGATGGAAATTCAATCCGATCGCGAGATTCGCCTTTTACTCTGCTGCTTTCGTTAATTACGTACTTTCTACGAACGAGCCGAGAAGCATTATTTATATATTTTATTTATTTTTTTTTTTTGGTTTTCTTCCTATGTGACCGGGTGCAACGCGACGCACCCGTTAATATTACGCGTTAAGATCGAGATTACGGGCGTCCTGTATTTTATTATGCAATTGCAGTCGCGTGTCTGGCTGTAAAACAGCGTTTCTCCTCCCCTCTCCTCCATTCACCACCATCTTTCTACGTTTTCTTCTCACTCGTCCTCGTGCCCATCTTCCTAGCTTCTTCGTTAGTCACCGAGAGAATATTGGATGCGCGTTGTGTAGCGATATCACGAATTCTTTCGTTCACCGACAGTCGATGAACGAGTAGTGGGCCCTTCTCCTCCGTCGAGAATCGCTACCGAACTTCGGCCAGTGTTCAGGTATCGGTATCTCGACGCTTTGCAGATAGAAACGCGAGTCTCTGCCCTCCGTCGGTCGATCGACGACCAAGGATGCAAAGCTTAGTCCCGACGACTAGATACTAGCGTTTAAAGCGAATCTTTGCGACAATTAGTTACCTCTAACTCTCCCTCGAGCATTCCCCTTTCGAAGGCTGAACTACGCGTATAGGTGAATCCGACGAAATGCAAATAGAAAGATATAGTAAACTGGAGAAATTCGTTACTGGACTGATTTAATGTCTACCTGGACCTGCTGGCGGCACTCGCTCTATTCACGCTGCAAAGTATCAAGATGCCGACGCCTCACTGCTCTCTTAATTCGTTGAGCGTTCGGTAGTCACTCCTTTCGCTCCCTTTTCCGCGGACCGTTTAGCATTGCGCTTCCTTTCTTGTTTCTCTGCTCTTCGTGTTTAAATACAGCTTCAGCTTCGGCTTGAGCTATCCCCATTGTCGTTACAAGGTATCGTCGTTCTTAGCGTCACGAATATTATCAGCGTGTGATCGTTTATTACTACGTTATTATCGTTATTAATCGTCCCTTAACGTTAGTTGCATCGTAGCTGCTCGCGTTACGGCGATTACCGCGCTCAACTGTATTTATCATTATTTTTATGTATATGTATATTTATAATTACATTTATACGTATATTTTCAATTAGAGCTATATTCCTTTATAACTATTTTACGCTAAGTCATCGTTCAGAGCTTGGTCATATGCTTGCTTTTACGACGCTAAAGAGTTTTGTAAGTTTGAAGATTTCCGCTTCCGCTGCTCTCGCGCAGACACGCACACGCACAAATTCTCTCACAAAAATGAATAATTCTTTCTCCACGCAATTCTCGGCAGTCTCGACCCTTTCATACTTCTCTCTCGCCCACTTCTCATTCGTCCCTTAGCTCGCCCTCCTCCTTTCACGCGCCACGATTTATCACAGAAAAACATTTTTAATAATATTCCATTTCGCCCGAGTCACATTAACTTGTTCCTAACACTTTCACGTCCGTTCTATCGCTTAAACTAACGCTTCCCTCTTTACTTATTCAAACTCGAAATTAGTGGAATATTGAATACGGAAACTATCGAAAAGAAAGGATTACGTTCATTGGTTAATGAAATAAACAGAGAAAAAGAAAGTTGTCGCCGTACGCGAACGAAAGCGAAAGTGTCGGAATAATCCTGCGTCTTTCCACTTGCACTGACAGCTCCCGAGAAGTGTAAACAGTTGGCGTAACCGAGCATCTTTCATTCCCAGGCACACCATAATTTCCCCCCCCCTGAACCCCTCGCTTATTATACATAGGTATTCTCTTTACAATGACGTTTAAACGCGACGATACGAAATACGATTGAGTTTATAAAGCACTTAAGGGAAAAAACCACGCACAGCGCCGACCGCGCCTCACGAAACGCTCGCTCGCGAGATTCTCGGTGCTCCCCGTCTAATCACTTCGGTTTCTATTTAGTTGGTTTTCTCCTTTTTTTCGTTTTTTTTTCGTTTTTTACTGTAACGGCACTTCTTTTTCGGCGCTTTACAGCGAACGCGTCTGAACCATCGCACGGACCGTCGAAACTAATGGCGAAAGAAATAGAAAAGAATGAAGAAATTACGGCCAATGTCGAAAAGGAACACGTTCGATCGCCGGGAACCTCGAGCCACGACGAGCATTCGTATATTCGTGGACATTTCTGTCTAATCTCGCTCGCTTTCGCTCGTGTCGGGTACTTGCATTATTTAATTAACGGTACCTCCGACCGCACGTGCTCGCATGCTTAGGTATTTGTATTCAGTCGAGATCCACGCGCGCAG